>CM077102.1:35479874-35549839 GCA_039619505.1 Cimex hemipterus
TGATGTTACGCAAGTTGGAGTTAAAAATTGTGAGACGTCTTTTTGCTTGTTTGCCAAATCTCAGTCATAATTAAACGTGAAATCGATACAACTATTCAAAACTGTAAAATCATAAAACACGTTTGCCGCGACGTGGACTTCCATCAACGAAATGGTTTTGAAAGGTTTGCTTACATTGAAAACTATTATATTTTAAAGTTGCTACGTAATCACGACTGAGTTCAATAATGCTTTAGTATACATATTCATTTCATTTCATTGGATTTTTATAATTTTAAATAAATCTATTCACATAAGACCCATTTTTTCAAAAGTTTTCTTGCTACCAAACATTCAAACAGGATTGTAAGATATTTTCTCTTGTAAATGTATGGGAATTTTTTAATGTAGAATGAATAATCAGTTCTTTCAATCTAGTCAAAGGCATAAAAAGAAAAACATATTGTATTTTTTCATATCGACATAAAAATATGTTGTGAAATATCTTGTTGAAGTGAGTGGAGTACTAAATCGATAGTTTGTTCGGACCCCATCAATCTGGTCCACTTCGCAATTTCGGCATTTCGACGTATTTTCTTTATATATGTTCTATTTGTAGTAACTTAATAGACTCAACCAATGTAGTAATAAAGAGTTTCCAAAACAGCGAGCATAGACGCACCGCGATGATTAAAAATTGCTAAACTCCAGTGTTTACACTAATTTAAAAAAAAATGACTGAAAAATGTATATGTTCGACAAATTCGGCTGTCAGTGTGGTGAATAGGGGCGTTTGAAGAGAACCTATTCGGTGCATAAACGTTACTGGCACAGGAAACCAGCAAGGAAACAGGACCAAGATGATCGAAAATTATCAAACTAAATTTCAAAATGAGTTAATTAATTATTTCTTGTAAAGATCCTCTTCCTAAGGTTATTCCACGTTTAAGTTTATTTATATGTATTAATTATTATGACCTTACGGTTTACTATTTGAAAAATCGTAAATGAATATCAAAAACATATATTATATACAAATATAAGCTGATATAAATAAATAAAAATAAAGGTAAAAAAGAAGGTAGTAGCACAACACCGATTCGCACTTTTTGATGAAGGAGTAGATACCATCATGGAAAACGTCAGTCAATGAGTTATGAGGTTATTCAAAAGGCAAACAACTCTAGATCCTAAAACCTCGGTGAAAAACCCATATGGAAAAGTGGGCCATTCCCCAGGGAGAGCTGATGGCCCCTTAGCCAGGACATGTAGAAGACACACGGTGCGTCGATCGAGTTGTTGAGCACCTTCCAACCGAACGACATCGGAAGCTAATTTTCCTTCGAAGCTCGAGTGAATCTAAAGTGCAGTTTTGTGCGGAGGGAAGAATAGTCATCATCAGATTCCTGACCATTCTGGAGGAAATAAAGTTAAGAATTCGATTCTGAATTCTATCCAGACCTCTTTATTTCGCCTTTTGTTAGAAGGCTATCATACAATTCCTACATATTCTGAACGAGAATGAACTTTAAAACGAACTGAATAATAAATTCAGCATTTATTTTCTCAACAAATCCGAGGTTACGGTTCGCTTTTTTATTAGTTGTGTAATACGAGTCTTAAATTTGGAACTGGAGGTATATGTGACTCGTAGGTCACTCACAACACCAACACGCTTAACGTTGACATTGCTGATGACACACCGGTCGCCAACAGGAATGTGATGTAACCTTTAAAGAACACCATTCTGTGAAGAAAGAATTCTTTTATGAAGTACCTTTTGCATCAGGGTCAATCTAATTTGCCAATATATAATAAATCTGGTTTCTGGAAATTCGAATTTAATTCGAAGGAATTTAGCCTTTCTGAAGTGTAAGTGGATCGTCTGGGTATAAAATTACTTTAAAAATGCTAATAATAAAACTTTTGCAGAACTTATTTAAGGGTTGATCTAGGAATCTTAAAGTTAATGTAATACTAACAAATGTACAAATGTAATATCTAGGGTGTTGGATGATCCATATCATATTTTTACGCAAAAGTCCCAATGTAACATTTTTTTTATTATACGTGCATAAACATCGCTGGTGTTGTTAAAGTCACTATCCGTTCCCCAGTACGGTTTACGACATCCGGCTGCCATATTTACTGAAATATCGATTTAACGTCAGTGGCACCGCAACGAAAAGGTTTTTCTCCAGAACGCGTCGTCCCAAAAGACGGGTAGGCGAGACCGATACAGGTTACCGCAGAAATGCGTCCGAACGGCCACTAGATACATCCTTATACAGGGCTTGAAGGACACCCCTTCCTGCATTCCTATATTCGGCCCAGAACTGCGTACGTGCACGTAGGTGTCATCAAATCGATAAGTCTGTCACACCAAAAGGACAACGAAAAGAAAAATTCCTTTACATTGTGTAAACATTTTCTTCTGGTATTGCATTTAATATTCCTTTAGATTATTCCATGCAGAGATTTGTCAGTTAAAGAGAATGCACTCTCTCTATCCGTTGAATGCATTGGTTCGAAATTGTAAAATTTACTACACAATCTGAACCATCCATAAGAGTTAGGTATAAAAAATGTTGAAACTTGAAAAACTGTACATCATTAAAACCACAATTTAATTTATGCTTCAAAACCAATTATATCTATTTATTTATTATTATTTTACGTTATCATAAGATTATTAAGACATCTTGCTACCAAAGACCAATATTGGCTTGACATTTATTAGCAAGAAATACATAGTTAAGTAAAAATTAATCGTAAGTTTAAATTCATCGACGGAAAATGTGAAATGGCCCAGGGCTCTCAGTCTTACAATTTCTGATATTTATTAATGAAATTTGTCGATGTCCTCCCTCGCAATATAAAGTCGTAATAAGCTTCTTGATGACCATTCAAGTCACACCACTAATGATGAAGGCTCGGTATTCAGGCCGGCGTTTTTAATTATATTGACTGGCGGACAACTAAATGGCCTGAAACCTAAGATGCTTAATTGCTTTAGCTTTTCGCTTCGCATTTTTTATTTTAAGTTTAGATTAAACATGAAAAATAATTCAAAAAAAGAAGACGCAACAGGTGAAGTAAAAATTAGGTTATCATTTCGTGAAATGACTCTTAACCTAGTTTGGAACAAAAACGTTTTAATTGACCATGAACGTTCTATAAATATGACTGTTTAAAAACCCATTCTTGAAGATAAGATTGTGAGAATAAAAAAGTTTGTTATCAAAGCTACAAAATTAGTGTATGATCTCCCTCTAAGAAAGTACATATTATGATATATAAAAAACCCATTCGTAAAACGTAATAGGGCATAATTATAAAGACTAAAAACAAACTAACAAATACCGAAATATTCTTGAGAGTCCGAAATAACCATGAAAACGCGAGTCCTTCGGACGATGGGAAAAGGCAATATAATTCACGGTGTACATAAATAATTAATCATTCTTAGTTGGTGAGATATCTAAATATGATAAGATGACAAAACAGAATAGTTTAAAGTTGGTACATGAAAATAAAATTGATAAACGGGAAAATTTAGGCGCATGTTTCAAACGTAGAAGAGCGGATACGAATATGAGATGGAAAGAGAACATACAAACGAAAAAGCACACAGATAAAACACTAAACACGAAATGCCTAAACCGTATGGCGGACCCATCAGCGTGGATATGCATGCCAGGGTAATCAGAAACGAACCAAGTACAGGTTCAAACATAGATTCAATGGATTTTTCGAGTGTCGATTTTTTACACACAGACGGTGACACTATATGATCCTTGGCAATACAGCTAAGTAAGCGTTAATATGACAATCTGTAGACATACTTAACATTGTTTTGTCCAAATTATGACCTTAAAATAGAATGAAAGCTTGACACTATCAACTGAATTTGCCTTTTTCCACAAAACCATGCCTTGGTAGAATGTTCGAGAATTGACTCTAGCTAATATTGTAGGATAAGGCCATTAAAGAAAAAAATAAATAAAACTCATCAACGTCCATTTGTCAAAATGATGTTTAATTAAATGGTATCTCTAACTCGGCTTTTACCCAAGAAAAGATATTTCAGCCTCGATGTAAATCTTTTTTATGCCCAACGGAGCGAGGCAAATCCCTGTAAGAAATATTTCTTTCACTTGCTGTAAAACCCTTTTCCTCAATGTGTTTTATATTGTACGTTCGTTTGTTTGTGTGCATCTCTCGGATCTCGGAAAGCCTCTTTTTCGGCCCTTGATTTTCTAATCTTTGTCGGTGATTTGTTTGGTCCCCTGGCTCGAAGGTTTTTTTCGTCAGCCATGTGAACCCCTGGGCAACGTCTTCCCTCGACAATTATACATTGGAGGATGGAAAAAAGTCCGAAGGAATCAATCATTCAAAACAATAATTTTAATTAAACATTCCCCATGATATGTTATTGTTGTTGATTTGGTTAATGGAATCAATATGTCAACTGCCTTATTTGATTCAGTTCAATGTCTCAGTTGCTGGTTTTTTATGTAGCCTGCAAAAGAATCTAATTTTTGAGAATGGATTCCATATCACTTGTCAGATTAAAGATTAAATATTTGAGCTCGATCCTGATCTTGCACCTTTATCGACGAACAATTCCGTTTAATACAGCTACAAATGTCAAATCAATTGTAGCTTTTTTAGGCCCCGTTTTGAAACTTTACGTTTGGTAAATTTCCTTCTGATTATAAAATTATTTATAGTCTGAGCTTCGTTGAATGAGATTGTCGTCAAACTTTTCACTTTATTATTGAATTGTAATGGGCTACGGTAAAAGGAGCAGAGAAAGTGCCCCGGCGGTTGAGCAGCTTTCGGTGAATGGCAGGAAAGGTCGGGTGAACGGCGCGAGGAACTTGGAAAGAGTTACACGCTTCTCCTCCACCGCCACCTTCATTATGCCCCTTTTACGGCCTGGGCGAACGAAAAACAAAACTTTTGGCCAATTCACTATTTGAAATCTGCACGTGTTGTACGTACCAGCCTTTGATAAAAGTCCTGTCGTTTTTTTTGTTTCAATTTTTTAAGTCTATTATCGAGAGTTCTGACAAAAGTCACCTTTTGTTAGTAGGTCTGGACAGATGTGACAAACTTTCCTAATGTCCAGTATGGTAAGGACGAGCCCGGATCAAAATTCTACGTCCTGTGTGGTCCAGAAGGTCCTGCGACAGGAAAGACAAAAGGTGATAGCTCAGGATCAACAGTTATTTGAAAGTGCGACAAAACACCCTTGTAGGTGGTTCTTCCAATAAGAGAGATCCGCAGAACATATATCCTAATCTCGCGAGTAAATTCCTAAAGCTGGAAGGTTAACTATACAACCTATACGTGTAAAAGCACAATAGTCCTAATGATGAAGGACGCAATGCGGAAGGCTCTTTTATCACCTCACTAACTAAAGGTCATAGTGCACTTTTGGCAGTTTAGGAAATAATGAGTAAAGTTGTTTTTTCGTATGAAGGACTGTTTAGTAGATATCCTAGGTAGTTATTATTTGAAAGTCAGCAATATAACCACCTAACCGACCATTACTATTAGGACCCGTTTTTTATCTTAAGCACTCATTCTATTTAAAAATAGTTCTGTTTGTAGAGGCAAAGGAATAAGCTGTGGATGATTGAACAAGCTTGTTATGCTAAATCGTGCTGACCCACTTTTCCCATTCAATATGATAATTCGAGGCAGCCGATTCAGAGATATTGGGATGAAAAGCTACCTCTGATCAGGTTGGGGGGGGGGGGGCAGAATCAATTAAATCTCTAAGTTGCTGTTAAGCAATAATTTTGGTCTTCGTGAACTCCATTCTTGATCGTTTCATCATCATCACGAAATTTTCGAAACAACAACAACAAACAAACAATTGAACAAACAACAAACAATTACAATCTGGATTAGTGTTTAATACCATCAACATTATTATTTGCCTAAGAGAGGTCACATTGCAATCAAACAAACCATACAACTGAAGTCACACTTTCTCTGGCCTTTATGACCTGACGCATGGCACAGAAATAATATTTATAAGATTGACTTTATTAAATCTTTCAGGTGTATCGATGAAAATAAATTATCGACCTGCTGCATACAAGAAGTTCTTTTCAGAGGATCGTTTTGACCTCCTCCGAAGATCTCTGAAAAGAACGAAGGCTTAATAAGTTGCACATACGTTCATGCAAGATTAGAACATAAAAAGGTAATATAACATTAAAATAATGAAATAATACACATCTGTGATTGAAGGATGATCTAATTTCCAAAAACAGTATGTGCCAATTTAAAAAACGAGATTTATGTTTTACAAAATATAATATTTTGATCTCTTTTGAAATCTTAAGAAACACAGAACAGTTGTGAAAGTTAATGTCTTAATTAAAACTTTTTTAGTATTTTAAAAGCCCTTTTCAAACAAAAATGGTTGTTCGTTCTGTTAATCCAATCGAGACACTTGTCGGGAAATTGCGCCCGGAAAGAAGGTCTCTGGAGCCTTCAACATATTATCCCCTTACACTCCATCCGAGCCCTTTCTCTTGTCTTATCACTTCTTATCCGCCTTCTTGATCTTTTATCTCATTTAATCTTTAACACTTCCTTCCCTTCGCGTCTTCGAAACGGAAAAGGGAAAGTCGGAAGCTCATGACGAATGTGACTCGTCTATCGAAGAATTTCTGTTTATACTGCTGTATTTATTTAGTGGGTTCAACATTAGGCAGAGTTTTGAGGATAACGATTTGGCACGTTTCGTTTTATAGATATGAAAGAATAACGTTTTTAAGCAAGGATTCAACTCAAAACTGATAAATATATATGTAAGAAATGCATGTTAAAAACCCTTATTTGCACATTGTTCAATGTTGTTTTTATATGTTAAAATAGTGTTGCTGTCAAAAAATTAGTTTTTTTTTCCAAGTCTGCTTAATTTACATGTCCTATTGCGTCAACACTTATGAAAACTATCCACTTGATTGGAGCAGATGGAAATAGCAACCTTGGCTTGAAAAGGATGTTGTTAGGAATAAAAAGGTACAAACGGTGAATATTCTAGTCATTTCGCGGTAAATCGCCTCTTTTCAGTCTGGGACAATTTCGCAGCCAAATTGTCTCCAACGCCTGGAGCGGGAAAACGAAAAAGAAAAATCATTTTTCAATACTTTAGCTTCTCAAACATCTCAACGTCACCTAGATTAACTCATTAACTCTCCTTCCTATTTATTCCTGTGTTTTCAAGGATTAAAATTGAAATAAATTTTTTTTTAAGAAAATCAAAAGAAAAGATACTATCAAAGTTGAAGTTACAGGGGTAACATGTGGAGAATGTAAATTTCGAGCCAGAAAGATATATATAAAGGTGTTATGAAACTTTTGATATCATTTGTAAGAGATGTTACTTTATTTTTGTAAATATAGAAACACAAAGAAAAGTTTGAACAAAATCATTATGTAAAATCTGCAAATAAATTTCTCTCCAACAATGTGAATTTGTAGAAAATTTTACGTTTTAAACAAAGCATAATAATAATTTCGTACAGGTATGCTGCAGAAAATAAACGTGCTGAACCAACAAAAATCAGCGATAGGCAGACCATAATGATAGGTAACTATCAAACAATAATTTATCATCCCGCAGACCACAGGAAGAAATATAACAAGAAAATAAAAGGTTTCAAATATATAAATTACCCGATTTCAACCTCCAAGACCGAAAAACTTTCTTTTTGTCCTTGTTAGATATTACTTTTAAAAATGGCAAAAATGAGTACGACGAGTTTTCTCCGCGTTTTATCTAGAGAAAGAAAAGATAACTCAACCGAGGTCGGCACCCCGAGGCACTACGAATGCTTTCGGCCGACGCCCAATTAGTAAAGCTAATAAGCTGCAATTTGAAGATGTTGCAAATCGGATTGCGATTTTAATTTAGACAGGGCCAAAGATTCCTACCAGAGATCTCGTCAGCTTAATTCACAAAGGAAAGTCATTTGGCTCTACAGGTATAGTTAACATTCGTGATGAGAACGAGGTAAGTTTGGGTTTTGAGTTATTATTGAGTTGGCTGAGAGATGATCCTGTTTGGTCGTTTCAAATAATCCTGGTCCAGTTGGGCCCGCTGTTTTGGTCTGCCAGGCTTAGGACTTCCTCCATCTTCAAAAATCTTACATTAATTTTGAAATACTAATATTTTTTTAATAATAGCATTATATTATATTGGAAAATTCTTGTTGAGATATAATGGGTGATGAAAGGTAATTTTCATGACTTCTCATCACCTTCTCATTGTCAGCCTCTTTGTTTTTTTTTCAATCAGGCATGTTACGGCATTTCGATATCGCATTACTTCTTTTTCCAAGCAAACATAAAATTATGCAATGAGATTTCTTTCTGAAGTCTGTGAGATGATGAAATGTTAGTTTGATAGTTTCTGATCGTCTTGGTCTGCATAACTTTGTTGTATGACTGGGTGTTTTGGCGTTATTAGTCTGGATTTTAGTTTTGTGTGTCCTTTTTTTTTGTAGCAGCATATTTTGGCCTATGTTGGACGTGTTGTTAGTTAACATTTAAAGTGGTTTAATATATTATAATTTGTCGAAAACGAACAATTTTGACACACCTTATCTCCATGAGTGGTTATAAAAAAGGTGCCATATTTATACAACTTGCGTGGCCTAACAAAATGTTTCTATTCCAAATGAGATCAAGAATCATCATATTTTCTAATACACCTTTCCTGTGTCCATTGTTATTGTTGTTTTAATTTTTGAAATGTATTTTTCAAATCGCACATCCTTTCTGCTTTGCAAATCCAACCGCTGTAGACGGTGAACCGCGAAAGTTTTTCGACCAGACCATTTAAAATCATTACGTAATTCCTTATGAGATCCTTTACAGAAGTAAAAAGTTGGAGAGCTTTTTTTTTCTTCGGCCAGTCATGGAATTAATCACGGCAGTTATTTTCTTAAGCCCATGCGGAATAGGAATCTGTGCGCATCCAAGTGGACCAAGCTGATTATTATCCTGACTGAAAAAGCATAAATGATGTGATCCCATATAAAACAGTCTGCTTTCTTCTAATAGGCAGCTCTTAACAGAAAAGGCTCGCGTGTACGTTTCCAGTTTCGCCGTTGGAAAAATCCACGTCTCACGGTTAAAAAATTATTTTCCCCATTTGTGTTAAATGTAAACGTGTTCCCTTTATCGTACTTCAGCTGGGATTTCTGTCCATAACACACGATACGCACAGCTATCACGTGCACCAATACAAATGGCTGTACTTGTAAAAATAATATCAAATGATTATTTAGAAATCGTGAGATGCGGTCTGGTGTAATGAAGTATCTCATACGCCTTAAACAAAAATGTCTTTTCTATATCGATTTCCGTCTATTCAAACCGCCAAACAAATATCAAATGTTTATACAAAATTGTTTACATTTTATAGTCGGTTCTTGTTAACACATTGGCAAAATAACGCAAATAACTAAGAAGAATAACGTACAGCCAATCCGTATTTTTTTTATTGTCATCGCTTTGTTTTTGTATGTAAATTAAAAGTTTAAAGCCAAATTTGTGTTTAATATGTGGTGTCGATTCATGATGAATGATCTAGTCCCTTTATCTTCCAAATTTAAAATGTTCAAAGCGGTTTGCCGTTCCATTCTCACGTTGGAATGTCAACGTTGGGGTTTTCAACCCTATGATCAGTTGGAAAAAATCGTTGAGCTACTTCATCATGCCTTCTTGCACTCCAAATTACATGTTGTATATAGAAAACCATGTTGATCCCTTATTTCTGCACACGTTCAAGCTCCATTTTAAATATGTATACAAAACCTTAAAACTCCCTGGTCACCGATACTCGAAAATATTTTTAAGAGAAACTATTATAATGCAGTAAATACTTATGCGTTTTTAAAACGGTGTTTTGTTATTTAAAATAATTGTGCTAAACAACCGCTCTCCGTTCTCGTCACCTCTTAAATTGTTTTAAGTCAGATTATTTATTAATGCGACCTGATAAAAAATTAATCCGTCTGTAAAATATTATTTAAGACTAATCTTTTCTGACAAATTCTATGATCATTTAAGAACTGAATATTGATTGGGTTCTCATTCTTCATTAATATACCGCTTCTTGTGGTTTTTGTAATAATTTTTTCAACGATACAATTTGGCACGCTAAATACCTTTTCCGTATATATTTATATCTTATTGTAGTAGGAAGTTATAGTTCACTCTGTTATTATATTTGCTGCACTGAAATCATTAAAGTAAATATTGATTCAGAAATTGAACTGAGATATATTGGAATTAATTATCTCAACCTCACCTTACGAGTTTTGCCTCCTTTTGCCATATTTCAAATATCGTGTAATCTGTTTGGATTCTCGTCGACAATTGAACTGGCGACGGAGAGCTTTAGTGTCGCCAGTTCAATTGTCGTCGAGAATCAATTCTTCAATAGTACCTAAAGGCAGCTCCAGACATGCGATATTCCAACTAGTGGGAATGGACGCTCGGCTATTCGCCGAAAAACAACATCCGGTGCTCGCTGTGCTCGGTTTCGTAGGTTTTCTTGTCCGCTTCAAAGGGCACGAATATTCGTGAAGAGCCGCACTCAAACCATCCACACTGTTTACGCCATGAAAATTTATAATTTCTACATTTTCATATTTTTGTGGCTTTCGAGGACTCGTGCTTATTTCAGACGAACATCAAGAGACTAGGCAAATTTTGGCGGCAATCGGCATTTGGCGAATATCGCAAGTCGAGAGCCGCCTTAACAGGACAATCCGTCATAGTTCGCCAAGTGTCGGACTTCTACTACTGTCCTATGGTAGCCGGAATACCATAGACCATTATGTTCGGACCACCCCTGTACCTCCTCTACACCGAAGACATCCCAAGTACAACCTCTAACCTTCCTGGCATCCTTTGCAGACGACACAGGTGTCTTTTCCTCTGATCCGCAATCGCCACGAAGAAGCTCCAAGCAGATGTCCAACGAATAGCCAAATGTAGCTAAGTTTGGAGGAAAAAATTAATGAAAACAAATGCACCGATGTTATCATATCAGAATCAAAACCCACTATTCAATTTTTCTCAAAACATTGTTATCCCTGAAATCAACTGTGTAGGATACCTTGGGTTCTATCTTGACATACGGCCTAGAACCGACGCATAAAATGAAAAGACAGGAATTAAACAGACGCTTTGGACTTGTCTATAAACTACTTGAACGGAAATCTAGCAGCAAAACTTTACTGAAACCGATTTGGACATAAAGACTACTACGCGGCACCGCTAAACCTACCAATATCCAAGATTAAGTCCTTCCATCCAAAGTCCTCAAAATCATAGTCAACGCTCGCTCCCTACTCTGCAATGCCCGCCCACCACAACGACCTCATTCCCATCAAAATTTCTCAATTCCAATCAAAAGTTCAACAATAAACTCTCCAATCCTACCAACTCAATAGCCAATTCCTTTTGGACGACTAAGACCTAAGCCTAAAGATGGCCTCGCGACTTCCTTGGTTGATAACTTCTCTCAAGACAATGAATTGTAAATACGTATGATATTCCATAAAATACGAAATATATAATTATACAGATGGTAATAAATACTTATTTTCATTTTTGCATTAAGTAACATACCATGGTTGATCATCTTTAGTTCTATTGTGTATACATAGTAAACAAGACTCACCTGTAAAAAAACAAAATAACAATTAGTTGGTGAACATCAGCTCATAGAACTCTCGTAAAAAAGTGTCCTTTTTAGATTACTCGCCAGAATTTCTCTTGAACAGATAAGTTATCGACAAAACAGAAAATACGAGTTTAATATAATACATTTAATATAAATAGTTTTAAAGTTTTACCCTTTTTTAAATATTGCTGTCGAGAGTACTGGAGATCCAGTACAACTTGAAGTTTTAAAGAGACAGTACACTTTTTCCAATTGTTTTAAAGGATTTTTCACAATGCAAACGATAGCGCAGTTACATTTTAAATTGGTAAAAGAAGGACGAAGTTATGGCTAAGAACGTGAACTACTTGGTGATGATATAGATAGTTGATTTGGGGTTTTCCTGTGCCCATTTTCGAAAATTCTTTTCGACTGAAAATACAATTTATGCCGATCTTGGATTCGTCAGTCCACAGGAATTATGAGAGAAACCCCTGGACCGTATGGTATAAATTTTTATGTTTTGACATCTATAATATTCTTCTTTGAAAAATCCAAAACACTTCCAGTCGCTCGAAGGGAGATGGGTTTTCTAAAACATACAACATACTTTTTAGCTCTCCATCAAAAAGATGTGACCGGCTTCTTGATGGGTCCCCAACGGATTCACATCTCCTCATATTGTGAGCAACATGAATAAACTATTTGTGGTTCACCAGGGAGCGATTGGGAAATACAACTCGCCTGTACGACGAGCAATTTTCAATTTCATTGAAAGTAGCATACATATCAACTCAATCTTGACGAGAAAAATGCACCCTTCATTCATTTTAAGTGACCGATAAAAATTTATCGAAGAATATTTAAAGTTCACGAAGGTAAACAAAATTTTTAGCCTTAATGCTTTTCATTTTGTCAAAATCGAATAAAACTATTTATGTAGACAATATTAAAACATTAATTGGCAAAAGAAATACAAAAATTAAGAACAACATTATGGAAAATACTTATAAATCTCTTGGATGTAGATGGGTCTGCTACAGTAGGAAAGCATGTTTGCAATTAATATACGCTTACCTTTTTTTAATACAACCGTTCATAACTAAAAAATGCGTCCCCACTGATAGCACTCATCATACATCATCTCAAGAAATTAATAAAACGGACTAGCATCATCAAATCATCAAAAGGATAATACTTAATCAAAAAACATAATTTAGATATTTTCTTTTCACATTACTTTTTAAATAAAATTGAAATTTAAATTTATTCAATTTTTAAAATTTGATTGCGCCATTGTTTTCAATGGAGAATCCTTAAAACAGTGGGTAAAAAAGTACACATTCTCATTTAAAATTTCAATGTACTGGCTCCGAAATATCCTGACAACAAATAGTTAACAAAAGGGTTAACATTTAAAAGTCAAATTTAAAACTGATTAAAAAATAGTAAATATTAATTTTTGGGTTTTATCTGTTCAGGAGAAATTCAGCAGGGACTTCTCAACAAACAACTCTATATAAGACAATACAGTAACTTCAAATAATTTATTATTATTATTATTAATGTAGTAGGCCTACGTTCAGATTTTCAGTTTGTTCACATCAAAATTCCCGTAAATGAATAAGGTTGAAAACAAATTAACGAAGTGATTTAATTTTACTTTTTAGTAGTGTCCCATAAAGACGTATTACTAAAGATTTAAATTAATATTATAAGCCTACTTTCAATTTAAAGAATAGAAATGGATTCAGTTATCAGGGGAATAATTAAAAAAAAAAAACCAATTCTGTTCGCATGTTTCAAAGGTGGTTATTGGATAAACCGAGAATTTTCTAAATCTAAACGTTACAACTTGTAACGAACCTCCACAGAAGAGTTAAGCGTACGTTACATATGTACATCGCGTTCGGAAATTAGTTGACGGCGAGCTTTCCGGCAGACTTTTCGTATGGAGACGAGAAAAGCTTTTTGGCTTAGTGAATAATTGAAACGTTCCCTTTCTCCGGCGGCATTTGCCCCTTCAGTTAAGCCTGGAGAACACCGGCCCACATCGAGGACAGAACTGCCTTATGAATGACGTAAAAGAATGGTCCGTAATTAGTTATTATTCCCAACAAAATGTTGCTTTTAAAAAGTTAAGCTGTTAAACAAATTTCTATTATGAGTGGGATCGATCAAAACGCCTTGAAACTATTTGTACAAATGGTCGAAGGTCATATTTCTCGTCGAGTTGCAAAATTATATATCTATTTTTGGAAATGTATGTTTGCAGTGCATATTCGTCAAATCGTTTTAAACGGGCGAAAACTTACTGATATGTTATTTCCTTATTATTAAAATTGTGCAATGAAACTCAAAACATTTAAATTGCCGGAAAATCCTGAAAACTTTCCAATTGTTTTTCGTCTGTCGTTGCCAAGGAAGTTTGATCAATTTCTGGAGGAATTACGAACTGAATCATTTGTGCGTCGGCGATCCGACGTATTTTATGGGGAAACTGGAAGGTACGTTGTGATACAGAGTTAACGGAAAATAACTACCAATTACGGCGAAATTTCATGAGAAAAGAGTAGAACCCTTTTACTGTTGCACCTTCTAAATCATGATCAATGATGATCACATGGCCTACAAATACCACGTATATGATTTCACTAAGGTGGGTGAAATTTTTATTCTTTGTCTTACTGCCCCAAAGGATAACATTTCCTGCAGCCGTTATTTACTTAAGACCTTACATCCCCAAGTTTAACGTAAAGCCAATTAATATTACTGCTCAATCGTCTTCTTTCGAAACGAAAACTTCTTAAAAACATGTAGGTTATAGGAACAAATAAACAAACTACGAGTATACAATTAATGGCAGTATAAAAAACATTTTATTACAATTCACATTTATCATGTTGTATTTACTTCTTTCGTTTAATATCATCATATTTCTTGATCTTAATTATCTTCTTAATGGAGTATTCGCGTTATTGGACTCCATAATTTTTTTAATCACAAAGAACAATCATCAACGGTTGATATTTTTTTGTTCATTTCATGTGCGCTGTAGATTTCAAATATTGTACTTCTAAATATTACTAAATTAGGTAAATACAGTTCATAATTGTTGCCAGATATCGGAAGACCCTTTTAAATAGAGCATATCGAGCCAATGCAGGTGCGTTTTTCGGATTCCGGAATACGCCGTGGAACCATAAAATAAAGTCGAGCACAGCAGCGAGTCAAATATTTTCAGGAAGCAGGCAGAGCTGCAGAAGACCGAGGGCCCTCCTCTGCTTGCAAAAGTGGACGGATACTGTTGCTTCGGGATCCTCTGGCCACAACATTTATATAAACATATATCATTGTCCTTCTAAAGTTTCTATGTATAAAATGAGCTGCATGTTCATTTTTTATTCCTTTTTAATATACAAGCAGCGCAAACCAAAACATTCATAAAAAGGACTCGAATACACGTTTAACATTTTAATCTCTCTTCAACGATAAGTGTTTAATATTACAATAAATAAGCCTCTTTTAATTTGGAGAGAGCTGTTACCTAAAAAATGGGGGCGGCAAACGAAAAGTAATATTAATACAATATTGGTGTTATTTATTTACCTGATAGGCCGGGACGTTCTCCCTGTCCCTCGTCACTTTCGGGACGACACCCATGGCTCATCCTTCCTCAGACATTGCTGTAGAAATCCCCTTCGGAACAAAAATCCCAATTACAATTGAAATATTCGAATAATCAGTTCCGAATTATCGGATGGCTCAGATGGAATCGCATCAAATCAACCTTCGAATGAAATTGCAACCAAAAAATACCGTTTATGCGGTTGCACATGTGAGAACAACACCGTATCGATTCATGACCTTATTTGGCGTACCGCAAACGGAAGGAACGTGTCCAACAAAAAATCTTCTAATTCCAATTTTATAACTTTTATCAAAATAATCAAGAACTTGTGAGATAAATCTTAATGAATAGCATCATAAACACAGGAGGATAAATTATAGATTGGGAATAGTGTAAGGGTTAATGTTACGGTAGGAAGTCCGTTAGGTAAGGTTGGGGCTAGGGGATGAGTTAAATTTCATTACCATGATCCAACATTTGTCCGTGAAGCGGAGAAAATATGCGAATGTTAACGAATTTTCTACAAAAAAGTACTCTTTTTAACATTCGAAAATTGTATTTCTAATAATGAGCTAATTAAGACATAAATAACGATTAAACCAACGTAATATCACTTATCAAGGGAAGAATGCATGATTAATTTTTTTTTGTTATATATATTTATTTTGTTTATTGCTATCTGTACATAACATACATTGAGCAAATAATTCGAAAATATTTATAAAAAATGTAAAGATTTTACTATGTATGTAATATACTAGATAAAAAACCAAACTATCTTAACATCCTACGATTACTTTTCTTATAAGGAAGTAATAATTTAAGCTAAAGGATGGGTTGGCTCGAATACGTAATTATTGCCGCTAATCACAGAGGTTTTGTTCATTATAATATTACGACGAAGCATGTATACCGTGAATGGTGATTTCTAAAATCTTCAATAAAGATCTAAATAAGTTTCACTTTCGAAAATAGTATTTTCAATAATGAAATTATTACATAATAAACTACGATCACTGGTGATTGTAATGGATAATTATCATGGCTGTCAACGACGAAGAATTTATGGTTTAAATCATAAAATAACGACTCAGCCCGACAATCTACAGTGATCTTTTTTTTATAAAGTAGGATTGTGACAAACTAAGCAAGATGCAACATTAAAAAAAAAAAAAAAAAAAAAAAAAAAAAAAAACAATATAATCACGCCACATTTATTATTTCTAATATAACATATTCGATAAACGATTATCGGTGATCATTTGAACATGTTACGATGGAAACAATAATTTTAAAAAATATCCACACAGGCTGATAGAGGCAGGGGATTGTTAAAATCCCATTTCCGAAATTAGTACCTAATTCTGAACAGGCACTGAAGAAGACTTCAGTGAGGAACTCCAATGGACTACCATTATGTCGGATTTGACTGCAAACGGTGGATTAATCAGTAATGATAATACGATTATCCGTTTGAAAGAAGCACAAGCAAGTCGTTTCAAACAGATATCTCCATTTCAATATTAAAACAAGATTTAAAAGGACTATTTATTTTTTTATGAAAGATATTGGTTTAAATGAAAAGGCTAGTGTCACGAGCGGGATTCGAACCCACGACATTCGGCTCAATAAGCCGCTGTCTAACTACTTAAGGTATCTGAATTCGATTCACTCGGACAACTCCCCATATCAACCTACCTTTCGAATTTTCCTTCCTTTTTGCCATTCTTACATAAAAAGATTAATTGATTGAAAGAAGTTATTTGGTCAATCGGACCACGACATATAATGGAGATAAAAGAACGTTCGTCCATCTCAAACTTCAATAACTCCAACTGACAGGCACTTTTACGTTCAACATGCATTTTCGCAACTTGATCCCGAATGCGAAGAAATGAAAAAAAAAATCGCTCTGATCCCGTGTCGAGGATACTGTTGTGCGACATAATTACTTGGGTTATTAAATGAAGGCGAACGGGGAGGAAGGAAAGGCGATTTTCTTGCCACAATGGAATCCGAGCGTGGGCTACAGCCAAGCCCACATTTCTCCGTGGTCACGACTAGGAAAAACATCTTTTTTTAAGTTGGTATATGTTTATATGTGTTATGCTTCAACGATTTGTTTTCGACGACAAATAAACCAAAACGTAGGAAACACAAACTGGAACATGCCGAATATACTGAAAGTCTTTAGTGTTTATGATGAATAAAAGATAAGTCATATTTTCGCCGGATGTCCGTTTTGGGAGCGCCAAGGAAATTAGTTATCGAAATGCACTAAGCATGAAATTCCTTCAAATGAAGACCTAATACCTAACAAATTTTCTGATTCGACATTATGATAAAAAGTACAAAACTAAACAACCTTTATTCGTTAGCAAAAACGTTGGTAACCAGTACAGTGGTTGTTTTAAAATAAATCCAAGTAAAACAGCATACACGAAACTGAGAAAAATATGCTTACTCGGGAATGCGCCTACTTCACAAGGACGCTACTTCCCACTCAGGCAAAACGTAACTACAAGCAATTCCTTTTCCTCCTTTTATTGACACTCAATATCGTATTTATTAATATATTAATCATATTTATGTAAAAAGTTTTTGACTATTTTTATTTATTATATATTTTGAACTAGAGAATAAGTTATTCTTTTAAATCTGATTATTGAACAAATGGGTTGAATGACTTACAATATTAATGTTTAACGAATTCTTGAACATTTTCATTTTGGTGGTTACAGCGTTAAGTGTAGTGAGATTGTCTCTTGCTGCTTTACGGAATTAAACCGGAGTTACTTTTGGTAGTTTAGAAGTGCGGTAGTTTTAGACTCGATTTTGGTTGAATCATTCTACTCAAATTTTGATTATCACGTGCATTTCTGAATTTGGCCTTTTCAGTGGTTGGTTTGTGTGTTATTTTGTAGGCCTTGGATCTTGTATATCTTTGCTTGATTGGAAGATGGGACAGGGATAATGCGCAGACCAGAGTTATCAATTATCAGAAACGGAGAAAATCAAGTACTGCCTACAAGTTCATCGCCTTCTACCTTCCAACGTGTAGTACGATCGTCTCCGATCCTCCTGAGTAGTTTACTGCTTTAGCCTGCCCGACCATCTTCCTCACTGGTTAATTTCGTATATCATACCCTTTTTATGTATTTGAAAGATTGGGTCATCGTCACTGGCAGATCTTCCAACAATGTAGTTTGATCGTCTCAGATCAACCAGTTCCGCCAATTTATTCTTCCAGGCGAGTACATTTCGATATTTCGGCGGTTGTATCGGTATACAGGGACTGATAGATAGAGAGAGATTGTGAGACTGATCTAAACTAGAACTAGTAATTTTGGTATTTTTCGATTTTCTCATGCTTTTTCTAGCCGTTTTAGTTTATCAGGCGCCATATTCAGTGTCGAATTTGTGTTTTTGTCTGCAGTATCCTTTTCATCTTGATTACCCTAACCGTATCCGTAGGTTCCCCCCTAAAGTCTTTTTTACATGTTTACAAGATTAGACGATGGCCAAATTCCTCCGAAAAGCCTCGAAAATTAGTAGAACTGGGCAAGTAAGGAACATTCGGGAAAGACGACAATCAATGATCAATAATGTAGTTCCTATTTCTGGCCTATCTATATTCGCAGCTATCGATAATATCTACCACATATTTATTATTATTCAGATGATTTGGTGGATTTCATACAAGTAGAACTTACACACGAGAAAGCGCATAGATCAACAGCTACAAAATCACACCAAAGAAGAAATAAAATACCGAAATACAGACCCAAAAGACTGGAAATGATCAAACTACAAATATATGTTTGTTATGCCCTAACGAACCACTTGTTGGTCGCTCACAGTTCCTTTCTCACTAATTTGGTCTGTCGGCGTTTTGTTATATTTAGTGGTGGAGAACCTGTAGCATAAAGCAGGAAGGAAGAATTAATCAGTCGTTTGGTTAACGTTTTAAACCCAATTTTTTATATCTATCGTTTGTTATACCTATGTAAATCAAACCAGTTTTTATTCCAATACCAGTATTTCAAAATACCTTACAACATACCTTATCCTTATATTTCGCAAAACGATCACTGCAGTATTTTTAAATCCTCAGGTGCGAACGCAATCTGAGCACCGTGACTGGAATGAGAACAGGTTAAAACTCTCTTGTATTTTATAACAAGGAATGAGTTATTTTGCCAGTTTCAAAACTCCGTAGCCGCGAGAGGTGCGAGAAAGAAAGTGGAACAGAGGTTAAGCGCGAAGTGTTTTATTATAAATTATTTTCCCCCGTGGAACACTACTCTTGAGAATACCTTGGGGCCCTATGGATTTTCCGTTTGGCTTAACGGGAAACTGAGTGAATCCCATTTTCCAATGGTTTATTAACATCGGCTCTAACCCAACCCAACCAAGTTTCATTTGTATTAACAGTTAGAAAATATATTGTATCTATTTGTATCAAAACAAAGTTATATTTAAGTGTTAACTTTTCTTTAACCGCATTCCAAAAGTTGTTACTGTTTAAAAATAAAACAAATATCTCCAGTGTACTACGTTAACAACCGTAAAGAATTGTTTAAAGCGTTTAAATAATATTGTTTCTTGTTCAACTGCGTGAAGGCCGTCGTGTGAACGTGGTCAGGAAACCATGAGTCGTAAAATCTGATCCATATGGACCTGTTCAACGAACGAAGGCATTCCGAACAATTTAATTCAATTCAACAGCTTTTGCCCTAATGGTCCGAGTAAGACAAATTATTATTAAAATTTGATGTAATTAAGGAAACTATTGGGCCTGACTGTACGTTACCAACGGACAGCATAGGTCTGAACGGTTTCTGTAGAAATACGTCTTACTTGAAGTATCAGGCTTTTTTCATCGTCGAACAGACGCGGGCCGGATTCGCCTTTGGGATTCGGTTGACGAAACGGCGTAAACGCTGGAGCGATGCGAAGTGGGAAAGTTCACGTCCTTGGAGAGGAGGAAGGCGAAGCCCGGACCCACGGAAGTTGCGATATACAGTAGAACAATGAGACATTTTACGGGCTATTTAACAAACGGGAGAGGAGAGCTTTATCGATCCGCTGAGAGAGATCAAGGAGGCGAAAGTTCGACCGAGCGCCCCGGGGAGAAACGTCCTGTGGGAAAGTCGCAACGGGACAAATATAGAAGCATATTTTATTGCCCAAAGGTTGAATTTTTTTCAACTTTGCCTTTTAATCGAGAAAAAAGGTCAGAAATGGCCGAATAGGGGTAAAATTTCCCTTTCCTTAAGGAGGAACAGACCCAACAGTTGTTCTAATGTCACGACTGTCCTACACATTCTCCTTCGTTCGGCTGTTCTGCTACGAACTTTCACCTAAAAGCTATAAGAGGTTGTAATGTCTGAAGGCTGATGCCAATTAGGCGTTTAAAAAAAATACAACCGTCCTGTTATATGAAAAGGATCTCGTTATCATTATTAGGTTATTTATATAGGAAGTTAATCTTCGTCACGGAAAGTAGTATTTACAACAAGGCTACTTTTTGCGTGTAAGGATTTCTCGGCATTTACTTTATGAATAATTGAGGAAAATAGAGCCAGTGCTATCACACAACCATTCGACGATTCTTAACCCCGATAATTTCAAGGGCTCGGTTAGTAATGAAAGTTTCTGATTTTACCCAAACCTACGAGTGATATTGTAATGCCAAACGGTCAATGAGGAAACACCTCGGGGGAAATTTAAGTAATTTATAAACTTTATCGACTTTATCCGAAAGCCAACATAGAACGAACATTTACTTTCAACCTCCTCCAATTGTTCACCATAATATAACTTGTTCTTGCATAAACCTTTTTGAAGGTTACCTTTTAAATCGCCTCAATTAGATTGCACTTCTTGAAATAAATTGAAATTTTGTAAATTACGAGTGGAAAATATTTTTTAAAGTTTATTTGGAGATCATGGGATGAGGTCTGGCGTGACGTACGTTTTGGGAAAACATTTTCTTTATCGTGCCAACGTTTCTATCTTTATTGAGATCAACTTCTGGGCCTGGAATTTGTAAACATTGTTTAAATTAGAAAAATACATGTAGGAAGTGAAAAAATGAATTAATACAATGTTAGAAATTTTAGACTCGATCAAAGTATTTGTTGTATATTGTACACAGAAAATTGATTGAGTCTAAAATTTCTAGCATTGTATAAATTCAACTTTTTCACATCCTACATGTATTTGTATAATTTCAACAATGTTTATAAATCCCAAGCCCTGAAGATGATCTCAATAAAGATCGAAACGTTGGTCCGATAAAGAAAATGTCTTTCTAAACCTAAATCACCCCAAAGCGTATCTCACGATCTCCAAATAATCATTAACTAACAGTATACATCACACATTTTTTTAAAGTGTTTCAATGTAAATTTCCAAACTGACAAAAGGTAAAAATTTAATAATTAATATCTATTAAATTAAAGTTTGTTAATACCCAATAATACAGATTGCTTCATATCGATTTACTACTTAATGAATGTAAAGCAAGACTTGTTTTTTAGCTAACCTGTATCTGATTGCGACTTTTGAAAACTGGAAGGAATAGGTATAAAAACAACGAGAATTCATTTTGAAATGATTTTGCATCTTGTGTTACGTCAAATTAGTTGGGAACTTTGATCTTAACAACTAATGCCTTTATAACATGGTAAACATAATTTAAAAAAAACATCTGGTCCACTGGGAGAGAATAAATTTCCTAAATTAAGTTGCTTCATTTCAGTATCAACTTAATACATAATCAATCTTAAGCACGATTTTTTAAAACTAGTTTGGACTTGAAAGTAATAGGAAGTTTGAAATGATCAAATGGAAACTTGCAATCCCAGCGCGAATTATTTCATTGCGACATTCGACTGGATGATTTCCCAATCAGATCCCGACGAAGCAAATCCCATTGGCGAGTACAATTTGCAGAACGTGAATCGATTTGTGAAATATTAAATAAGTGCATCCAATCGTGAGAATTCTTAGCATGCAAGACGACAAAAACATGGTCCTAGGAAACATTTTTCTCGTCTGGTATTTCAAAAATCGGGAATTGATTCTAAAGTAACTAAACTTCATATAAGTACTCTACTCCAATCTCACACAAACTAATGTGCGAGTACATCCAATTTTTTTTATAGTTAAGGTCCAGAACAAGATAGACCAAAATGACCAAAATATAGGTCCATCACCCAGCGTACCAGAAGAGAGCATCTAATAATAACCTAATGTTGTGCTTTTTCAGCTTTTAAATTCGTTTATCAGTATTATCACAAAACCATTTAATTAACGCTTAAAAAAACGTTAATTTGTAGCTAATTAACAAAATTCACACCCAATATATGCTCACGTATTTTCAATGTATGCACCGAGGTTGTTTTCATGTTTTTTCACACCTGCTCACACAAGACATCGTTTATGTAGTGACGCGACAGAAAAAGGCTTTTCTTGCAAAAACACATTTGAAAAATTTACCAAAGGACATCTAGTCTTTGAACTAACAAACTAATAATCCTGTGTGTTTAGTCGGTTCAGCCTACAAAAGCAGTTCGAAATGAAATTCTATCTTAGTGCATGGGTAGGTTCAAGAATTCTGCACAAATACATGAACTATAATCAATGGTGGTTCAATGGAATTCTTAAAGTAACCTTAAGCAGCATTAAATAGGTAGCCAATTATTTATCTGATGGAAGATCGCAAGTTTTCACATCATCTTTGGCTTAATGTCTATATTGGAAAAATGGAAAACACTACAATTTTCTAAATAAAACCATTCAAAATTGTCCAATTATTCGTCGTATTGACAAAGCAGTTGCTTATCAAAAAACTAAGAAGTATGGACAGAAGTTAAAAACAAATATACAAGAATGACGAAGATTCAGAAATCTTTTGCATTTTCTAAGGATGGACATAATAATGCGTCATTCCGTTATGTCTCAAAGTAATAAAAATAATTGTAGCAAAGTAATAAATAAATATATTTACTGTTTATATCCGTGAATATCACCAGAGATGTGATTCAATATTACGAAATAAGTATTAAGTTGTAAAAGTAATCGGACATCTCATCGTATCTATGGTGTAACATTCTGAAATGTGGAAAAATCATAAATAATCAATTCGATCTAACAAGTGTATTTTTCAAATGAAAACCCAAAAACAACAGTTGAGTTTCGTAAAGGTGAACATTATATAATACCAGTTAATAGTTATAGAGTATTAAAAAGCATAGTAGTTCCAAATTATGTCTATATAATTATTTTAAAAATTGAAACCAACACCATATACTTTCGAATAGCCTATTTGTTCTGTTAAATCTATCTTGAGGAGTTTATTTTTACCTTTATTGGCCCTGCATGAAAAAAGTTACTTATATTGGGTTGTCCGGAAAATAATGCAGGATTTTGGTATTAAACAAAAAAAAAGAAACTAGTTACTTTAAAGCAATGTTCTTTAATCAAAATAATTTCCCATACTCTCAATACATTTCTCCCAACGTGTTGGTAACTTATTAATTCCGTCTGAGTAGAATTCAGAATTTTTAGAATTGATAAAGTCAATAAATGCATTTTCCAGTTCCGTTTGATTTTTGAATATTTTGTGTTGTAAGTTGTGGTCCAGGTGTCTAAAAAAATGGTAGTCAGTAGGCGAGAGGGCCGGAGAGTAGGGTGGGTGAGGCAAAGTTTCATAGCCAAGCTCCAATAATTTTTGTGACGTGTTACACGTGACACATGTGGTCGAGCGTTGTCATGCAACAAAATGGGCCCTTTCCGATTGACCAAAGAGGTGGTCAGCGACGGTCGTTTTACTGACTTTGAGTTGCTCTGCAAGTTCTCGAACAGTTGTTTTGGGGTTTTCTTCCACCACTGATCGCAGAACATCATCATTAAGAGAGGAAGGCCTTCCACGACCTTCTTCATCTTCAAGGCTGAAATCTCCCTCCCGAAATTTTTTAAACCACCTTTGCACAGTGCACTCATTAACACAACCCTCGCCCCAGACTTGGGGAATGTTTCTAGCCGTTTGGGCTCCGCTTCGGCCGAGTTTAAACTCGTAAAAGAAAATCGTACGAAATTCTCGCTTTGACATTATAAGGATGACTGAATTATTTCCAAGTAGCGGAATGCTACAGAGGTAAACAAACAATATCATTTGGAAGAGGATTAATAAGTGTTGACATTCATACAAATGAGTAATCCTGTAAACGTAAACAGAATATTTTATATAGATTTTTTTAATGAAAACTTAAAATCCTGCATTATTTTCCGGACAACCCAATATTAATGCAGTGTGTAAGAGATTGTTGTTGGCACATACGATCTACATACACTGGAATGAGTATTACTTATTACAATGGCTAACACCAAAAATATGATTTAACATTACTGAGAAAAATGTTTAATTATAAAATCAGATATTTTAAATCTTCGTTAAAAATATTTTAAAAAACACCACTCAATTCCATCGCACAAGCAAAAGTGAAAGGCCACAGAAAACAGTTATATTTTAGAGAGTTGTACATTAGCTGAACTTTCTGCCTCAATTTAAATGCTATACTCGCAAAAATAAGCGAGGTTTGGCTCCAAATATACACCCTAATTCTATAGTGAAGTTAATTATACTAGTAGGAAATTTAATTCGGTAGATAAACAAGTCCAATAGAAAATTCTATTGCGTTCATGATAAAGTGCCGGGGGCGTCTGCTTGTTAGCAGTGATAAACAGACATCGGCTGTGAGACACTTGCCAGCCTTCGGCCTAAGAAACTTCTGTGCCAGAAAAATTAAATTAAAAGTTTCAGATGAGGGATAGCTGGCCGTATATATTCTCGAGTGTTAAAAAACCCTGAAGGATCTTTACAAACGATAAAAGTCGGGTAAATTTGGCTTAATGTTTTCTCTTTCTTTTGTGGAGTCGGTTTACGAACATTTGGACACGTGGGGGTAAAGAATGCATTCTGTACATTTGTGTAATGCTTAGTGACCATCAATGATTATTCAGAGATCGTGAACACACTCAATTGTAGGAGTGATGAAGTTGAGAGATGTTAAGTAATGGCTTGTTACAGTTGACATTTATTCCGTTGTTTTCCAATCACAGTTTATTTTTCGCATTAACTCAACAAGTAAGATTTCTGGAGAATTTAATTATCGAATGCAGCATCGAGTATTTAAGTAAATAAAAATGTTTATTTTGTGACGTTTCATATTGAACCCTGCACCTGTAGTTTGGTATGTCTAGTCGCGCGGCTTTGGTCTTTTGGCGTATGAACATATTCAATGATGATTTTGTGAGTCCCCAAACGACCAATTACAAAAGTTCGAATAGACCAACTTGTGAAAGTTGAGCAATGAACTAGTCTGATGACAAACGAGTTCAGAATGATTGTGAACGACTAACAATAGATTTCTAAAATTGTCAAATTCGGCCAGTAGCACCAATTTGGTCAGGAATATTTTCTACTTCGCTTTCCTACATTTTTCTTTATTTTCCAACGTTTCGACCATGTTATGCCGGAATAAACAAGCGGTTAGTTAACAAAACAAGCTCTCGTCCTCATTTGAAAAGCAATCAGGGGCTATTCTGCCCAGAAGCGTAATATCCAGGAGAAGAAAATGGCATCGTTCCACTCGTCTCGGCACAAAACGCCATCCAGTTATTCCTGCAGTGCAATGAACCTTACCGAGACCAGAAGTTAAATCATACGATTCTACCAAAAAGTATTCAATTCTAATGACGATTTCAGATCATGCCTTAAAAATGCGAATGACAAGTGGCTATAAAATGCACGCAAGACGGAAATTAACGGCTCCTTTTAATCGACACAAGTACTACAAGGTAAAGACCTTGCACCTTAAACACACCTTAACGTTGTTAGAAAAAAAGTAGTTTTAAGGCCTTGCTAAACATGCAAAATAAATTGTATTTTAAATACTTTCATATTTTTCTAAAGATTTACAGGTGGCATGATTTAATAATAGACGGTTTGCTCGCATAAGTCCCTTGGCGGAAGTTATATTTAGTAAAGCTAAACTTATAAAATGAAAATTCAGGAAGAAAACAGATAATGGTGGGTTTTATCTCAGGGTAGAATTCATTCAATGAGTTTCCTTGGATTCAGTTATTCCATTATTACGAATCTACTCTGTGCAAAATGACAACAAGCACGATGGGAATGTAAAAATATCGATAAATTATTAAAATAGAGCGTTAAAACATCTTTTCAAGCCGTTGTTTACTTTCACCTGGCCCATCTCGAGAGATGTAATTCTGATGATCAATGGAAAACCCTGCAACCATTACGTGTCTTATGAAGAATGATGAAGATTACAAACGAAGAAATATCACTTGCGAAATTCGAATTGCGATACTGACCACCTGTGCCATCTGATAATATCACCCGAAGGCAAAATATTGAACTGAGGCTCCGAGATAAAAATCTACTACACTAAATATAAAGTTTATATTTACCATATTTATTTTTATGAACAACAAAAGTAAAAATAACGTCAAGCCTTTGTCATTGAAGTATCCACACAGATCACGCACAATTCATCCACAAGAACCGGACTGAGACTGGGCGAAACGCGATTGCAAGATTCCCCACAGGTGGGAACGATAGTACGGACGTAGCCAGCAGGTGGAGCCAGTCGACAAGCATCGTAAATCTGGCAATCTGCTCATTCGTGTCACAGAAAATCAGCAGAAAACGCGAGTTCATTTACGGAAATCTTGAACGGACCAGATCGAGTTACCAGCACGCTAGCCCCTTCAAGTCAAGTGTCAGATAAGGCAGAATTTTATTTAAAAATGAACAAAAGACTTGTGACTTTTGAACCCAAAACGGGGTATGCAAAAATATGCCTGACATACATGAAATATGTAGATTTACGATACATAGAAACAGCAATATAGGCGGACCACAATGATAGGACCGCCAAGCGAAAGGTCATCACCTCATAAACCTCAAAAAATATTCTGACAATAAATAACTGCTAAATGCTTCTCTTTCAGCTGGTCACCTTCATGCGATACAAATAATTTTATCTTAATAATTTTCTTCCTATACACCTACATTTTGATTTCTGGCAAAATAAAACATTTGCTGAAAATAAGACTGCTCTTCCGATATTATTCCAACAGATGTGTAAATTTGCCGTAGTGCATAAAAAATTTCCACCAACTCATTTCAATTTTAAATCCCATATCCCTTTAAATGAAACATCCTCAAATTGTGCTAACTGTTTAACGCAGTAAAATTGTTCAGCAAACAACAGACGTGTTGTTCCTTTGTAGAGTTCTTACGTGAAAAACGAGTGAAAAAATGTTATCACTCCATTCAATTTTTTGTTTGTTAAAAACGCCCCCAAGGCTAAAATGAAAAGACTGTAAATTCAGTAGTTAAAAATATTTTCTAAGCAAACCAAACAATAACGAAGTTATGGCACAAAATGTAAAAATAAATAACTTCAATTCGTTTTTTATATTTGTTTTCTAATAGTGGCCTGTTGGGGTAATAGCTTCGTTCTATAGTTGGAATCATAGAATGGTATGGTTTATGAAAACAGATTACGAATAGGAAGTCGATTGTATGTAAACTGTATCATAGTTAGCAGTTCACGAGGGTTTTGGTTTCTTAGGCAATTATGGGTCATTTTGGAGTCCCATTCTGACCTACCATAAAGACAGATCGGTGAGTACAACATAGAATCACAATGATAGATTAAGACAGAAACTAACTTAGAACCACTTTTACGTTAGTGCACGAGATGACGATGACCGGGCGGTTTTCCTTCTGAAGAATGGAAAGTACTGAAGGTTTGTTAAATCTTTCGTCTTAAATTTACCTACATCAAGGGTATCCACCGGTACACTATCAACAAACTTCAATTTAGAATAAAACTTGCGTTTTACATTGTTTCAGCTGCAGACCAAATGCCACCGAGGGCGATCAAAACTGTGCGGACTAATTTTATATTTTCTGAGGCACATCCACAGCAATGCAGTTCTATAAAATAAGTGACCGTATGATGGAACTTAACCCACAAATCCGGAATGATTCGGTGAATCTGTCCTTGTAATTAAAACAGTAAGGCCAACTCATGACATTTCTTTCCTTGAAGCAAAAAAATACGCAAATTGCAAAATTGCGCTTTTGTAATTCCGTAGATCATTCATAAAAGTAGGAAAATTGAAGCATACTTCCTTTAACCCCAAATTAATTTGTGGTTCTGGGAGTGAAATAAGGACAGATAGATTATCTAAGATGACAACACAACCAGAACTCCGTACTTGCGAACATTACAAATGATTTCATTGTTATGATTTACAATCATGTATTAAAACCTATATGAGTAACAACTTGGGGTAGTCCAAAAAGAAGCAGCATTATTATCATAACGGTTTCAAAATATATTTCTTCAAAATGTAACAGTTGCTGTATGATATGTACGTAGTAGTGCCAAATACCTGAACATCCCACCCGCACGACGACATTGAATTACACGGTATTCTTGCAAACGTCTTTAAAACTTACGAACAACGGAGGCCTGCAGAAGCTTGCTACACAGCCAGCACGTTGAAAGACTACTGAAGAGGACCAAGCGTTTGAATTAGTTTTCTAAATCTTAGAAAATCGATTCACCTTGTTAAACGAGAGTATTTATTATTATTATATTTAATAGCAATGTAAACTTGACAAATGCTAGCATTTGACCAGTTTTAATAAAGATAATAAATTTAAAAAATTGCAAGGAAGATTTCAGTCGGAATTCTCGTTGCCTTATCAATCTGGATTAGCTATGCAAGTCCCATCGGCCGGGACTATACCTATGGGGGCCGCCTTCCATCGAAGCAAGGTCCAACAATCGAACTGGAAAAGTTTCAATTACTGCCCGGTGTTTCGCTTTGCTTTAGGAAGGCAATTACAACTATCCCACATTCTTCCAATAAAGACCACAAGGCGTTAATAGCTTGAATTTATTTTAAACCTCAAAGGCTATTCCCTACTTGTTTCTCTTAAGGATCCGCCAGGTTTTGATGAAGGCAAGGGCCCAGTTCCCTCGAGGGAATATTTCCTACCGAGCTTAAAAATTTTTCTGCATCTCCGGGTACCTCCTCCCATTCATTCCGTTATTTTCCCATACTCCGTATTATTTTATGCTTATACAGTAAGCATCGAAAGGCAAAATAGAAAGCTAGTTTTAATTTTTCCCAAATTTATTGTTATTTGAATTTGAATTTTAGTTGAAATTCCACTTTAGTAAATAACGAATAACAGCAAGCAAAACGTAAAGAAATTGAAGCTGAAAAAGACCAGAAGGCCAGTTTTACATATTTATCAATGAAGTATTGCTTCCAGATGTCAGGAGCATTTAATTAATTGAATATGTTGATATTGGTAATTAATCCAACGTTTCTTAGTAGAACAGCAATCGTTAATGATTTTAATCATGTATAACATTAAAAAATTAATTTATAAATTATTTGTTCTAGGAAACACGAAACTTTTTCGGCCCTCGTATAGCGGACAAAAGAGATTGGACTTCTCGTTGATATTTCCAGGCGTGCACTTGCGGGAAAATCAATAAACTACGGTCTGAGGTGGAAGTAAATTCCGCCAAGTGAGAATTATTTCATATTATAAGTTTTCATATTATAAGCTCATCGTATATTTTAAATAGGTGTAAAGATTTTGGCAATGACTTTTGTACAAAGAACTATGGTCCGTTAAACCTTGAGGCAAGAAATTTCACTTAATAACATCATTAAGGAGCTTAACAACAAAAAAGACCATACCCCTACTGAAATAGGAGATTGTAATCGTTTAATTTGATTAATAGCCCAGAATTATCGAAAAGACGTATAATTAGCGTTAAGAACTTTAATTTATGCTATTGTACATAGGCTTATACATACTTTCATGGCCTAAAATCTGGAAAACACTCACCTGTAACAAAGAAAAGTTAAATAATATTATCATTAAATAATAAACGTAACAATATTAGATTAGGATTAGATTAGGATTAAGTTATTTAGTAAGATTATTTATTGCAAAAGAATATTCATGTTTATTTATTAAGAGAAAAATAGGCCATTAATTTTACTAAATACAGCTACCTAATAGCTAATAATTTAATAGTTAATTTATTTACAGTTTTAAGGATAGTTGCTAAACATTTTTAGCAATCTATATCAGATATGCTATGTTATATATGCTACAATATTTCCATGCTTTACCATTATGGTTTCCGTTCGTTACATTCTTTTATCATTGTTTATTGACTTTCTATATTGTTACGTTCTCTACAAGAAAGGCTACTGCTGTTGGCTCCTTTGAATAGTGTTCAGACCCTGGGCTGGTAATAGGAAAGGGCTAAAGGATTTTAGTGAACAGTATAAGCCATCCGATGAAACTTCGAAATTGGACTAGTACATTTGGAAAAGGATTATATAGGCCTTTAACAACTAGAACTAGAAGGATACGTATATTAAAGCTAGGGCTTAGATGAGGATAGAGAAAGTGTATTTTTGTTCATAATTTGTATAACCAATAACCTGGGAATATGGGGGGAGAAAGATTTTAAACTATAATGCAATACTTAAAGTGTAGTTTCAGAGTGTGAAGAAAAATAATATGCAACCTCAGTTTCGAAAAGTAATATGTACAGAGATGTGGAAGAAGATAGGACAATCAGTTTTTCTACAAAGGAATACAATGGTCTCAATCACAAGTACCTCGTAAGGCTCGAAACCCCCAAACTTACGCACCACAGCAAGATGTAGAGCGACGGATCAACTGAAACCCCCTATAGGCAGAAGCCTTAGCTCTAAACCGTTGGCTTTATTTTTATTTTCACTTGACAAGACGTTATTGCTTGTAATAGTGCTTAAAACAAGATTTTTTCAAAAAGAAAAACATGTTATACATTTTCAGCCTACACAGGAGAAAACAATTTCAAAATATTCCACCCAAAAAACAATACCCAGGAATTTTTTTCATTCCCATGAATGATTTATCCACCAAGGTCGGCGACAACTGCACGAAAATATCCTTTTGGATTGAAAGAAATCACAGAATTGCCATTATCTCCCACTGTACCGGGTCTGTAAGAAAAAAAAACTGATGTACCATATGTAATCAAGGGGAGGTCAGGCCTAGGTGTGTCCATAGAGAATTACAACTCTTTCAATCAATTAAGTCATTCCCTATTTGGCGAAACCCACGCGGGAGTTTATCCGCACCAAACCAAGCCCTGGCAGGATGAGAAATAACACGGAAATAATATCTGAAATCAACAATAAGCAATTCAATAAAATTAAATACAAATTATAATATTAAATTATAAAATTCAATAAAACAAATTCATTCGAATGAAGACGAACACTGGGCTCAATATAAAAAAGTTCGAACTGCGCAAGTTTATATTTTTCATCGACTTTATTCTACAATCGAGTTACGTACGCAGAAAGACGATTTATAATACAAGAGAGATCAAACCACTTTCTTCGTATTTTCACCCATGGTCTATACCGGGATTCGAACCGGCCGTTGGTGGGAAGCCCAACTATTCGCCCACCACGCTCCTCGTTATGTTATTTGGGTTGACCGGAAAGAACTGCTGTTTTGATGTTGTCTTTCAATTACCCCTGTATATAATAAACTGTTTACGTTAGATGGATTATTCTTTTGTACGACTGACAACCCTTTTGCTCCTCTTACAAACAAAAATGTTTATTGACCTCTGTAATAAACCTTTACTTGGGAATAATTCAGTCTTTACAAAGATGTCAATGCATGGTTGTCGCGTAATTTCGTTTTACGAGTTTAATCCCAAACGGCCAGAAACATTAATGAAGTTTGGGGCGATGGCAATGTCAGTGAGAGCACCGTTCAGAGATGGTTTAAACATTTCGAGAAGGAAACTTTAGCCTTGAAGAAAAAATCGTGAAAGGATGTCTTCCCTAGATGATGTTCTGTGAGCTTTGGCAGAAGAAAATCCGTTGTAGCAACTTGCAGAAAATCATGTTAGCAAATCGGCGTCGCTGACCTATCTTAAGGTGGCCGCCAAATGAAACCGAGCCGAGTCGTATAAGTTCTATTTGGAGTGCCTGGAATTTGAGGGCGCTCCACAGCCAGTTTCTCCGATTGTCATTTAGTATTGCTTCTTGAAAATGGATGACGATCTCTTGTGCTACGGTAATGTTTGTTTACATAAAAAAAAAACCAAAGAAGAAATGGGTAGGAAATGGCTCCTGAACAGAAGCCGTAATACCAACATCAATTTGATGAAACGGGGGCGCCGGTGGCCGCAAGGTTCCGTCTTTGACATGGAGCTCATCACTGTAAGGTGAAGGTCCCGGGTTCGAAACACCGGCACCCTGAGGGTTTATATGACCTCTGCTGTTGCGAACCCTCGTATAAAAAAAATAATAAAAAAAATAAAAATAAAATAAAATTTAAAAAACTTGAGGATGATGAAACGTGTTATTTACATTTACTCCAGCTTGTTACACCTTGATTAGAAAACGAAAGACAGTCAGGAGAGAAATCAACACTCCATTACGATTTCTAATCAACGCGTAGGGGTTAATCAATACCGCATTTCATTTCTATCCCTTGTTTAGAAAAGGTCGACCAACTGGTCGAGAGCCGAATTTCTTTTATTTCTATCGTGGTAATCATTGATAAACCACTTTCCATAAACATGATAACTTTTATACAATGCAAGCACCTCAACAATAAAATCACGAATGGATGTCATTGTTAAAGTAAACATTTTTGACTATTTGTACGACGGAGATGTTTGCACAGAAAGTTGTGACAGACAGACGGAGACCGCGCCAAAAAACGCGGGTTTTACCATTCACGCGCCGATATTCCACCGTTCACACCAGTTTTTCCCATTCTGGGAGAGGGGGTTGTCGGGGTTTTGACCGAATATTCCGCGCAGCACGGCATGCTAGTTGATTACCATTGACGATTTTTGGTTTTTGAAAACGGCGTCGCTCCGATTGGAATGCTAGGAGCGATCGTAGAATAGTTACTCGTGCAAGTGGATTCTCTACAATATCAGCAGACGTTCTAGGCAGTAACTCGACATAGGAGAAGCAGCACCACGTTTTCCAAAGCCCTCATCCCAACTCCTAAAAAAATGTGATGGTGATTCTTTGGTGGGCTTCATTTGAGCTAATTTACTACGCTTGTAAATTTGCTTCTTGGCAATAACATTAACGCCAAATTGTATTGATATCAAAGTGAAGCAATGCACCAGAAATTGACATTATTGCAACCATCATTGATAAATCGGAAACGGCCGATTCTGTTACACGACTACGCTCGGCCCCATGTCTCACATGTGACAATACGAAATCTGTTGGATCTTGGCTATGAGGTTCCTCCTCGCTCTCCCTGTTCTCCCGACCTCTAGCCTATCGACTACCATTTTGTCAGACCCCTAGACAACTTAAAAATTTATTGATCAAAATTCGTTAGAAAATTTTTTACAGAACTTCTTAATAAAAAAGACTCAATAGAGAGAGAATGGAGAGGGTTTGGACACACCCCGAGTATTCTGGAGAAGTGAATATGACCGGATTTCTAAGTTTGTATCGGGTGGTGTTTATATATATTGTATGTTTTTTGACATCACAAGTAAATATTCTTTTGATGAACCGAACGTCATTTGGGTTTTTCAAAAGATGTGGCAAATTTCTACTGAGTGTCAAGCCTGCTCAAAGGACAACGCATCAAGACCCACTCTTAATGAGCGATTATCCAAGTTATGCAGTCTATACTTAATAGTAGTTTGGACAATGCCAAGCTGCCTTGTCAGTTACAAAGTACTTTTCGGCAGGTCTGTCTCAACACAGCCCCGCAGAGTTATCTCATCGAATGATTTTCATCCAGAAGCCTCTTTCCTCTCGAGGCTGATGTAATTTTCGGAACCATCTTCACAGTGTCAGTACAGAGAGAGCATCCTCTTTTCAAATTGCGGCACCAAACAGGTTGTTTCGGTGGCGGAAACATTCGTTTCCATTAATGGTGTAATATTATCAAAATTTCAAATTTTACCAATATTGCTTAACCAAACGCTAAGATAAAACTGAAGGCAAAACGAGATATTTTTTTACACATTCGTTTGATACAGTCTACAGATTGAAAGGGTATCAAATATTGGATTAGCAAAGGAAATAAAGCCTATAGGGTATTAATTCCCAAGAAAATGAAAGCTGTGATTTTGTATGAATCTATGTTATATACAATGTTCAGGGTTTTCCTTTAAAAAATTGTTTAAGTCTTTTGTCTTTCAACTCTGTTATACTTCAAGTCCCAATTGAGCCAATTAGACTAACTATATCTAGCTACTAAGCACATCCAGAACCATAAGATGAGATGACAGAATATAATCAACATCGAGTCAAAAAAGCACAAATGTGCCGAATTTTCTTGAACAAAAAATACAATATTGATACATGGAAAGGGCCTTTTTAACGCATTATACACCTACATAACCGAAATTGTTAACTATTGGGTGTCGGTGACAAAGTGTCAAACCTTTTACGTATTGCATTGCCAATGAATAACGTACGTGGCGAATAGGAGTAGGTAATCGCCGACCTTCTATGACGGGTAGAAATAAGTGGTTAATAGATTCATAGCAATATCCTTTATACCGGGAAATAACATTTGACTTGTATTAAAAAATAAGTAATTAGAGGTCTGGAGATTAACCTAAAGTTTGGTTGTTTGTGTCATGTCAACATGTCTGCCTATAAGAAAAAAAAAAATCAAAATGATAGGAAACAGCTTAATTAAATAGTAATGCAATTGTGATAGGGGATAAACGTTGGTTATTTAAAGATATAGCAGATATATTAAACCGTCATTCCACCCCCTCAAGAATGTTGATGTTCTCTGCCCTTGTCTTTACAAATCATATGTAACAAGTTGCAGTTACGTTTGTAAACGTAATTTTTTTACCACAATTGTACATAACATGTCCACACACAATTTAATTACAAGAGCTTAAAAAAGATGAAAAATATTTCGTAAATTAAATTAATTAAAGTTAAATGATCGTACTATACATACGTATAATATACGATTTCTCTGGATTTCTCATTTACATACATTTTTTAATAGGTTTTACCTGGTGTTCTTTAGTCAATTGTCAACAAGTTTTCAATTCTTTGTGATCGGAATTATAACAACCGAGTTTTCTTTTCCGTAATTAAACAGCACCCCGGCCTACTTTCAGTGAGAAACAAGGCCTTACATAATCAGTATTAAGGCAACCGAAAAGGCAATTGTAGTTCACACAATGGAAGAGGGTCATTAATTTAAAACTCATTTCGATGAAATGGATCCTTTCAATAGATAAGCCTAACACCTAATTCCAAGAGAGTTAAACCGACTTGCACTCAGTACACGCAAAGACAGCATCCTCAATCAAGAGAAATGTGCAAATAAGTAAGAAAAAATGCTTCCGGTGTGATTAGACTGTGTTAGTTACAGTAGAAGTTTTCTGTATATAAAACTATTAATTACATTCAACACATGCATTCTGTAATATTAGAAACCTAGAAGAAAGAAATCCTTCCTTTTCTTAAAAAAATTAATTATTTGTGCTGTGCATGTTTATCACTTGTACTAAGCGTTTCTAACTTTTACTGAAAACCATCAAAGTCAATTATATTAAACATTAAACGTGCATTTTGTACAAAACACCAATTGTGCAATGATTCTTCGTGGGTTAAAAAGGGTAAACACGCCTCGAACCAGCAATTAACTAACTTCTATAATTGGAACGCGAAAGTTGATACTATTATTATTAAGGTACAATAGGTTAGAAACTACAGTTGAGGACTACAATTTATTGGATATTCGTTTCTATCTTTTCTAAAATACATAGTTATAAGTTGAAATACACTTAAGAGAAGTTGATGATTTTATCTCTGATCCGTCACAGTTGTTAATACACACTTCAATAAAGTGATAACTATTTCGGAATTTAATACATTACTTGATTTTGAGGCCGAAATAATTTCGTGTCCTTTTCAAAAGTTGTATTGTCTTTAGAAAAGGACGTTCAAAATTGTAAGTTTAATGATATTACAAAATAAATCTAGGTGTGTTCGACAGGTTATCATGTTTCTATTGTTCCAAATGAATTTTGTGTTTCTTTTGTAATCCGAAAGTGCCAACTGAAGTTTTAACTCTATAATGATGACACTGATCAAAGATTTAGCCCATGATTTACTGAAGTAACGGTCCCCAGCAAGAGCACGTTTTTTTAATCTAGCGAAATAAGCTGTTCTAAGTTGCCTGAGCTTGTGGACTTAATAATTTCGAACTATTGCCTTTAGAAACCATAGTGAGTTGATTATATTACATATTTTTAATTAATTTCACTGACTGTCCAGCACCGATATATATGGTTGGTTACCACATTCCTGACAACAGAAGTAGGAGTAAAGCATATCTTCTGCTGCCCTTTCACAGAACAATCAATGGTTAAAAAATAACGTTTTGCAACTTGCTGTACGTAGTGTATTCATTTTCCTCATCTATAAATTTTCACGAAACACCTAATTGTAAAACGTTGAACAACAAAATGATCATGTGATTAGTAACTTAATAGTTGAATAACGTTCGCTTGATATATTTTATGGTTGTATTTTTAAATTGGGTTATTAGTTTACAGATATATTTAGTATTTGGTATTACATTGTATTTTTAATTTTTAATTATACCTGCTATGTTTTTAGATTGTATTCTTAGTTTGTAATTATCTACGTTATGTTTCTAGATTGTAATTTATCTTTTTCATACTATTTTTAATATGTATGCCACACGTTTTGGGCATTACCCGATATTGTAATTTTACATAAATAAATACTTAATCTCGGAAGTAAAGTAGGTCATAGGATCGTTTAAGTAAAATTCTAAATAAATACTCAGAAAGTAATGTATGGGTATCACTGTATTTCGACTGGCCTCATCTTGGCATTGCCCAAACATGGGCTTAGATGCCTGTTGAATAATAATAACAAAACTTTTGAAAATGGCATATAAAGAATTTTCAATAATACAAGAAAGATTCATTCTTGAGGTCTGGGGGTTGTTGAATCTGTTCTTTGGCGCAGAACTGAACACAACATAAACATTACTGACCTAAATTATGACAAAAACTGTCACCACCAATAAACCTAAAAAAGCACAAGAAGGCACGGAATAAACATGAACAATTAGACAAGCTAAAAAACAACGCTAATCAATAAAAAGTGCAAAAAATTAATTAGAAATAGTAAAACCGAAATGAATAACAACGCTCAACAGGCACAATTAACATGCTAAAACAAAAGTCGTACAAAAACAAAACTACACCTCAAAAACATACACTTAGACGGCATTTACATAAAATAAAAAAAGACATTCTATAAAACAATTAAATGAAATATTAAAAAAAAATAAAATAACAGTAATAACCACACTACAAGCAATAAACAAATGGAACAACACTGAAACAAAACACCGACTTGTCAACACGTAACGATATAAATACGGACAGGTAGTGTAATAAAGAACAGATAAGACCGTTTAGGAAAAATGACATTAAACTGTATGACTACCGCAAATATCACGACGAATCGTTAATAATACAAACTTTAATTTGCTCCAGGAGGTACAAAAACATCGAAATATTCTTAAAAACGTAGGAAGATAGTAACACATTCAATACGACAAAATTACGAAAGATAACGCAACACGAAGTACAACCAAACGACGATAATAATTTTAAAAAATTTGAAAAACGCTTTAAACACCTCGAAATAAAGATAGTAGACACCTAATCTTGTCATCTTTTAAACATGAAAAAAGGAAAAGATGAAGAACAAGAGCACAAAAACCAATCGGGGAAAATAGCAAAAGGCTTAAAAAATGGCAATATATTATTATTGAACTATATTAAAAGATTCAAGAATAACAAGACATGTTGTGACAGAAAGAAGGGCCAGCGATTATCATAGCAGTTCGTCGTTCCATAAATAAATCAGCCAATACTATAACTATTAAGAGAAGTGAAACAACAGAAAATGTACAATATTATGCCGAAAAGAAAAAGTTAAAATTAAAACTGAGTACTACGCGATGCGGAAAATTATCGGTAAGGAAAAATCAAGGAAGCAAGCTTCGGGAACGGAAAACTGAGGAAAATTATTAGAGGAGGAAATATGAATAATCGTTTCTCGGCAACCGGTTCCCAAGTTCCGGTCGATGGCCTGCCGAAGACTGAAGATGCCCTGGCTTTTCAAAAGGGGCCAGCCGTGGTAACCTTGGCTCAAGGCCGCCACTCCATCAGACCAAAACAGACCTGTCCCAGACACATCCTTCTCCTGGTTCTCCGCAACCTGCAGATCAGGCTGCGAGCTCAACAACTAATGACATGGCATTTTGGTTTCGAGTTAATTATTTGAATGTTCGGAACATGTAACTTTCCAACTCGGAAGACGTCTAACAAATGTAAGAGAATTATCTAATCTTCAAGTCTACAGAAAAACAAAATAATGAACCTTAGGAGTTTTTTTTATGTATTTGTTTCCCAGGACAAGCTTCCGACCGATGGATCCGTTTATTGAGTACTATCTCGGAAACTATTGCTTCCTCCTTCGATTGGACCTTACTAAAAATTATTTATTCTATATATATAAATGCTGAGAGATTCAGAGAGAATTGAATTAAAATTAAACACGCTTGAATATGTATATGTGTATATACACAAACAAACACACACAATAGGTTTGGTTTTATATAAGCACAAACCCACACATGCATGTATTTATATATCACACATGTACAGAGTTGAGCCTATCACTTCTCCCAGAAACTGGCAGTTCCAGCTTTTGAAGGCCTTTAGAATCACCCCGGGTGTTTTTCTACTGGTATATTTATGTGGCTAACCCCCCCCCCCCCCACACACACACACGTGAAACCCCAAGAAATACTATAATTGAAAAGGGTGGCTCTGCTGACAAAATGGTTTTGCAGTGATCCAGATATCGAATTGTAATCATCATCAGACTAAGAAATAAATAGAAACTATGCAAGTTATCTATCATCAAGTGCAGTCTAATGATGAGGATACAGCTTGGAATCATTGCAAAATCTGTTTGTGAGTTGAGCCATCCTTTTTAATGATAACTGAAGTAATATTTTATACTCATTCCATCCCAAACATTTTTATCCAATGGTTATTATTAAAGGTAATAATATGTTTCCCATGCGTATAAAACCTTTGTTACATCACTTTAGAGTAACAATTATTTTTATTCTTTATAGCATGATAAGGCCGCTTGGCGATTCTCACACAAGAATATCGTCAGCAATGCCAAATGATTCACTCTTTCTTACATTTGAAAGTCAAAAAAACCGTCGTAATTAATTAAGCCGAGATTTTATCTATTTAAAATATCGACGAGAACTCTCCTCCTCCTAAGATCCTGTTGCTCTTCCCAGAAATCCGATTCATCTGGCTTAACATTTCAGGATATATCAGTATGACGAAGAGTATGAACATTTGTGTTTTCTGGTAACACAGTACACCATTGAAGAAGATTGCTCCATGAATTTACCAACATCCAATCTCTCGGGGTCAACGAACCCAGCACGGCCATTACACCACATAGTTACGCATTCTTACCTGAGAAACTCTCAGAAAAATGACATTAAACGCTAGACATAAACATTCAAATTACCTTAAATGGATAAAGGAAATATAAAAAACTTGTGCTATAAAACTTGGTTAAATTTTTTTGCACAACAAAAATGCAGGTTGTTTGGGGGAAAAAAGTAAAATGGACAAGTGCTCCGACTGAACTGAATATCTTAGTATTTGACGAAGAAGGTTATGAAGAAAAAAGTCAAAAATAATGAGGCGCTATATTAAACACATATAGAATAGAGGAGAAACGCCTTTAAGACAGACTAATAATAATCGATATTGGGAACAATGATGAGCGTTGATTACGAACTTAATTGTTTCTACCATAATGACGTAATCCCAATGAGATTTTAATTATATCAGAAAGATAAAATATGTATTGTAAGTAAGCAAATAATGGCAGTACTTTGTCATGAAGTGACGATAATAATACCAGGTTTAGGTTTGCTGATTATCAAATAATTTGCAATTGCCAGGCGTTCATCTTCGTTCCCTTCTATTTTGATTTTAATTCGTGTTAATCATGCATGCCTTTGCTCAAAACAAATGTTACGTATACATGCTCACAGACGTTTAACCGATCTTTTTTCAATACACTATATAATTTGATGAATATAATTTTATATATTTACAGCTATTTACATTATTATATTGTAGGGATCATATTATAATTATTATCCTCCCAATTCACTTCATTGAATAAATTTCACTGCCTACTCCAAGGACATCACTGTGGGCCATGTCGTGCCGTCTTGAGACGCTTTCTAGGATTGTATGCCTGGGTTCTGTTGGACTAATGCTAAGGCGAGACTATTGTGGTGTTGGGAGAGATTATTGATAACCACCACTTTGAACACCAACACAACTTTGACTTAAAAAATCCAAAAATACTACATACAGAACAAAACAAATTTTTTAGATTACAAACGTAATTTTTTAGAAATGGTTTAAATCAACAAGGATGAAGACAGCATCAATTACAGAGCAGAGACATGCAAACTCAGTCGCAGCTACGCCAACATCATTAATCAAATTCAATACAGATAACATACATAATATCATTACATTACATTCCACACATCAAATATTTTTCGTATAGTCTAATTGTCCAACAATTTAGCTTTCCTTTTTCCCATTTACCCCTTTCTATATAATCAAAAAAAAATATTCTGGCCAAACATTACCAACACTTTGTTTCCCTTTGTCGGCTCTTTTCACCTCAAATAAGCCGACGACTTACACGATATTGTCTCTTCTATACCCACGTCCTTCCCCACCCCTTCAAAATCCAACATATATAAACATTAAACAGCAAAATCTCACTGGCACTCTCAACACGTCACGCAAGAATGGCATAATTACACAGAAGACAAACACTTTGAGTGAGTAATACTTTGATAGAATAAAAAATATAATTTTTGCATTATATAAATTCACTTTTCCAAATTCTATATGTATTTTCTAAATGTAAACTATGTTTGTAAATCCCAGGCCCTGTAGATGATCATAAACCATGTTACATAAAACAATTTTTGACAAGCTTGAGTTTTCAATAAGTCAGCTTACTAGTCTAACGTTAATGTTCTTGTATTTTAAAAGATACTGAAACAGTTAATAAAATATGTTAAGAATAGTGCTGATGCAACTTCTTTTAGTCATTGAAATATGCTACACATACGTCACGACACGCAAGAATAGCACAATTTCACAGAAGACAAACACTTTGAGCCCTGGAGCCCTCAATAAAGATCGAAACGTTGGCACGATAAAGAAAATGTTTTTCTGAACATATCACACCAGACCGCATCCCACGATATCTGAATAATTATTGAAGGACTTGGTAAATTTTTGATGGATTATGTTTTGGATAAATGGAATTTTAAGGTCGTTGTGGAAGGTAATATTGGGCATGTAATATGGAACATTGACATATGAGGACTTCAGTTGTGAAGGATTGGATGCGTTGGATACTGTAATGCCGCCCCACAGTTCTAGTCCTAAAACGGTTAAAATCTAGGTGGGACCCAAGGTATCTGGATTTGGGATGAGGAATGTTCGTATTGCAGTATTTTATGCGAGGAGATTTGCTTTGGAGTAAAAATGTGACATGAATGCACGTATCTTCAATTTCCATTTCCTACACCAATCAGCTATACACGTAATATGCCCCTGCAAATCTTCCAAAGCTACCCAGGATCGGGGTTAGAGAATAATACAGTTGTAACATCAACAAAGGATGCAGGGAACGTGGTAGGTTTGGTGGGAACATTTCCAATATAAAATATATAGAAGATTGCTCTGCGTACTACCGCAGCCAGAGAACAGTATTCGGAGTAATCTGAGCCTTGTAGGACAAGCGCCGTTAGTTAAGAGCTTGCCCGTTCTAACGGAGGTAAGGATTACTTATGTCGTCGTTTAAAACAATTTAACAAATAAAAAAGAAAATACGGCAAAGCGTAAATGGTGGACCATGATTAATTGGCACTACGAATTTACCGGTTTTTCACTCACAGACCTTAGAAAAAAATTGGCAATATAATTGGTTTTGTCAAATTGAAGTAATAATAACAAAGATTCTAACAATTAAATTAACCAATTCAGAAATTAAATCTTATAAATTACATGTTAAAACAAAAAAATATGAATGAATGAAAATATGAAGATTCATCTTCAATAAAGGTCATATCGGGAAATTAAACTTAAACGGTAATACTAGGAGTATTCTGTCATTTAAGGGCAAGGATAATAACAATATATAAAAATGGCAATCCTCTCCAGTAAAATGATAAACGTAAACTTAGAAAGCGAAAACAATAACGTTATTTTAAAGAAACAAGACAATTTCTCCGATTTAATATCCTAAACATGACATTGAGAAAAAATGAGAGCTTCACTCGTGACCACATATTTTTTATTGAAATGTAATTCCCAATAATTAAAATGATTTATAAACCAACTAGACATTTTGATCTGCCTAGTTCCTATTAGGCCTCTATCTATGCTTGCTAAAATTCTAGAAAAACAATTTTTCCGATTATTATTATTATGATTATTTGATAATTGAAAATTCTAATATTAATACAGATCATCAGTTTGGATTCCGCTAATTTCACTCGACAACTCAACAGCTGTTGTTGTTAACAACATTGCTTTTTTCTTGATTAAACAGCATTCTGATATTTCCTCCCGTGACATGTGCGATGATAAGCCTACTATTTGACATATAACTATCAAACAATAACAAATTAAAAACAGCATTGCTTGTGTGCCTTTCTTCACTTAAAGCAGGCCTTCGATTGAACATCGAACATTGTACGAGGGCTTGCTATGGAAACTACATCCATCCTCATACGTACTATCGTATACTTATACTAAGATCTTATCTGACGGGCTTGGGGCGATGATCCTCAGGCAACATTTCAGCGCATTTCTAATGTTTTCAATATACATTGAATATATTCCTACACATGTATTTCATTACAATAAATTCGCTGATAATACAACGATACTTACACTTAATACAGACCCAGAAGAAGCTTTTGAATGGTTCTGTGCACTGAGAAATAAAATTGTAGAGTCCTTTTTGTCAATTGAAGAACAGTCATCCACAGATCCAAAGATTTAAAAAAGAAAATGGGATCGTCCAGGTGGTGGAAAACCAACGAAAAGCTTATTGGACTGGGAATACCCACACAAGACTGAAAATACAAGAAACAAACCGACCTTAACAAGGACTACTTGGCTAGTAATCAGAATTATATATTGCAAACAACTTTTAATTTACAAGACAATGATAAGACCTCTCACCCTCTCTCTTGGCGTACGGTTGTGAAATGTGGAATGCAGCCACGGATCCCAATTCCCAATTTCTTCAATCAATTCAGTCTTCAATTCACCGTCAAATTATAAATTTCAAGTAATAACTGTGATTTTGTTTCAAATTACACTATTCATAACAACTATACGTTTGTATACGACCTCATCAAAACCCACTATAAAAATTTTAAACTGTCACTGAACTTCCTCAATAATCTACTGTACGCCAGCTACTACTATACCATACCAGAAAATTTCCAAGACGACTGAAACGAAAGTATACCGAGACTTTTTCATTGAGTGGAGATAGACTCGGTTTGATTGTGAACGAGTATTGTCACTGGGCAACTTTTCCTATAAGAGTCTGAAAATGAAAAATTCATGGTACATATATGAAAATATTTACTTATTACAATATTTGTATTTGCAAATATCAAATAAATGTAATTAAAAAGTAAATAAAAAATTACCAATTCTTGCAACTTTTAAATAAGAACGATCAGACATCGAGTGATCGTTTAACGGTATGAATAACCAACAGGGTATTAAAACAAACAAATCGAAAAAATGAACTCGTTCTCCTATATGAGAAGAAAGATTTATGAACAATGGTTTCCAGTTTCCAACTGTGAAGAAATACTTCATTGTTGTGTTCCCAGGGGGTTGTGTTCTTACATGTCACTCCGTGTTGCTAATGGGTCCGGGTCCATCCATTATAACGTTCCAAGAAGGACAGGGGAAAAAGTAGTTTAATGCATTTCAAACATATGGAAATCGACTGCTCTGGATTGCTTTGACTGGAGGGAAACTATTCTGCTACAAGTATAGAGTCAGTGGCTTAACCCAATTCAGAAAGAAATGGTCTTCCACGTTCTCAACCCGGCCCGCAATCAATCTTCGCTCAACTCAACTTTTCTAGGTCTGGGCAGGGATCACCTTAATCATCCCCCATTCTGGATATAAATTACAATTATTCAGAAATCGTGGGATGCGGTTGTACCAACCATTGTTGATGTAGGTTTCAGAAAAACATTTTCTTTATCGTGCCAACGTTTCGATCTTTATTGAGGGCTCCAGGGCTCAAAGTGTTTGTCTTCAGTGAAATTGTGCTATTCTTGCGTGTCGCGACGTATGTGTAGCATATTTCAATGGCTACAAGAAGTTGCATCAGCACTGTTCTTAACATATTTTATTAACTGTTTCAGTATCTTTTAAAATACAAGAACATTAACGTTAGACTAGTAAGCTGACTTGTTGAAAACTCAAGCTGGTCAAAAATTGTTTTATGTAACATGGTTTATGACCATCTTCAGGGCCTGGGATTTACAAACGTAGTTTACATTGAGAAAATACATATAGGGTGTCGAAAAGTGAATTTATACAATTTGCTGTTTAATGTTTATATATGTTGGATTTTGATGGGGTGGGGAAGGAAGTGGGTATGGAAGAGACAATATTGTATAAGTCGTCGGCATTCACGAAAAGTACACATAATTTCATTATACATAGTAAAATTATTCGGAAGATTATGATACATTTATACCAACAGAAAAGGTCGGGGCAGTGGCTCACCTTTTTTACTTCAAATAATTTAAATAAAAAGATAATTGATCTTGTAAACGACTGATTTGTCATATTTTCAAATTATTATGGAATTAAATTTGATCATGAGAACAAAATGAAAAACGATTCCAAGTAACATACACGATAAACATTACATAAAATCGAGATTTATTAAAATAAAATATGTTGAAAAATCCAGCTTATAAAAAGTAATTTTTCCCCTAAAAATGTTTCAAACAAGTAATTACTGCACTACTCAAACGTATTACGAACTGGAACGGTTGTATGTAATTGCAAATCTAATTTACGTCTATGACAAGGCTGCGTTGGTACTTTGTGGAACTCGCCCCCTACATACAATCATTCCTTGGTATTTGGCTTCTATCCATTTCTATTATGTTTTAGGAATCTCCAATCCCTAGATGTCAAATATATAAATTTATGTATTTGGATTTCCTTTTTGCTTCAAAATGAGTAAATTCTAAACAGCGACATTTAAGCGTGCACAACAGCGTGTGGTGTTTAATTAGTGAAGACCATTAAATTAAAAATGTAGATGTTAGCAAGGATAGAACGTTGCGATTAACAAACAATTTTTGAAGAAACATAATACAGACAGATTATAATGGCAAATGTTTTGAATGAATTTTCTTCCTCTCAAATCTTAGGATAGCAAAATCTATATACAAAGGTAGTTAACGTAATGGTCATCAAGTAATCAGTACAAAATAAATGAATTAATTTTCATTTTAGTATTTTTGTTTTTATGCCAATCTCACCATCTCCTAGCAGGTGTGTAAAAAGTGGTCAACAGTAAAATATATTCGACTTCATTGTCTAAAAAATGTGCCTTTCGCTGGACTCTGAATGAAGGAACGACTGTTCGGAAGAGTCGGTGCTATTTGCCAGAGAGAGTTCTGTTAAACATTTCTCTCCCTTGTGAATCGGAGTAATGTCCTATGGTTATTCTGGTGATGAACTCCAGCTTCATTACAATTCCCATTACGTAAATCGAGACTTATTATCGAGTAATTTGCACAAGAATGCTCCATTCTTTCTAGCCAAGGAGAAAAAGGGCCAATCATCTCAATTAAGAAATCCCCTCCACTTTAACCCACTGAAAATAACTACTTCGACAGCGAAGATTAAAAAGAAGTATTAAACAGTTTCCCTTGCATTGTGCAACAGTAAACTAACTGTGCCAACCCTTTAAGATGGGCTTTTATTCATTCGGTACCGAGAGATAATTAATTACAGCTGAAAACGGAAAATAACTGAATATCTAGACCGTTATTGCTTCACATCTATAGGAATTTTATGGTAATAGCTTAAAACTTATATAAAACGAATCTTGTTTTACAACAATAACCTTACGTATATAACCTTTTTTTGTAATATTAATTAAAGTTAATTCGGTGGGTTAGAGAGTCCTGAGGCCATGTCGTTTTAAACGACGCGGAGGATTGTAAGAGTGAGATGTTAAGGAAAGAGTTAGGGCTAGTGGGTTGGGGTGGAGGGATAGTTTAGAGTGGAAATTGAAGAAGCGTGTTTGGATAAGATCTTCCATGAAAGGGAATTTAAGATCTATATGGATCGTCTGATTAGTGGCATAGCAGGGGGCATTGAGAATACGGCAGAGAACTTTAGATTGAGAAGACTGAATTCCTTGGATATTGGATGATTTGGCCGAGGTCGACAGCTCGACTTAGTAGGTCCAAATAGATCTGTGTGTGTTTTGTAAACGGTCAGTTTGTTATGTATGCTTATTTTTGATTTTGGTCCAAGTAGGTATCTGAGTAGTCCATATCTTTTGTTAAGTTCTTGCCGTTTTAATCTTGAATGTGGGTTCCAAGTAAAGCCCAAGATAACAGACTTGGTTCGATGGTGGTATTATCGTGTTGTAAATGGTCCAGTGGTGGACAAGTTTGACGTTAGAGTGTAAACGAAATTTGGCTTTTTTTGTTCGATTAACCTGATCCGCCACAGATTGCACCAATTGGTAATAAGGTTCAGGTGTTGTAGTACTTTTGTTGCAAGGATAAGATTGCGGTGACAACCGCGTAGGTTGTGATTTGTATGTTTGGATGTATGGCTGTCAGTAGTGTAGATCGTGTCGAGGATTGGGTAATAATAACAAACACTGGAATTTGGAACATTGAGTCATGATAGTAGGATTAAAAATTAATATCTACTGTGATAATCATCTTGTTTTACAGTTTACATACATTCATAAACAGCATGGAAAAACACTGATTCATCATCCTTCATTAATCATCGTTCTCGACACTAATTTTGTTTGTATAAAAAATAATATGTATAACCGAAAGTAGATATTTCTGCTACCAGAGTTGTATGTTGGCAGAAAAAGAAGCAATAATGTTTTGGATTGAAAATAAAACAAGTTTTTTGGTTTAAACGTTTGACACTTTTTGGGAATAGTGCCGATGCGTCTTACAAGGGTTTTATAACACTGGAATACAAATCTGACAATTCAAATTTCAAGATATATATATTTAAAGAAATATTATTTTCGGTGTAATTATTTCATTGTTGGTTAAGATAAAAACAAAAAAGTTCTACAACGCAGAATATTCTAATTTGGTATGAAACAAATATTATGTAAGCAAAGAAAGTCAAAAATGGTCAAAACATGGATTTAACCTCACTGTAGAGATTCTAGCGTTATAAAACCCTTAGATACCGACATTCGCGCAAATTGCTGTAAATTAATTTTTTGATTGACAATTTTGACTACTTTTCCTTCTCCTTTTTTCTTGAATTGGCGTTCCTAATGCAACCTCTAACATCTTTTCATCTCTATCATTTTTCTCAAAAGCTAGCGGAACTATATTCATTGTTGATAATTCGTTTTAAATATATTGCTTGTTAAAAAGAAAAAAAGTGTATTTTACAACGTTAAAAAGCTTCGTTCCTCTCCTTTCAAATTATCTATATGACGTTTTTTTATTCTAGCTGTTACAATCAGAATTCTGATATAACTTCTCAAAATTCGGAAAAATGTCCACAGGAAATAATCGATTTGACTAATTTAAATTCAAACAAAAATTTTCAGAGTCAAATAATCGATAAATTTAAATTCAAACAAAAATTAGTTTATAACAAAAAATTATAATTAGTTAAATTAAGAAATTACTTAGGCTTTTCTAGAGGTCTAAAACGAAATTTCATAATAGTTTCAAAAAATAAGTCACTTGTAAGTCTAAACATTGATAAACTGTTGACTTTTATAACTTGCTGCGTGTACATTTGTTCGTTTGACTGACAATTTAATTTTTTTCATCTGTAGTACAATAATTGTAACTCATTGAACTTAACTGATTGCGATATTGCAACTCTAGTGTCCATAAAGAAAAGGCGGGCCTTCAGATTAACAGGAAAATATTTGTACGAGAAATCAAAGCAAGTGTATTTCAAGGCCTGGACAAATACCGTATTTTCAACGACCTACCATATGCATCAAACTTAACACCCGTAACCTCAAAAAATAACCAGACAAGATGTCTCATCAAGGCATTACGATGTAACCAACTAGAACCAGTAGACATTAAGTACAATTAACATAAAGGTGACAGGTTACCTCCTCAATGGTGATAAACTCATAACATCAAGATAAAAGTAACGAAACTTGATCTTTATCGAACAAATCAGAAAATACCAAAACCTATTTCCGTCTAAGTTTTCCAACTGGGGAATGAGCAAAACGAGTCGAACAAAAAACAGGATTACAATTTTTTTCAAAATAATAAACTAATGGATATCATAAATGCGTAATGGTACGTTGAAAACGCAATCCTCCATCGAGACCATTAGATGAGATCAAAAAGCACGCAAGGAAGCAAGAAACAATCATCCCAATACAGAAGCCAGTCAGTTATTAGACAACCATAGTCTGGTTCCATTTCATTTTACGAAGTTCTCTCTAATCCTCAGATTTTCAAAATTCAAGATCTTCATAATTTTTTTCAAAATATAACTACTAAGAAAATGCATGCAATTATTTCATTTGCTCCTCGATATTTAATTATCAAAAATTAGCAACGGATTAGGTATATTCTTGCAAAGTTAAGAAAAAGCTTGGCTATTTTTTTATACTAGTTGATCAAAGACAGCAAGTCGGTTTTACCAAAAGCGTGGTTGACATACTGTTTGAAATATTCAAACAATTTTCCGATTCCTGAAACGATGGCGTAGCAAACATATCTTCCACAATACAATTTGTAGTAGGTCGGGTTTGAAATTCCGCGAGGGCCCAATTAACACAGCCAGATTTTCTATCAAATCGGAATTCAAAAGAATAATGAATCCCCACGTCCTTTCATCGAGGACTCTTTACACGAATGGTTCCATGTAATTTCTAACAACTTTCGTCCTTCCTTCGCCTAGCCTTGAAAAATAACTTGTAACCAACTCTTAAACAATTTCTTCAAAAATCTTCTTAAAAATAACAGATATATGGTGTATGTTATTGGGTTGCCTAGCATGAACGTTCGAGTTGAAAGGAAAAACGTTAAACAGCAGATATATTGGTTTTCATGCCTGTAACAAATGCATTATCCGATGTTAAGACTCGGCCAAAAGATATAAATCTAACTTCGCTTTCAAGCCAGACAATAGCAAAGGAATAAAGTCGATAGGCTCCGCCAAGCAACAACTTTTAAAATATAGGTCTACATACGCTATTAAAGCTGATAACAACGAAGCATTTCTTTATTATTTTTTAACGAGAAAAAGTGAATGACTAATTCGCTTAGGTGTGACGTATTTTAAATGAAAAACGCAGGAAGTACGGTGTGCAAATGTTACTTATTCTTTAAGACTAGCTCTTGTTAAAATTTTAAACAATTATTTTGACATTTCCATGTCCTACAATTATTTACAAATGACAAAGTAAATAAAAAATGAGAAAATTAAACTTCCTTACACCTAAGTACCCTTTCCTTAAGCCCAGGTAGCAATCCAGTAGAACGCAGAGGTGTTCATAAACACTGAATACGGCGTTAAAAGAAATTGGGGGGAAGTTGCTTTATCGCTTTTATTATAAAAATGGCATTCAGTGTTGAAGTTAAACATCTTTTGATGTACGATCAAAAGAACAATACATTCTTACAGTTATTCGTCCAACTGTTTAACAATTAGAGTTGATGATGGGTGTTGGTTGAGTGATGGTGGTGTCGGTAACTCATGCTTTTGTTTGTGTTACAACTGGCCAACGATCTCACAAAAACGATACGAACGACTTTAAATACTTTACATCAAATTCAAAGACAAAAGCCTTCGTAAAATTCAGGACTTTGTATTTTATTTCTCTTATATACCTACTTTAGGCCTTACAACTGGTCTTACGCAGAATGTATAAACAAGATGTATGGATTTAGGAATTGATTGCGTTGTAGAGAGCTGCCGGTAATTTCTCGTAAATTACATATAATAGCTGGAATTGCCGCTGGACGGCGAGAAGTGGCAGGATCAACTCTGTACTTGCTTGTTTAGATTTGACCTTACATCCTTATATAAATCCGTAATTAATAATTCAATAATCAGTAATTAATACTATCTTACTATGGTGTGGATGAGATGGAATTTTATTATATATAAGAACCTAGAAAGTTACGTAAATATAATTATATAAGTAAATTAATTCCAATGAAATGATTCTTATCAATTGAGAATACTTAAGAATGCTTTAATACATTTTTAATGTTCAAACACTGTAATTTCTGTTTAGAGTTACGTATCGTTAAATAATCGGTATAGCAACAGCACCTAAACGGAAAGTATACCGATCCTAGACATGAACACAATGAACGACCCGTTGACGCGGGTCATCCCATTCAGAAGTCGTGATATTAAGTCATAACCATTAATCTTTCGGAGGAGCTGCATGGAAATACAACCCAAAAATTGCTTTTTTATTATGTGACTAAAGTTTTATTTATTTTTCAAAAAAGGGTTTAACTAAATTTGTAATAAGTTTAACAAGAGATTTAAAAACGTGTGTTTTTTATAACATTACTTCTCCATACATGTTCATTCGAAAACATTAATACAAATTATTTGAATTAATTATTCTTTTATCTAGGGTCTTGACTGAGATGAAAAATTTAATGACTCAAGCGGAATTCGAACCCACGACCTTCAACTCAATACGCCGCTGCTCTAACAGGCTTGAACTATCGAGACATTTCATCTCAACCAAGACCTTAGATAAAAAGACTAATTAACTTAAATAATAACATGGTCAATTATGACCGCTAAACGTATATGGATTAATAAAAACAACTTTATTCCAGTATAAAAATTATTCATAAAAACAATTTCTACGTAAAATAATAGCAAAAATATGCTGATGTGTTATAAATGATAAATGAATGTATGGACAATATTAGATAACCCTATTGCGTATTTCATGTTAAAAAAGGCATCAAAGAATCAAAAAAATTTCAATTCTGTACCGGCAGTGCTGACAAGAGTTAAAATAGACAATAACAGTTCAGCATAAATACCATTGGAGTGTAAATCAAACACGACTGGCAAGCAGGATTTATTGAGGATTTATCACTGAAGATAGAACCGTTTATCTCTCGTGGATGTGGCCGAAATATTGATTGTGCCCAATAAAGCGTTGGCCTTCCGCGTCTGGTGTGTGTGCTTTAAGATGAACGATAACAACAACAAAATTGACGGAAAAATTACCGCAACTTGGTAAAAAATTGTTTTCAAGGAATCTGTTGCAGTCGTTTAATCTTTGAAACAATTAATTGGTGAAGTTAAAGAAATGGCTTATTTTTAGGACAATGTAAATAACGTAAACTCAACGGTGAAATTTTCACTTTCTACTCTAAATAAGGATTTTAATTTAAAACCGATTTCGTGTTATTTTATTATAAAAAAATGTGGTATCTCCCGATTTTACATATATTTTATTTATACATATTTTTATATTACCTACATTGTTGTTACATTTGCTAATAAAAGTTCTTTCGCGATCATTGTAAGGAAAGGTTTATTTTTACAACAAGTGAAGTAATAATACAGATAAACAAATAGTGTTGAAAGTTGTTTTGAATTAAAGTCATTATTTTTCACTTTAGCGAGAGTATGAGAGTGAAATTTGCATCTTCTTGTATAAAACAGCACACCCTTGCAAATTTCTCTAGTGCGAAAATAATTGCCAAAAGAAGGCGAGGAGTAGAACACATTTTCGTTTATTTTTGCTATTTATTTATAAATACATAATTTAAATTTGTTTAAAAGACTGGATTAGGAACATCGATTCGAAGTGTTGTCATTCAAGAAGGGGCCGCAATGCAGCTTCTCCTCCCCGACTGGCAACCTCTCGCAACTGGGTTAATCGACAACCGGTCGTTCTGAAGACTCTTCGGAGTTCTTCAATGGATTCGAGACATGAACTCCCAACCAGACTATCTACCCCCACGGCCCTGTTGATATGTCTGTACTTTTAACCCCTTCCAACTTTTCACCACTTAAGGTAAGCTGCTGTACTGTACAATACTGTTTTAAAACGGCATTGGATTTACTATATGTATTTGATTAAATGCCTGTTCACTTCAGTACTTGAAGGGAAAAAATATAAATGTTATTGTGGGGCTTTGGGCCCCTTGAATAATAGAAAATTAAATTTATCTACAAATCTGGCACAATGCGTGCCAAACATAGATTTAATTTATTTCTAGTTTTAATTGTAATGGACGAAAATAATTGACATCTACTAAACTAAATAAGGACGGGAAATATTAATAAAAAATTAGCCAATCCTTAAACTGTAAAGGCAGGAGGAGTCAAAAAAGGCGGGACTTGAAGGTGGAAAGGGTTAAGGCACGACGAATGGAGTTAGGTAGGGAATTCTAGAAATTGGAGACACAGCTAAATATGAACGGAAGAAATCAGTTCGTGACTCTGTTGAGTCTGTTAACAAGCTTGGTAGTGAGTCCACCGATGACCAAAGATCCATAATCGAAATGGAAAAGCACAAATTAGGCGACCAGGGATATGCGGGCCGAGTTGGGGAAGGGCTGGCTTGCATGGAGAAACAATGAAAGGAGATTTGGAATGATACTTAAGTTTTTGACAGATGGATAAAAGGAGAGTTGCTTATTAATGAACAGCGGAAGAATAAGAGGTAAAGAGTGGAGAAGGAGATAGGATCAGAACACAATAGCCTGGGACTTACTGAAACAAAGTCCATTTTCAACTCCGCAGGAGCTGTGGCATTTAGATCTTCCTGGTTTCGGGTGATGAGATTAAAGGGTCATGAGGTTAAAAGGGGAAATTGATGTAGAAGATACTAATAATAATAGAACAGAATAGAATATGTAATATGTTAATAGAATATATAGTTATATTCTGTTACAACAGGTACCATAATATGTTTTAACGTGCTTTAATCGATTTCAGTGTTGAAAAGAATATCTTACCGTCAACAAGTACACAATCCTCCCCAATTAAATTATGGTCCATCTTCTTTTGTAATCCCCTTAAGGGGAAATTAGGGATTGTAACGTTTCAATTCGGGACTGCAAACATTACTGTTTATTTGCCAACTGTAAATTAAAAAAATAAGTGACTTTTAACAGAAAACTTCGTCCTTGTGCTTTATCTGGTACAATAGCAAGGTAAGATAGTAGCAACAATGGTCAGTCGAGCAATGGAAGATATATGACCCCGGGGGAACGAGAGAGAGAGAGAGAATGCTTTTACACTATGAACGAGGAGGAAAAATCAGTTTAACTTCGAGAAAAAATATGCAGAACAAAAAACGGGACAAGAGAACAAAGGGCGTGTCAAAGGTAAATAAATGTTTGTGGTGAAGAACAAATAATGACTAAGAGTTAATAAACCTAACCTTTTTTCTAATTGAAAAAGGATTATGCGAAATTACTACTATAATATTGATCATGTATGGGTTTCACCGATTCACATCAACCCAGGTAGATGGAAACACATGTTTCTTCTTGGTAAAAATTACTCCTAAATACAATAGTAGCGCGTACAGGCTAAACTTTTTTATCAAACGCTATAAGAAAAAACTATTGTATTAACGGACCACAATTGTAATTTTGTAAATGATTTTATAAATGTCATGAAAAGCCAATAAAGACTGTAAAGCTGTAGACTTCAGCACTTTTACGTTTGTATTAGTCGAAAACGACAACAGAAAAATACATTTAGAAAATTCCTGACACAAAATAAATAAGCACTGAAATTGCAAGCAAATGTACTATTTATAAAGAATAGATCAATTTAATATACCTTCTTACACAATCAAACGAAATATTCCTACTATTTTTTAAATTATCAATGGGAAAGAATTATTGTATGAGTCATTAAAAGATTTTTTTTACAATAGTCAAGTAAAATTGTGGTTGGGTGTATATTTTATAATAATACAAAATTTGTCACTAGGATGCCAAGCATTTCTCAGTAATGACTCTTCTAGCACGATATAGGTGCTACACCTCGCTGCCCGACAGGTTACGAGGCTACAGCCGTTTAATGTCCATGGGGGATTATTGGGGATGATGATAATGGGAAGTGGGAACAAAAAGCCTTCAAGCGTAGTGTATTTCCTTAGTGTTCAGTTCAGTGCTCTATCTTTCTCCTAAGAAGTATTTATTAGGTCATTGCTGCAATTCCATTCCCTGAGTTTACTTATCCCGGTTATGTCTCCATTGAGTGGTTGTTTTGCTTTGGAAGATGACATGGGTGGCTCCTCTAGCCAGGGCCTCTCGTTACCCACAATTCCCTTGTGTTCTGACACCCACGGTATCAGGTTATTGTTCTCTGTTATTGCTTATTGTTGTTACCATAAGTAGTATAGTAAATAAATTTGCTAACCCGTTAGAGCATTACCAACAGCATTGAAAACACAAACCTGTAAGTGAGCGACAATTAGCATATCAACGAGGAAGATCTACAAAGCTAGCCTTGGATGATCTATGTAAAAGATCATAAACGGCAAGGAGAGAGCAGTTACACTTTTTATGGATATAGAGGAACTCTATACAGATCAAGTAAAAACAGGGGTCTCGGATAAGATATGCTGATGGTGGAAGAAGGCGTAATGATCAGGGTAATCACATCCAACGGGAGGTGAAACCATCTGGGCTAAAACAGCCAGGGGTTAATCACAAGGGGGTACTCTCTCAGCTCTACTGTGGATGACGCTAACAACTCCTACAAATGCTGAAACAAAAAGGATTCTACTGTCTAGGCTATGGGGACGACCTAAGTAGAAAAGGGCCGCCATGCACACATCGTGATGGATCGTATACAACGAGCCCTCAATCTGGTTGATAGGTAGTCACAAAGCTATAATGATCCCATTCACATTGGAAACCTGAAAATTCCACGTCTACATTGCTTGGGTAAGGTGCAGAAGGCCCTGCGCTGGGGCTTTACCCCCAAAATGACCCTATGGTTGTGTACCTACGTCTTAAGATCAATTAAATTCAAATTGAATTAATTGAAAGATATCGGTCAAGCGGAACAGGAAAACTAGAGAATTAATTAATTAATGCATATGGGTCGGTGAGGGTCGGACCAAACCCCTGCAGGCCAAAAGAATCAGGCTATTACGTAGCACTCAAAGACAAGCTTGTTTCTGTGTCACTGGAACCATGAGCAACACGCCAACTGCGGCCCTGGAAGAGGTGTTAAAAAGTTGTCCCACCACTTCATATTTTGATCCAAGTAGAGGCCAGAGCAGCAGCCCATAGGCTCATAAATGAGCAACCATATACAAGGAGACGTCATATAAATAAACATTAGAAATTGAGCGAGGAGACACAGACTGATGCCACATTAGGCATATCTGAACGGGAAGAATGGGCCAAAGGAACACCGCTAAAGGCAAGCTCCTACTGGCACAGTGACGACTCCAAAATCGACAAAGGAACGTGGGCTGGAGTCTTCGGTAAGAATTCAACGACATAACTAAGGTAGACGGACCTAGGTAAACATGCTGCATTTTTCCAATCTGAAACCATAGATTGAACATTGCGCCAGAGAAATTAAAAGGCTAGGATACATCTTACATGATAGCCATCTTCTCTAACAGTCAGGCAGCACTAAAGGTCCTAAATGAATCCTGACCTTACATGGGCCACTTGCCCATCACATTGGGACCCGGAAGCAACGAAAAGGTTGGTGGACTCTCTAGGTCCTGGACCCCACTGTGGCCATAAAAGAGGATATTTCTTAAAATGGATCCTTAATGAGTCCAAAAAATGGTGAAACAATACCACAGGTATGAGGCATGCGAAGAGATTCAGAGGACCATCCGCGTACTTACATAGCAATTACTGGAAGTATTCCGGTTAGACTTGGCACTACCACTTACGGAAAGCACATGCACCAGATAGGAGTGCAGACTCTGTACAGCTACCGCAAGGAAGAGGAGGAGACCGCAGAGCATATTTTATGTCCATGTAAGTGCAGGTTCTTGCAGCTAGGAGAGGAAAAACCGCAAGCAAGTTCCTACATTGAGGAGCCACTTGTAAAGCGGCAAAGCTATGGAGGTTGATTAACAACCGAAGCTGGCCAGTGATTTATAAACAATAGGGAATCATAATAGATATATGCAGGTCGAGGTGCTGAATGCCTTGTGGCCACCTCTTTTATCCCTATCCCTATACCCCATAACATTAAAAGATAAGATGAATAAGAAAAGTGTTGTTTATCATATCCTTCCAATCCACGGTTTCCACAGATCTATTCACTTCATGCGTTAGCTTGTTGAAATGGATTTGTAAACCGTGTCTTCGTAAACAGACTGATAAGATAACATTTGTTTACCATTTTAAAAATCGACTCACGTGAGTTCATCAAGGAGAATAACTCCCATGTCCTCTATTTAAGAAAAGAAATCTAAACCTTTTTATACATATAAAAAAAATATGTGAAAAATTTCTTTTACCCACAGCTTTAGAAACGTGGCCCCTTTACTGAAAAACGAAAGAATTGCGAGGGGAAAGGATCTGGAGCCATCGTTATTCCGATTTTGCGTATTGGATTTCGCACGGAAAATGTCTCAGAATGGAATTCATCTGATTAATTTTTCCGAGATGCCTTTGTTCCAGAAGCCAGAGGAAAGTATCGACGCAACAATGTAGCTCACAACAAAGGAAGAAGCTTTTCATACTTCGTTTCCCTATTTGAATCGCTTCTTGAAATACGTGATTATGCAAAATCCATTGTTTGTTGCATTATGGGAATAAACAATTTATTTTGCAAATAAATTTCTAAACCGTAGCAACACCGTTTTTAAATTGCAAACCTAATATAACAGTTGAACGCACTAATTCCTAATTCCAGAATCCTCGAGTCTAATTCCAAATACAAATTCCTGATGTGAAGGCAGTATTCACAAAAAATAAATTCAATATTCCAAACATGATAAATTTGATATAACATTGAAATAATAAATATGGCGGTACGGACAAAAAATTCATCCAAATATAATTAAAACTTGCCATGACATAGATTCGATATAGAATTTTCGAATAACACAGTTCATAATTTCATGTAGTTACCGGTCAACTGTTTTGTGATTGGTTTGTCAATTTCTCGTGTCATATTTGTAGGACTCCACAAACTGAATGTAAATAATTTATGTTGTAAATCATTGACAACATCTAAAATATATTTGTATTTCCTGGATTGAAAAAATGGTTAAAAAATGTCCCGACAATGATCAGTATGAGTCGGTCTTCCAAGAAATTTGAATTCTTATGAAAAAATATTATTTAGGTCAATCTGTGAGCATAGTTGATTGTTTTTCCCGTTGATGACCTTAAAATAGATCGAAAGCATGGTAGTAACAACTGCATTTGTTTTGTTTTTTTATGAAGATCATACCGAGTATTCGTATTTATAACTAATCACAACTCAACCAAATTGTTACTAAATGTATGCTGAATGTTTTATATCTATGAAAGTCTCAACAGTAAATTTTTTCTCAATGGTAGAACAGCCCTGGGAAAATCCATTATATAAAACCCGTACAACTCTGGTCAATTATGTTCTTGTATAATTAATATATTATTCTTTTATATTTCACATGTTGATTTGGATAATTAAGATTAAATTAAATTATACCATAATTTGACAACGGCTCATTAATAAACATTTGTAATGCAAAAATCTTTCCTTTTCAACCGGGATTTGCCCAGGACGTTCTATTTTATTATAAATTGGCCAATAAAGATAAATAATCACCCTTTCGTTAACAGGAGGCGTCTCATCCTTTCCACGTTTGAGCGAAGGTGCTGTTATGATTTTCCTAGTCGGCCCGTTCAGGTGAATTCCGCTCTGCAGGTCCATCTTCACGAGCACTTCAGAAACAACTTAGTGAAATCACTGAGGTTTTGCAAAAACACACTGACATTATTCCGATTACGATTCGGATTCTTTGAATAACCGTTATTCTTCAACAACAATTTATCACAGTCATATTTCAGCCCTTTTCTTCAAATTTCTGAAAACAAAAATATAATATTTTATTAATTTTAAACACAGCAAGAGAACAAACTTCATTTGAAAGTAGTTAATAACAACTATAACAGGCTAAAGGTTAAAAGTAAGTATGTACTTTGAAAACATTTGTCTGTTTTGTTGCCTGTGTCTGTACTTTTAATCAAAGGTCAGGATAAAACGCATAAACCTTCGTGTCCCGCTTGCCATGGAATTTTAATTGATTTAATGTATAAAATGTAGTGTATAAAATGGTTTTGACACCGAACGGGTAGTTGCACGTTAAGACCTCCTGTGAAAAATCTAGAACAAATCTATACATACTTTTACGAACAATCTGAGTCTACATGTCCTCGCAGTCTGTCAGATGGTGGATTAATGTTATTTTGTCAATCAGCACCTTGCTTCACTCTGCTTATAACCATGACCCACCAGTCTGCCAGGCCAAAACATCGAAGATAGGAGGTAAGCCCGAATGATTGGGAACGACAATAGGCACTGCCATATGATAGGAGACCACGTTTCGAACAAAAAGGGATCCAATATAACCTTTTTCGATTCCGTCCTTAATGAGATTAGGACGTGTATAAAAATCCTGAAATATAAAATGTATAGATAATAATAAAAATCTTGATAAGAGTGACTAGGCTCAATGAGTAGGTTGAAAATCAATTCACATTAGATCTGGAACGATAGAACTGGGGACTAATATTTGACAAACCGTAAATAAACCAACCAAATGTTAGCAACTGAATAAAACAAGTATAATTACTGTAAAATATATCTTTGATAATCATGATTTAAGATCAAATTGGATGAAAAATCTGAGGCAATGGTTCGACCAAAGCATTGGACCCTCCTCAGACCTCTGCTGATAGAGTGGCTAACGAACGTTACGGATAGAAAAAGAAGATCAAACTTTGATGAACAAAACTCTTTCCCATTTCCGTACAGCCACTTCGATATGGAATTTCTCACCTAAAGAGATCCACGAAGAGACACCAACGAAAGTGGTTAGATTTATAAGGAATAGGGCACTTTTTAAGTTATGCAGTAAGCTCCACAATAACAGTAGGTCTGTTTAAGTCGCAGTAAAGGAAAGAATTGTATTCTACATCCCCCACCTAAAAAAAGCATTTTAAAAAATCCGAACATCCGTACAACAAACATTCCAGTAATCGAACTAAAAAGACGTCAAAATTACATATGAGTTAAAAGAGAGAGAGTCTATGAGTGAGAAACAGAAAAGAGAGAGAGAATGAGTGAATGAGCGAGTATGTAAGTGAGAGAAAAAGAAAATGAATGCGAAAATAAATGAGAATGAGAGAGTGAGTGAGCGAGAGAATGAATGAATAAATAGCAGAGTAGATAGATGATAGTAAGACAGATAGATTGAATGAAAGTGAGAATTATACGAAAAAACAAGATTAGTTTTGACTATACGGATTTTCGAGAATTACATTTGTTCAATGAATACCTCAACTCTCCTCAAAAAACTAAATGCTAGATCAGTCGACATTTTTGTTATGTTAAGAACTACTATTTAAAAATGAGAAATAAAGAAAAAAGCAATGAAGAAAAATGTAAATATATTTTCAAAGCAAAATTAACTGTATATGCGAATTCTAATAGGTTTAATGTATTGTGTATACAATACGCAATAACAATAAAGCGTTGTGTTGATTCTTTTTTGTACGTATGCACGTATTTTTTAACATTCCCTGTAATCTGAATACTCCTTGCAATAATAAGTTCGGATTACTGAGAGAGCAACAATGTATCCGTTGGTCGGTAACAAAAACAACTCATTGTCTTACAGCCTGTGGCTGAGGCTATGTTTCTCGGCAATCTTAGATATGTAGTCTTTAAACTTGTACACCACTTTTATAAGAATCACGGTGCATAATTATAAGGGTAAATTCATAAGAAGAGTTAACTGTTTATGCCATTATTGAAAATTTATTGTGGTCGTTAAGTTAAAAGTAACATTTCTTTCAGACGAAAGCGTTCTAATCATCGGATTATGCAATCCGCCTTGTTCTTGATTCGAGACAAAAACTTCACCTTAAATATAATAAAATGAAATAAAGGATTTTTCATTTTTTAAGGAATCTGAACGATCGGACTCTAGTTTCTGAAAACTCGAGCTTATACGTAGTTAATAAAATGTATGAGGGTTCTGATGTTTATTCAAGAGTCGATTTGACTTTTCTTAGGCTTTTCATTCAAATTGTACAGGTTGTCTTGAACTTAGTTTCGTTTTACTTAGAAATGTTTTTACATTGTACTACAAGGTTATCTTTGTATAATTTTTCTACTTGAAGTTAATTCAAGCCCGTCTAATTGTTTATATTGGGACTTTTAGTAATGATGATGGGATCCTTTATCGTTTTGACAAGAAAAAATATTTATTTTAATCCACCTGCCGTTGAATTTCCCACTGGGTTTTGTCGCCGGCAACACATAATATCCAGCATAACGGTAACTAGCACTTGAGAGAGGGCAGTCCACCGCGGAAAAACGGTTGTACAAACGGAAAAAAATCACTTGTTTTGAAAACAAAAGTCGACTATTTTACCATTTCCCCGGCTAATTAAAGATAAAATATTGTATAATAACGTAAAATTTCATTAGAAAAGTACCCTTTATATTTAAGTATCAAGTTTTTTCCCTTACTTCTATTTAAAATTTGAAGGTGTGCAACCACTTCTCTATAATCTTGTATTGTGCAAATAAATATATTATTTTCTATTTACATAATAATAGATCAATTGAACATCACATGTTTTAACCTATCCTGCAATTGTTTATAAATTATTAACCTTTTTAGCAACTACATTCAATACATTGTACAGACATCCATCGGCAACACGAAAAACTCATGACGTCACCAAGTACTATAAATTGAAAAAACCACAAGAGTGTTAAAGTAAATGTATTTATTTTTAATTTTATTACGCATACTTTGTGCTGTTCCAGTGAGTACCAAACCCATTTCTCGCCTGATAATTAATTGTAAATCGTAAAATGTAAAAAAGGGACCATTTGTAAATGTTTACGAAGCCACGTAACCTTCCTCAACTCAAAATAAAATTTTAAAGCCTGTATATGAATTAGGTAAATAAAATATATTCGAAATGAGGGGTTCGATTACATTTTTGCTTTCAACTGTCCGGCAGTTATTTATAAATTATTAACATTTCATTTTAATTACAAATACTTTGCCTTATGTGCCAATGAATAACAAATGTGTTTCCCTCCTGATAAATCGTAAAATTTGAACAAAAAGAATCGTTTGTAAAAGTATGCAAAGCTTTTTACCATTATCACGTCAAAATAAAATTATAAGGTTTGCAACCACCCCTGTAATAATATACTTTGTAAATAAAATACAGTCGAAATGAAGGGGTCGATTACATATTTCCTTCAACTATCCTGCAATTATTTTTTTTTTAATTATTTGCTTGTTGGAAAATGAAAGTTACGTTTTGACGTCACTAAGCAATAGAATTCAAAAGAAACGTCAACATCAAATGGACATTAATTTCTTTTTAATGATGCACATTTTAATTATACATACGGTCTTGCATTAAGTGCAAATCAGTAAATGCATTTCCCTCTGCTAATCGGCATTAAAATATTTTTTTAATGTAAAATTTGATAGGAAAAACGACCGTTTTTATCTACGGTTAAGGAGCCACGTTAACTTTCTCACTTCAAAGTAAAATTTTGAGGTGTACAACCATTAAAATATATAATATCCTTGTCGAAATCGATATTTTGGCTTTAAGCTTTCCAGCATTAATTTATAGACTGTTAACGTTGTTTTAATTATTTATTCTGCGGAAAATGACAGTTGGACATCGATCAGCTGTAAAAACTCATGACGTCACAATAATATATTACAAAATAACTAAAAGACAAACAACTTTGATTTAATTTAATTAATATATCAATTTTTAATAGACTTTGTTTTTTGTGCAAGTTACTAACACAATTTTAAGAGATTTCCTGTAATTCTATTAACTATAGAAAATTAAGAAATATACGAAATTCATTGGTTAGCTCGTTAAATATAAAAACAGGACATTTATGCGCATATTTAATTTTTGCATAGATTTAGTACTAGGTTTTTAAAGGATTAACACCTTGGGACGTATTTCGGGCATGATTTAGTGTTTCTAACTGTGTAAGATATAAACGGACCGAACACCTCAGCGACCGCAGGTGAATGTTTTATTACATTTTAACATTAATAAACAGGCGGTAGTGGAGAAGATGGGTTTAAAAATTAAAGAGGCTTTGCTTGGGACATACGATCAAGCTGATGGAACATAATTGGGATAACGGATCGACTGACACGGAATAAACAAACAAGGGAAAGACTCGTGTCGCAGCTCGTCCAGGTAAACGGCGACGAGCGGCGGACGGAAGGACGAAAAACGAGGAAAACGAGTTGGTCGGACTCACCCGGGTCCTGGCGATGGCTCTGGCTGGCGATGTTGGCCGACGAGCCCGGGCTCATTTCTCGGCTTTTGGCTATGAAACGCAATGAAAGCGATCGGCGAGCGGTCGACGCGGTCTTCGGAAGCAAACTGATTTCCGCACACGGCCGACGACGTGACCGACTCCCGATAGGTTATGGCGGTTCGACGAACAGCAGACAGATGGCGCTGCAAGCTGCTAACTTGGAAACACCTTGAACTTTCGGGGGAAAATTTACACAAATCATATTTTTTTATAATATATAATTAAAATCACCCACAAAAATTCAATTTAACACAAAACAATATTATGTTTAAGAACAAATAATGGCAATTGAAATGAAATTTAAAAAAATGATTTAGTCAAGTGTGATTCATAATGTTGGAAACATCTTGAACTTTTGTGAAAAAATATGTACACCAATCATTTTTTTAATTATATAATTAAATGTTAATTAAAATGATATTAAAATTAAATTATATCAATTGTCCTTTACAATATTGGAAACATCTTCAACTTTGGAGAAAAATGTACACAATTTTTTTTTATTATTAAAAGCGCCCACAAAATCTCAATTAAATATGAAAAATAATAGATATACACTAATACAAATAATGGCAATTTAAATGAAATAAAAAATTAAATTATCTACTCGTGTTAATCACAAAGTTGGAAACATCTTGAACTTTTGAAAAAATTAACACAAAACAGTCATAAATCATAAATACCTTTAAAATCACACACAACCACAGTTTAATATAGAAACTAATAGGTTTGATAAGAAATAGTCGTTTTTGAAATGATATCACAAAGAAAAACATAAATGATATATTCAAGTGTAATTTACAAACATTGTGCACCTGTAACATCTGTAATTCAGTTGTAATTGATCATACTTTTTATGACTATCCTCACTGTGTACCAGCAATTCACCAACTTGTGTTGGCTCTATGTGCATTTTTGTACAGTCACGTCTCATTAAAAGGTTGCAATGGGTGGGGTGTATTGTGATTGATAAGTGTGTGAGGAAATGGTGGAGTAAATCACAAAATTAAGGAATCTGTAACCTTCTTAAAATAAAAGTTATTATTGAAATTACATTAATCTTTAAAATCACAGTGGTTTGTTTTATGTTAAATCTTTTAACTTGTTTTTGTTGTTTAGTGAAATGTGAAATGAAACATGGAAATGGAAATAAAGTTAGTTATTTTCTTTGATTTAATGAATTAATTTCAGACATTCAGGCCCAAAGAAAAATGACATAGATAAAAATATACTCACCTGAATAATTGGAAATTGACATAAAACCTTAAATTTTAGAATAGAGAAAATTTTAAGTGCACAAAATTAAAAGCGATTCATATATGCCAGCAAGTAGTAGCATGGCAGACATGGTATAAACATGACAATTCAATATGGACATCAAAAGAAAAATTGGGATTTGAATGAAAATGCCTACCTACTTTGTGTAAACTAAACATATTAAAAAAACTTTGTCATTCATGAATTAGGTGTGATAGCAATTTTGCTTGAAAAAGAGGAAAGAAATTGGATTGTGTGAAAGTAGGACAAAAAAGTTAAATAAGATTTGGTGCATATACAATAAATTTAGAAATTAAAAAAAGAAGAAAAGCAATACATGCTCTACAAAGAGCTAGTAGACAATAAAGACAGATTTCATATTCTTGAACCAGATCTATTAATTTTTCGTGGTTCATCCATTCACTAATGCCATGAACATGCACCAACTCAGATAAAATAATTCTAAGCAGGAATTCATGCACAGACATATGCCAGCACTAAAATATTCTTTACAACAATACCAGCCATTGCTGGCGAATGTCTGTACATGCATGTTCCTCTCAATTCCTGCAGAAATCTCTAGAAGAATTAAATGACACATGCCCAAAATGCAGTGAAATTAATAAAATTAATCCAGACAAACTTCACAAAGAAGCTGGAACATTACATTATTTTTAATTATATTACATTATTATTATTATATTATTTTTAAATGTTCAATAAATTTTGGGAACAATCAATTTATTTGTTATTTGACTTTGACACAAGCTTTGAATGAATACTTCTTGTTTCATCGTATATATAATTAAATTGACCACGAAGTTTTTTCATTTTCATTTTACACAGCTCACAGTCTTCACACCCTCCAGAATGTAACTGAGAAAACATTTCGAATTTTTTTACGAACTGTGATTTCATTTCATTAGTAGTTGGCTGAGAAATAATAGTGTAGGACTTGCTTTTCTCTAAGTAACTGGGCGCATTTGTTATTTTGTTTAGGTTTTTATTTTGATTAAGTATGTTGTTCTCTTCTTGAATGGTGTTTTTAATGGGTCTTTTGAACAAGGTAAGTTTGGACAAACTCGACTCTGGGTATGTGCTATGAAGAAGATGAGGGTACTTTGGAGTATAGACTTTTGAGAGTTTGTCTATCTTTGTTTTAGCAAAATCATCTATTTGTTTACAAAGTTTAAGGTGGTCAACTGTAAAAATTGGAGGTGGCATGTTAGTGATTGTGGATAATTGAATTTTATGCTTTGGTGTTGATGCCTCCTTACCAACATTTTTTTCTGCTAGTTCCTTCCTTTTTGCAAATTCTTTTTGACTAGCTTTTATACTTGTAAGTAATCCGAGCAATGATGGGTTAGTTTGTACACAATGTAAAGATTTCTTCTTTTCTTGCTTGATGCCTTTCTTATCTTTATCAAAAACAGACTTTTCCTCTAATTCTTTGCAATCCATTTCCACATTGTCTTTTATTAAATTGAATTTTTTTTCTGGTTTTGCATTCCCTATAGAACAAAAGAAATCATAAAGTTTTGAGAAGTAATTTACTTTGTTTGAAGAGATGACTGGTTTCTCTTTTCTTCCAAAATTCAAAAGGTTTTTTTTCTTTGAGAGAATATATGAAGTAGGCTCCATTTTGGTTTGATACAGCTTTGGCTTTTTAGGAGGTTGAAGTCTCATTGAGAAAACCAATTCTAGCAAATTTTTCTTCTCCACCGAACACTCAGTTTTGTGTTCAGTGAATTGACATTTGTCTTTTGAATTGGGGACAGGTCTTTTTTTAAACTCTTTTAAATCAAAAAATTCTTTTTTCTCGCCATAATTTTCTGGCCAATTATCACCATTAAATTCAGATTTAGCAGTATCATTTTTTTGCATTGTTTTACATTCTTTGCATATATTGTTTCTGTTTTGTTGGCATAAAATTTCTATTTCAGCACGCAGTTTTATATCCTCTCCTTTTTTTTCACAACATTTGATGTCATCTTTTTTCTTTGAGAGTGTGAGACTTTTTTTGGAGTGCTTACGAATTTCCTCTCTTTCCTTCTCATCTCTCAATGTTTTAGCTTTGGCTTTTATCCTCTCTTCGATAATACTACTCGCCACACTCTCACTATTGTTGCTGTTCTTTAAAGATGGCAAATTACTTGACAATTTATCACTCTTCTTACTTTCCGTATCAACACAGTTTATAATGGAATCAAATGTGTTAAAGTTTTTGTCTTTTTCCTTACACACAATTGGGGCAAATGGGGTTGATGCTTTTTGAACCTCTTTTATAGTAGAAGGAGATGATAGATGAACCTTTCTAGGAGTTGATGGGGGAACAGGTAGAATTAATGGAGAACAGCCTTTGTTGCAAATTGCACAGTTTTCATTTTCTACAAATGGCATTGCTACTGGGGTTTCAGATGGTTTAAACTCAGGATTCAAGTCCACAGTCTGTTTGTTTGTCATTAGCAAATACTCTGGCTTCTTAGAAACATCCTCGTTGTTTCCGTTGCTGCATAGTTTCTTTATTAAAGTGCCGACAAGACTTTTTGCATCACAAATTGTATCATCTGGGAAATATTTGGTGTCCAAATATTTGAGTCCATTCTCTACATCCCTGTTGATGCATTTTGCAGCATGTTCGACCAGCAGTGTCTCACTTTGGGTCAGTGCTGGGAGATTGAATCTATACTTTATACCCTGTGGGCCTAGAATGACAGGAAGGGCGAAGTACGAAGTTTCAGGTACTAAAATCGTTTTGGCCAAAACTATTTCTGCAATGTTCGGCTCTCCTCTCAAACCAGCTAACACCGAGTGGACGAATCTTACTGTTGCATATGCCTTATTCACAGATTCAGCTTGCCCTCTCGTCCTGTGAATCAGTGTCTCAGAATTTTTGATATCCCATGTCATTGAAAGCCAATTTTTCTAAAACAATTAAATATATCTTTTGTAATTGATTAAGAATTATAAGATCATAGAACTATGGTTTCATTAATTTAGACATTCTTACAAATAGTTTATTAAACATTAGAATATATTTTTAATGAAATATCTAGCTAAATTACAATTGTAATTTCAGTTCATCTTGAAAAAATATCCTTGATCATAAATACATACATTATGATACATCTCATTTGTATTATTTTTTCGATAATTTTATTATAACTTCATGAATGATGCAATACATTATAACAAATTACAAAATAGCAAAAAATAGAATACCTTTGTGAGGTTTAGAGTAGGCCTCGCCTGTGAAAATACTGGGACTCTAGTGTCTGGCGAGGAGCCACCAATGACAGGGAGGATGACTTTTCTCGGATCCATGTTTAGAAAGTTAGCTGCAAGTTTGTTCGCTCTGACATTATCAACCGCTGTCACGCCCAGGACTTTGTTGCAATCATAGACACCCAAATTAATCAAATATTCACTCACTAGAGGCAAAAGACAATTGACAGGGGATATAGCGACAAGGACTACAGCCTGTGGAGAATGGTTATTAATTCAAAGCAATTCTTGTTTTACATGTTGAAACTTACTTGAGGCGCATTTTCAGCAATTGCACATGCATATTCGTGCAACTTGCTACTCTCCTTGTGTAAGTTTCTTTTGTGATGGGGAACAAGTGATGTGATATCTTCCTGGTCCCCGATCAGAACCACATCTGCATTCTGAAATTTGCAATGTTTAATTGGTTAAAAAAATGTTTAGTTGATAACCTTACAGATTTACCTTGACAGCACATTGTAACTGATCTTGACCAATGTAAGCCCTTATTTTACACTGAGTGTTAATATTTGAGATATCACATGGGAAGCTTACATCATCTTCATCATACAAAGCGAGTCTGTTGATATGAGGTGATTGCTTGAGTAAAAATGAAGACAGTTTGGCAAATAAGCTGTTTAATCCAAGAATTGTTAACTGAAATAATAAAATATTTGTACATGGACTGAGTAAATATAATTGTTTTATGATTTTTATTCATGTGAATATTATCAGAAATTTAAATTTTAAATCAATACATATACATATTATTAACCAAAAACCCAATTCAATAAACAATAACAAATTAACTCTATTCAAAGTTGAAGTTTTCTTTAGTTCATTTTTTATTCACTACAGTTGGATTCAATTTTTATCAATTTTGTAGGCTGTATGGCACATTAACTTTTTCTTACCAACTTTTAATTAATTAATTGTGTGTTTTGTTCTTGTTGAAATTTTCATTTTTAAGACTATGGTATGAAACTTACCTTCTTCCGATTTACACAGCATTGAGCTTTTCCCATGTTGTGTATGAGTATGACTCTGCGTGCATATATTTATTGTATGTGTCGGTGAACTATTACATTTTTGTATATATTAAAAATTTGGAATTTTTAATGTAATGTAACTAAAAAATAAAAATATGAAAAGTGTTGTTTCCAAGGTGATAAGGAATAAAAGTCAGCAAATTATTGTAAAAAAATTTATTATATACATATGATTTAAACAAATTGTTAAAACATATAATGTGCATCTTGAATTAGGTCAGTTCACTTTATTACAAGAAAATAAAGGTTCAATGGTTCTCAGAAATGCTTTTTCAAATTCAGCAGTACTAAATCTATCAACGGAAGACCTACAAATACAATTAAAAGTTTTTACACAAATTTAAAATTAATTAATGATTTAAAATATGAATAAATGCTTACCGAGCAGCTTCCCTTATCTTTTTCCTGGTTGCTGGAGATAATTTAATAATTGCAGCAATCGCTTCAGCGTATTCTCGTTCATCATATGCTAAGAACCCATTCCTGCTTCCTTCCGCTTCTTCGATTATATCAGCTTTGGGTCCACCAGAGCGATGCGCGACCATAATGTGGCCTGCAGCCATGCACTCAACAACACCTGAGGGTTATCAAAATTATTAACTTTGACAAAAAAAAAAGAAGTTAAATCTTTTTTTACCAATTCCAAAATGTTCATTCCACATGGCATGAAGACCAATCATGCTGGAAGCAAGTTCTTGTTTTAACTCTTCATATGTAACATTGACTTTAAATTCAACATTATTTTCAAGTGACAAATGCTTGCAGAGATCCATCATGTCCTTTACTCTCACATGGTCTTCACTGTCTCGACATGATCCGATGAACACTAATTTAATCTGAAACATCAAACAATAATTTATATATATATATATATATATATATATATATATATATATATATCT
>CM077102.1:35550239-35569163 GCA_039619505.1 Cimex hemipterus
GAGACGTTCTCGACTCATAAAAATGTATAAAAAAATATATATATATATATTTATATCAAATGAAATTTTATATCAAATAAAAATTTACTCTGTCCCAAGTTTCCTCGCTCACAATCTGCCTCAGCTCGTACATTGCTTTTAATTGAAGAGGATGTTCTTTTTCTGGTCTGTACTGGCCAATGGACACAATTTTAATCTCCTTGCTTTCCCCTATGAATTTAAACAGTTATGAATTCTGCTGAACAAAAATTAATTGTGACATACCTATGTCTTTAGCTAAAGGCATGGCTTGGAGTGATTTAGTGTCGCATGGAGGATAAACCCTGTGGGTAGGGTTTTTTCCATCTCTGCAGCCCGACCAAATATAGGTGATCTGGTCCTCAGTCCATGACGAATTGACCATAATTGAGTCTGAATACCCTCCACAAATACTATAAACCTGAAAAAAAGTGTATATCTTCAAATAAGGAATAAAATCTTTTGACAATAAGCTCACCATAGCAAAGAGTCTGTAGTAAACAAGTTTTGCGAAGGAAAGAATCGGACTTTTTGCAACATGGGCACGGTTTGTAATTGTTACATCACGTGAAATCACTCTCTTGAGCATGTCTTTTGATATGGTAGGGTAATGTACATAGCAAGCCGTAGTGCAACCACCAATTAATTTGAACAGTGGAAGTGTAAAGGCAAAGCCCATGCTGTCAATATACACATCTAAAATCATAGTAAAATTGAAAATAAATAATGTGCTTAACATGTCTAATTACTATATTTTCAAAGTTCTAATCAAACAAAATAAAACATATTTTGCATCATTATTATATAAATTTAAAATAATAGCCAAACATTGATTACATTTTTAAATTATTCTGAGTAATTTAGTATTTTCTGACTATTTTGGTCTTTCAATTATTGTTTAGTCTGTAAGATGTATATCAGTATGGCAGTAAGGTGATGATATTTGGCAACGATCATTCTTTTACATATTTCCTTTATTTAAATGTATTTTCAAGGTCTTTTGTTCAAAACTGGTTTCTAATTTTTATGATTATTCTAATAAGTCTATAGGGGATTGGGATGGCCAGAAGAGATTTGAGATGAGGGTGAGTATACAGTTCACTTCTTGGAAAAGATAATTCTCCTCAGAAAAGTTTTAGCCAACTTTATTTATAGAGGTATATTTAATTCTTGAAATCCGGATCGATAACTAAAATTTATGCAAGTAGAACTGTCTTTTCTAAAATGGTTTAGAAACTAAACTCATCAGTATGAAGTAGGCTTAAAAACTTCTTCTACCATGATCGATAAGATATGACACATGAAATTCAATTACCTGGTAAAAAGGCGAATAGGGCTTCACAACCAAGTGAAATAGATCCTAAGGATTGACAGAGAAGTGTAAAATGCGGGTATCGGCTTGCCTCGATGTACTTCCTCTTATGCAGATAAATAAATTCAACTGGTGACGATAAAGTGATATTGAATCGTGTATATACTTTCTTGACTATCTCTGCTGGAGAGGCATTAAGATCACCAGTGTATATTACTATTTTCGTCGAACTATATCTGAAAATATTTTTTTAATCACAAAACTGTTTACTTTTATATTTTCGATTAACCACCTTGCTTGAATTGCCTTGACCGCACACCACAGCACCCTTTCTCCACCGCCGCCAGCATTGCAGTATGGGTGAAACAGCGCAACTGAGAATGGCTGACCATTTTTTCTCGCCTTTTCTCTAACTTTCTGAAAGTACTGGGGAAAAAATAAAAAATAAATAACCGACTCAAACAAACTCTATCTGATCATACCTTCTTGGCAATCAATGATAACAATATTAAAAGTACTACTGTGGAAACTACGAGCACGAACGCCCATTGAATCAACGAAACTAAATCGATGGAATACATTTTAAAGCAGCTAAAATCCATTTAAACTATTATCACATTCTTTTATATAAACTGAGTTGATAGTTTGTCCACGTTAAATTAAGAATCACGTCATCTCTAACTATACTCTCTATTAAAACTCGTATCTCATTCAAATTAGATTTACAAATTACAAAAATTGACACGTTGACACAAAATACAAGACGCCAGGGAAGATAAAATAAAAAGTATATTTCCAAAAATGACAAAAGTTCGAATAAAATACGTAATCAACTAAGAGGTTTCGGTACTGTTATCTCTTATCAGTACGATACAACCACATATCGTCACACTTTTGAAGTACATTTGTTTAAATTTTTGAAATATTATTAATACGTCTTGTATGATATTGGCACTTCATAATCCTCTAGTAAATATTTTTTTTAATCAAAAACCAGAGAGAAAATAGTTATCATTACAGGTATATGCAAGTTTTAGAAAGTTGGCTGTTTTGATTGGGTAAAATGTCAGATTTCATATTAAACAAGTTTATTTTATCATAGCGTCTCCTTTGATTCTATTCTTTTTTTCTCACGTTTTCAGTTTAGAATGGACATCCTCTTAGAAATGTTTTAGCATCCCATGAGGCCTGAAGAGCCGACGGAGGACGACTGCTGTCACAACGGCTGCAACCCGTGTGTATTCGACATATATGAATGCCAGCTCAAGCAATGGCGGAAAGATAGACTGGGAAAAAATGGCCACAGATTCGATCTTCTTTCAAAAACTCGTTTCAAAACCTTTGTCCTATCGAAGGTCTGTCAACTGACAGCCGACACGAATTTATACACCTTTACAGCTGTAAAAGACAATGAAAGCCAGTGTGGTTTACTTCCAATTAAAGCAGGACAGCATCTTATCCTTAAGATGAAGGAAAGTGAACTGAAAACAAATAAATTGACCACAAGAGCGTACACAGTTATCCCAAACAGCGAGGAAAACCAGAATTGTGGATTTGATGTGGCCATCAAACTCTATGAGAAAGGCTTAATGTCAAATTATCTTAAAACGTTGAACGTTGGTGATTCAACTGTATGGAGAGGACCTTATGGCGATTTTTCTTACACTGCTAATAAGTATCCTCATATAATAATGATATCTATGGGTACTGGAGTTGCACCAATGTACGCTGTATCAAAAGCCATAATATCCAATGATCAAGATGATACGATTATCACTTTTTTGTATGGTTGCAAATCATCGGCAGATATAATCCTGAGGTCTGAATTAGAAAAATTGTCATCCTATTGGAATTTTCACAGTACTTATTTCTTATCGCAAAACTTTGATATTGAAAACAAAAAATATTCTGAGAAATTTGTTGACGGTCGAATAGGTGAAAGTGTTCTGGTGAATTTTATTAAAACAGTTGAGAGGGACCAATTTTTAATCTGCGGCTCTGAAAAGTTTTGCTGTGATATTAAAGCTTCACTTATTAAACATGGTGTTAAAGAAAGCAACATATTTATTTTCTAAGTTTTCTAAGTCAAAGATGATAAGAAAATATTTACCCTAATATTCATTGGAATTTTATTGTTAATTGTTGTCACACCTACAGAATCGTATAAATGAACCAAATTACATTAAGCCCTCTTGAAGGACAATAATAAAAAATAAAATAAAATACCAATAACAAGTCTAATCAGTAGAACAATATTTTAAAGTTTTTGTTATTTATTATTTTTTGTTTCACTTTATTATGTATAAACTGGAAGAGAATGATAATGATTGTTGTTTGTATACACAACACCTCCTTCCCAAATATTAAAATAAAAGTATACATAGGGAATTGATTAGTGATTTATTAAGCCAAAATCTGCACACGTGTAATGCTGGTACTGCGTGCAGGCAATTTAAAATTTTAAAACAAAAATTGAGTTGCACGGCAGGAACACATGAACATTGTAATTGGTGTGTCCGACCCATTGTAAAGTTCATTATTATTATGTATATGTATAGACTTGAGCCTATCACTTCTTACTGTTCACTGGCAATTCTAGATTTTGTACTTCACAATGAAGTATTGGCAGGGCTCAAATATCCACCCCTGGCGTTGGCAGTCCAGAGTTAATGTCAAACCTTGGTCTGATCTAACCAGTCATTGAGATTGGGATTCACGTGCTATCAACAGCAAGGTGATTTCACCTCCTAAGGTTATCAGATCCTAATTCTAAAACTATTTACTTGTAAATATTCATATGTATATACCATTCACTTAGAATGGTGAAGTCTTGATAGTCCTCCTTCACGCTTATGCCTATTATATAACTTAATTGAGGGATGATGGTGTACTCAATATTCAACCATGGACCCTCACATTAATGCCAATAAAATATTTACTCTTTAATACGTGCTAGGGACACTAAACTATCATTACATTGTGGAGTGGAGGGTTCACGTGTGCGAGGGGAGAACCACTCTGGAGAGAGAAGGAAGAGAACATAGACGAGGTTCGAACTTTTATTTTATTTTATTATAAGATTGGTTTTTGTAGTTTTATTGTTGAAGAGACTTGTTTTTTCTTTCTATTTTGCTACTTCACCCCGAGGGTTTCACTGTTTCCCAAAAATAAAAACTATGTGGTGCCCAATCATCCCAATCAAAAATAATCTCCACTGAGCCCACAGTACCCGGCGACAAGGTGAATTGTCAACTAAAGAGAAACCGGTAACAGATTGCACCCTTAATTAGGTCAGACTGATCAAGTCATTTCTCTGCAGGCTGGGCACATACACAGGGAGCTTTGACCCAGAATCACAGGGGGAAAAATAAAATTTAATTTAAATGAAGTTTTTAATAGCCATACATAAATCAATAGATACAAATGTAATAAAATTGGCAATTCATTAACTATATACAAAATAAATTACACTTGTTAATTTTAGGCTTAAAACAACAAACCAGACTGAAAAAAATTCTATTATAATATTTACAATTGATACATTAATTACATTTAAATTCACTATTAAGTAGTTAAAAAGAAACTACAACAAACAACTTGGACATAGAAAACAAACCCAAAACAATATTATGACTAGCTTTCTTTTCTTAAAAGAGAAAAAGATCATTAGACAAAATACAAATCAAGATGAGCCATTTTATCTTTTGGCTGTCTTGGTTTCCCTTTGGCCTTCCCTCTACCTCGCCCTCTAGGCTTGGAAATAGCTGGCCGACATGCAACGGCCCATTGCTTCTCAACAAGAGAAGATAATTCTGTGCAGCAGAAAATACAACCAGTCAGCTCAGTCGCCTTGTTTGGCAGTTTTGTCTTCTCTTTTTTGTACTCGATTGAAACGGTCTGTGCCCCACAGCTGCATACCTCTTTCCCTACAGAGACCTTTGTGGCATCTTCAAACAGATAATATATAACATCACATTTGTTGCAGCCCATTTTCCACTTTGGAGCAGATGATGGATCAAGCACCAAAGTACCGTCACATTCTTGGCAAGACGAGATCCCATTATTAAGGAGAGAATGGACACAAGATGGGTGCTGGCAAGAATTGCATCCTGAGCCTTTTTTCATCTCTTCAAATGGTGGATTGTTGTAACAATAAGGACACAGAGGAAAACTTTTACCCTTTGAGCCCATTAACCAATAAACAAGTTCAAAATCGTCAAGAGGGCACTTCAATTCTTTGTAAGTCCTTATCATACCATTCTGTGGTAAGTTGTAAGTCTCATCGCAGTGGGGGCAATATAGCCTAGAAGGCTTGGCCTGAATATATTTTAAAAACCTCCGACACTTTCCACATCTTGAGTGCGGTTTTCCAGCATTTGCCAATGTAGAAAATCTCACTTCAAATAACTGATCCATTCCTTCAATATTTTTAACAAAGTAGACAAATTTCATTTTAAAAATGTTTACAGTATGAAGCAAGACTGAATGGTAATCTGCAAGGCCCTGTGCGATCAAATTTAACTGCTTTTCAACTGCAGATCGCATTGTAGGAAGAACAAGCTCTGGGTCAATTTTTTGATAACCATGCACCAGAACAATCCCAAGAGTCGTAGGAATCAATCTTCTTCCTTGTTCGACTCTAACAAAATTCCTTAAACCAATGTTATTTATGTGAACTGGAATTGAGGCGTCTGTGCCAATCCCATGCTTCTCCATTAACGAGATCAGCTCTGATTCTGTCAAATAGTCTGGAGGGCATGTTTGACAATCAACCATTTTAACATCCATCACGGTCACCTCTTCGCCTTTCTGAAACTCAGGTGCGATTTCATTTTTAGACAATGCCTGCCAGAACATGACAGTGGTATAACCCGGTGAAACGAGAGTTTTCCCACTAGTGAAAAAGACCTCAGTCCCAATACTTATTTTAACAGTAGTCGTTACGTATTCACAATCTTTGGAAACAGTCGCAATGAAGTGTCGTGCGATGAAGTCGTATATTTTCCAGCAATCGTTATCAAGATCTTTTTTTTGAGCGAGTTTCATGGGAGTGATAGGAGGGTGATCGCCAGCGTCGTGTCCTTTCTTCGGTTTGTTTATTCCCTCTTTCATCAGCTGTTTGATTTCCATTCCCCAATCGGCAGAATTCTGAAGTTGGCTCAGTGTACCGTGAAGATCAAAACTCTCAGGGTAATGCGTGGTTTCAGTTCTGGGATAACTTATATACCCTTCAATATATAATTTTTCTGCAATCTGCATGACATAGTGTGGCCCCATTCCGAGTCTGGAACTGCCCACTTTCATGAGCTCGAATGTATTTAGCGCTTGAGGCCTGCCTTTGAAATGGGTATTGCTCACTACACTAATTACAACGCCTGTTGGGAATTCTTTGACTCCATAAAGAAACATCTGCGCTATTTCTTTTTCAAAGCATCTCACCCTCTCCCAGCTGAGATTGACTTCTCGACCATCACTTGTCTGAATCTTAGCTTCTAAAACCCAGTAGGGTTCTGGTTTGAAGGTCTGTATTTCATCATGGCGCCTGACACAAAAACCCAAAGTCGGCGTCTGGCAAGGACCATAAGATATGAACGAAGAGTCCAGATCTGCGTACTTTCCTTGAAAGAACTTTGTCTGGAAACGTGTGAAAGCACAGCCGATCCTCAGGTCGAGTTCTTGCCTCGCATCCACAGATTTCGCCTCGTTTTCATTCGGCTTTCCTAGATTGGCCATAGCATTGAAAAGCTCCTTCTCAGTAATGGCTGAGAAATGCGCTCTGAAAACAACATCATTGTGAGCTGTATAGGGCCTCTTGAGCGACTTCTCCACTGCATGTATCACTTCGAAGCAGATGTTTTCACCTTCTTTGTCGCAGTCCAACCAGAGGACCAAATGGTCGCAACCTTTCGCCTCGTGAGCGAGGAAAGCTGGGATTTTCAACTTAGCCATCGCCTCCTTCTTTTCCGTTGTGCAGGAGAACAGCTCCACAGGTTCCACCCTGTCCCAATTGTTGTACTTGCCGGTGAAGTCCAAAGTCATGACGTGTCCGGCGACGGAGGTCATGTGAAAGACGACCGTCTCGTTTCTGAAAGTCCCAGTCCATTCGTGGACTTTGGTGCCGTTGAAGTTGCTCTTCCTAGGGCAGCACTTCCCATGGCTGAGGATGTTCGCGATCGAATCAGCCAGCGACGGCTTCTCCGCAACCATCAACACTTTCTTCATCTTCTCGAATATGCGACAACGTTCAAAACCAAAACATTTACAAATGAAATATGAAAAAGCCCACTATCACAAAGACATTGAAACCGGTCATTCAAACGGAAACCAACCTAAACGATCAATTGTTTACTCCACATCCTTAAACTCCTGTTATAAAGTTCCTCCTTAGGCTAGATATCGAACTACAGCCGGAATCGACAATCGACATGATCTCTTCAGCCCCAACAAGGTCAGTACTCGAATTCAATCAGCTAAATTACCTTTAAAATAATGCAAATACTTTAAAGTTCTTAAATAAACAAACTTTTAATCAAAATAGAAAAAGAAAATAAGAAAAAAAGAACAAGTACGAAAAGTAATCGATTAGAAACAACGGACTAAATAAGGCGTGTGTGAAACTATATAACTACAAATGTGTACTTATTATTATTATTTACTTATTACTTATATATAATATTTCTATACTTATATATAATTAATACTTACTATCCTTAACCAACAGGATTATTTTATTTAGGAAAAGTAATTTAAATAATTATTTAGTCTAGGCAAACACAATCTAAACAGAATGCTTTGAAAGTTTGAACAACAGCATCCCTCCAAATTTGCTTGACAATTTTGGTCAATTAATTGACCATTGTTTAATATCAAACTGTATGAATAAAGAGATGGACTAAAAAGATTCCAATTACACATTAATATTTATAATTATTTTACCATAATTTTAATCAAATTTATTCACACCACCTCTGTTCATGTTACAATCGCAAATCAGAATCTCAAAGAAATAATAAATAATAAAAGGAATAGTGGTTTTGGTAACAGTAAATAATGTTAGATAAGTTTGTCCAACAATATTGGATTTAGCAAAAGAAATAGACCCCAAAAAATTCACTGGGTCAAGGTAGTGTTGAAGAAAAAAGAAATTCAGTTGTTATTGCCAAGCTTTCGACCATAAGGTCATCAGGTCAAAACAATCTTAAATGTGTTTACAGACTGACATATTTAAGTTTTTAATAGGTCGAAAGCTCGGCAGTAACAACCGAATTTCTTTTTTCTTCAGCACCATACCTTGATCGAGTGTTCATGAGTGAAAAAGTAACTTCTAACACTGATAAAAAAATAATAGTATTTATTTCTACATATAGATTTTTGTTGTTAATCCTTAGCTTTATATTGATAGTGTGTAGGAATGCCACCCAATATAAAAATTGCGCAGGCTGCAAGACAGTAAGATTCTGAGCTCGTTGTTCCAATCCATGAAGGAAATAGTTGTTTCAATCAATCAGATATCAATTTTTGTTCAGTGTTAATTAACTCATTTCTGAGAGTAGCTGAGACAAATGTCGGAGGATTCGTAAAGATGAATTTAAGAATTTATTATGAACCATTTACCTGTTTTTGACAAAAGACTGTTTCAGCCAATCAAATTCGGCATTTTTGAGTTCAAATAACAATTGAAACAGTTCTATTCATCAGTCTGACTGTTTGATTAAGTGAAATTTACAATCTTAACTTTACACATACTTGATTATTCAGAAATCGTGAGATGCAGTCTGGTTTGATGTAGGTTTCAGAAAAACATTTTCTTTATTGTGCCAACATTTTGGACTATTGAGAGCATCTTCATGACGGGATTTACAAGCATTGTTTAAATTTAACAAATACATGTTGGATGTGGAAAAACGTGATTTGCAAAATGTATTTTGTATATTCAAACAGATCCCAGGCCTGAAGATGATCTCAATAAAGATCAAAACATTGGTATGATAAAGAAAATGTTAATCTGAAACCTACGTCACACCAGACTGCATCCCACAATTTCTGAATAATCATCAACTGAAGGTCACTAATCACCACACATTTTTACACATACTTTATACCTACAATTTATTTATAATGCTCAGTATCTAAAAATAGTTTTTATTTATGTTTACAGTAAATGGACTTAAATATGCTTTAATTTTTTACAGTAATCCAAATTATATTTGGGAACAAAGTTTAAACAAATAATATTAATTTTTCATCGTATAAAAATGTATCAAATCAATCTTCAAAGTCTTATTACAAACATTATATACATTGATTCAGATGACCTTAAAAAAGTCCATTAGAACAATAAAACTATAAGAAATATAAAAGATCTTCAAGTCCAATATTCGGAGACCTGTGTAAAGACTGGCCAACTAAGAAAGCAAGTTTGTGAGCGTACTGACATTGTGCAGGTACTCGCACTGTCCCCTAAAACAGCCTTGGTTATTTGAAAATTACAATATCAGAACTTTAACTTACACTCCAATTAAAATACAGGTGGGTCATTTTGTATGTGAGCCGCTGCATTTTGTCTGGGTCGAGACCAGTTGAATCGTCAATTACATTGTATGCAGTTGGGCTTACTGTACCTTGCCTCACAGATTGTGAAACAAGGAAGAAATCATATCTGGAAATAAAAATAGTTTCAAATAAAATAAACATTCAAATTGAATCTAATTAAACAACTTATAAATATATATATTTTTTACTTGTCAGGAGAAGTTATACAATCGTCAACGATTGTACCAGGTGGAGGATTTCTGTTTTCATAGAAAATTCTGGTGTTCAAGCGTTTAGTCACAATAATGAATGCCATTCCAGGTGGCTTTCCATTGTATATGCTGTTCAATTTTTCCTGAATAAAATATGATTATTCATCGGTACAAATATTGAAATATGTACATCAATATGTGCTTTAAATTTGTACTTAATGTTTAGCCTAGTAAAAAATTAATCTTGATGTGAAACTTAATTGAAAGAAAGAAAACAAGTTCCTTCATCACGTTTTCAAGCTTCACCAAACTCCAAAAAACTATTTCTAATGACTTACATGGTCAACAAATATAAAAATTGGCTTTCAATATTATAACTGCAACATATATTAACAAAAAAATCACTAATGACCACAAGAAGAACTTAAGCAAATCATGGGGACTAAAATCAAAAATGATTCTTTCACTATATAGGGCAGAGTGACCTAATTTACTGTAAGGTTCACTAATTTGGTGCACTAAAGCTCAACAACCTACTCAAATATTAGTCAGCCCATAAAGACTGGCAAACCTATTCTTGGAAATGAGGATTGACTATATATATGATTCTGGACACAATCTTTACAACATCCTGTTCTCAACATAAGGGAAAAGAAGAATTCAGTAGGAAATCAGATACAATGATATGGTAGGCAGATGGCTGTAAAATAAATGAAGCAACTGGCTCAGGCGCTCATTGTAAAGCTCAAATTATGAGCAATCAAACTCATTAAGGAAGTAGACCTCAGTTTTTTAAGCTGAGATACATGCCAACATTTGTGAAAAATCCTAAAAGATGATTCACTGATTGAAAAAACCTCATAAGATCAGATAACCAAAAAGTCATTGAGCAAAGTTTTTTGTTACTGTCAATGCATTAATATAAAAAATAATCACATTAAAAGTAGTCAGTGAAGGCATCCAAGATTTACAAAACCTGCGATAACACAACTGATGTTATTTTTGGTACCAGGACACAAAGGAATTTTGGTTAACCAAATTCTAGGCAAACTTATAATAGGAGGATTTTCAAGACTGCATATTGGCCCTGAACCTATACTTTGGATGTAGAATCCTCTATCCCAGAATGGATGAAAACACCAAAAGGAAAAGTGGATAAACTGTAGAGGTGCTAAACTTATGCTAAACACCTTCACCAAGAGGCAAAGACACTGCTACATTTAGAGAGGGCTAACTTAAAGGAGTTTTATGTATACTGGTCACTGATATCTTAGAAAAACATCTACTGAATATAAGTATAATCTCCATGGGTAAATTCATGACCCCATTTGAAGGTTATGCAATGAGGAAAAAACAGCCACCCATGTCATCTTCGAATGTAAAGCAACTACTCAGTGGAAGACAACCTAGGATAAAAAAACCCAGTGAATGAAACTGTAGCAGTGACAACTAATATTTCTGAGAAGAAATACTGAGGAAGAACTAGTGCACTGGGAAAGTATAATAAGCCAGAAGGCTGTAGTATCTGGAGAGCACAAACCCTGCTTCCTAGTATCCATCATCATCATCCTTTATACCCCCCTATATTATCACTGACCACTGGCACCCAAAAATCAGAGTACAAAAAAACCCAGGGAAAGAAATTGTAGCAACAGTCAATGACCTAATACTTCTTAGGAGAAGGAACTAATTCCTTAATATACAATAGTAAAACAAGACAATTGCACTAAGCAACTAAGGAAAACACCCACTTCCTAGATTTCCATAATTAGTATTAAAAAGGATGGGTTTAGCTTAGTACAGTGGACAAGATCTATGACCTATTTTGTTTTGTTAATAATTAATGAGTTACTTAGCCCTGAATTGTATGTGCAATTATAAAATATTCATTCATTAAACAAAAGATGATTTACCTTGATAACTCTCACTTCATGGTTAAACACAAATGGTATCTGCCCTTCACCAACACCATCTCTATAGATAACAACACGAGAGGGCAAGTTGTCTTGATTGTATTGGCGATATTTCACCACTGCTTCTACAAAAAAAAAAATTGATTTAATTTACAAAATGCCAAAAAACGAAAATTTTAAACATGTAGTTTTAGAAATTATTTTGTTGATACTAACTGACGATATTAATAGATAAATCGTTTGATAATTCTTCACCACTTGTATGAGGTGTCGCTGCAGAATAATATCTAGATAGCCCTTTGTTGAGGGAAGCAACCATTGCACCAAATGACCGTCCTTTGTTTGTTGTATCATGACATACATCATATCCAACAACCATTAAACCCTAACAAATATCAAATTATTGATAATCCATGGACATTTTGTTCTTTCAAGGAAATGGTTTACATTCATGGGTACAGAAACAGTCCATGGGGTTCCTCCTATTTTGCAATTTATCTGGATTGCAATTTTTGTCGTGATAGACATTATTCCTTTTGATGCAAGGTTCTTGGCTACTACAACTTGTGTTGGAACTGCTCTGTCCACACAACACTTTTTTTTAATGGCACCATAACGATCAGCTCGATTGTTAGGAACAATGCACATTATCAATTGAGGGTTCTTATAAGAAATCAACTGGTCTATTGCATCTACATATGTGCTACTCCTATCATCGTTCAATTCTTTACTGGAAAGTGCAAATAATAAGTAAATTAAAAAAATTAAATGCACATTTTCTTACATGATAGGCTGAGGGATAGTGAATTGTAGTGTTATAGCAGATTTTGTAAGAGCAGCTATGAAACTCTGTACATCAGGCTTAGATTTCGACATATAGCAGATGGCCCAATTTCTCAGAGTGCCCATTATTAGCATTGGAAAGTTTCTCATACTTTTGGTCCAGTCAGCATCCCGGCCAGCATCTGAATGTGCTGAACCACCATATGTGATGACTTCATGTGGAAGGATCCTTCCATTGAATTTCACCAGATCGGTGGAAAGTTTCATGTTCCATTGTGTTAGATCTTCTTGAACCTTTTAAAAACTCAGAATTAAATGAAGAAATTTAAATCACGATAAAATCCCTTACACTTGGTGTGGACTTGAGCCTTGAACTGAACTTGTGCAATTTTTGAATCCTCGCTTCTGGTACGACTCTCGTATGTTCTGCGAGTGCACGCATTAATTGGAAATTTGATCTAAATGGAACAGTTTGTTAATGTATTCACTAATTATACCACAGAATGTGTTGGCTTTTACCTCATATCATCTGTCAAACCGGTTAACCTACACAATTCAGGAACAAGGTATATAATTTCTGTCATTCCAGCACGGATTTCTCGAGGTTTTGCTCGTGAAACAAGCATTGGTTGGTCTTTGATTCGTATTCTTATTTCATATCGCTATAAAAAAACAACAACAGTAAAGTCTTTAAAAAATGTACAATATTAAAATAATTTGTTACCTGCAAATAATAGTCAATGTAGGTTCTTTCTTCCTTGTTTCTTAATTGAAATGTAGAATCAGGACGAGTATTAAAATCTATATCATCAATTCTGTATGTTCTATTGTTATATTCTGTGAGAACGACGGATCCAATTATTGAATTCTCAAACACACTCTGAAAAACAATAGTAATATTCAAATTATGAACATTGAAAACTTTAATTAAAAATTATTTGTCATCCCCAAAAAATTAGAATCCCTTATAACCCTTATAATTCACATATTCTTTTTTATCCCTTGTAAATCATTATCTACCCTTTCACTCATCCATAGTTGAGAAATCGTTATTGAAGAATTGGAAGATCTCATAAAATTCAACCACAGACGAGGTTGAAAAAGAGGAAGTAAAAATAGAAATATTTGAAGAAATCTTTCAAATATTTATTCAATACAAGATAAGATCATAGAATATGATCCAATAGTGGAATGAAGCATCAACATAACATGATTGCTAATTCAGGCAATGGACCCTCTCAACAATTTTTTGAAAAATTTGAGAAAGCTGGAAGAGCAACTGCAGATAGAAGAAAATACTTTGAAGCCTGAAATATGAGGTATTTTTTATTACCTGCAATGACACTTGTTCATGTCCCCTGCAGAAAATGTGAGTCTACTGAATATCCCATTTTCCATTATTCATTCAGTAATAATAATAATTAAATTGAACTATTAAAATGGTCAAAGAAGCAGTGAAAAAGACAAAGCAAACATTAATTATTCAATCCTTAAATTTAATTTAAAAACCCAGAGGACTGAAGGGTTACTGTATTGATTTATTCTTCTATAGTGAACATTAAACATTTAAAAACAAATTTAAAATTAAAATTAGTATTACTTTCCAGTCTTGTCGACTTCTATTCATGCTTTCATACATTAAATCCAGTGCTGTTTCTCTCCGCATCACTTTGTGGGTGATTTCAGCACACATTAAAATATTGTTTTCGTGTTGTCGTATCGATGTCAAATAACCAGGCCACAACTCCATTTTATATTCTTTTATTTCAACCTTAGAGATGAATTACATTATTAATATATTGATTATATTAATATATAATATAATTAATTGATTATATTAATTACCCTTGCTGCTGCATCAAAAAAATTCCGTCCAACCATTTGCAAGTGCAAGTTGTCCAAGCATTTTCTCATTAAAATGTTAAAAAGTTGTATGTAGTGATGATCGCCCATAACCAGGTCGCCAGCTTTTTTAATTGTAATCCTTATTTTTTCCTGATCACTTTCACGTATTGAATACAATTCTATTGGCTGTTGCAAAAGCAATTAGGTATTGTGGATAACTTCAGGTCTGTTAATTTGTATTTACCCCTGGCGAAAGGAGTTGGGTTACAAATAAAACAGTCCCATCGAAGATGTATCCTCCTCCAAGAGAGTCCTTGTGCATTCGTAATAATGCTTTTCTTGTAACTGTTCTCTCTTCCTCTGGGCTGAAGTCAACCCTGTATTGATAAAGGGCCCAGTCCGTGTGTGTTAACAATGCAAAATAGTTGGCAGAAAGTTCCACTATGTCTCCAGTCTTTCCTTTAATTGTCAATACAGTGAGGATATGTTAACCACAACATTTAAATTTATTTTACCTTGCTTGCTAATAACATTTTTAGGCCTTGTAAAAACTTGCTGAGTGGATAATGGTTTACGTCCACGAAAATTTCCTTTTGTACTTGTATTGATGACCATATCTCGTTTCTGGTCTCCACCACTTGGATTTACCATTGGAGTTACTAAAGGATTTACTAAAAAAATCATAAATAAAAAATAAAAAAGAATAAACGCTGAAATACTGACTTGATAGAGTCTTAAGGTCTCTTGCTAAACATTCTGATCTTGTTTGTGGTTCATCACCCTGTTGTGGCAGTGACAGTAATTTCAACAAGTGCAATTTGTACAAATTAGTGAGTACTTACTCTCCCATCTAGAATTGGACCGCCTGGGGTGATGGGTGTCAGCTCAGCAGGACGCCTGGCCCTACCCCTCGAACGGCCCCTAAGGCGACCTCTGCTTGCTCCAGGTATATCCATTTCAACCTAATAATTTCCAGAAATTGCTTATGTAAACATTTGGACTTTGGTATGATCTAGACAGGACCTTGTATGTATTAAATTAAAACTAATTCTGTTATACTAATATTTTAACATCCAAAAGTTCATAAGCTGTGTTAGTCTCCATTCTTTTGGTGCTGTTATATTATTTTATGTACTGATTTATATGCTCAACTCTGATGTGTGTATAAAATCAAACTTATGACTTATTGTGGATTGCACTTCTTTTGGTTTTGGCAGGCCAGGATCAGACCTCGGTCTTATCCATTCTGCCACAGAAGTTAGGCTAAAGGAGTTGTCTGTATAAAGCAGAAGTACTCAATGATTTGTCATTGACCCTCTCACATGCGCATAAATGTATTCATTCCAAATATGAAAAAGAAATACTAAATCAGATATCTATGTGTACTATACACAAAGAAACAAACCTGTTTCCTCCAAAAATCAGAAGATTGTCATACCCAAGCATAATACTCATATCTTAGGGTGGCATTCCTACATGTTCTCTATATGGAGCCAAGGATCAACAAGTCTACAATATGTCTGGAAAATGTACTTACAGATTACTTGGTTAGTCTGATGAGCTATGAATGCTCAAAATCCATATCACTCTGATAAACCTGAATAGGACCATCGTTACTCATACCATTACCACGTTTTATTTTATTATTTTGCAGGAGTTCGCAAAAACATATCAACCCTCTGGATGTTGTTGCTTTTGAAAAAAGTTTATTTATAATTTTGTCAGTTTCAAACTAGGATCTTTACCTTACAGCAATGAGGGCCGCATCAATGCCTAAACCATTGTGGCCACTGGCCCGTCACTACATTCCAGTAGCTATTTTACAGAACATTACATTCTGTAGAAGTTAGTGATGTACTTTCTGTCCTTTTATCTTCATCAGGTATGGCTCAAGGTTCTATCCTCGGCTCTCTACTTTTTGTAAATGACATTACCCATTATTCACTCAAGCTATTAACCTTTCACATGTTTGCGGATGGCTCCACTATAATCTTATACAATGACTGTCTTCTCCGATTCTTTCTTGTGAAACTTTCCTAAGTAAATAAACTCTATGGAACTAAACACAAACAAATGTCACCATACTTCTTCAGAAAGTAAGCAATGATGATGGATAATCCCTTGAGTGTTTACTTACAATAAAAGACCTAGTCATACTACTTGACTTAACTTCTCTGACTAGGCACACTTTATCATAAGGCCTTTTGAATGCTTGGATCAGTAGGACCACTAGAGGCTTCAAAAATATTTCAATACATATCTCACATACTACTAATAGTTGAGTATGCCTCATTCAAAATAGTTTCTATGTGAAAAAATGTATTGCAGATTTTATAGACACTACCAAAATTCCTAGTATAGGGATGTGCCTTCTGCACCTCAACCTGAGTTTATCTGTTGGTACTCTTCTAATTCACAGACCATCTTCAGGTTATGAATCAAGCTCCCAGAGGTTCCTTAGTGTAGGATCTTGCTTGTGGCTTTTTTTTCTCATAGTTGCAATTATTTACATCTACGTAGACCCTTACAAAAACATAATGTGCTCTGCGGTCTCTTCTTTTTCTTGACAGTATCTACACAGTATTTCTTCTGTCTTTATTCCTATCTGGTGCTGGCGGCAGTGCCCTGACAGAAGTCCAATCCTGGTTCTGTTGCTGTTCCTCCAGTAATTCCTTTGTACATCTTGCCGAAAGTCCTTCTATGAATCTCTTTGTGTGCCTCATGCCTGGGGTGTTCAATCAGATTTTGTACTCATTAAGGAGCAATTTTTGTGGCAAGGAGGGCTAGAAAATTTATATTGATTCTTTTTTGGCCAACATATCTCATTGCCTCTACATCCAAAATACCGGGTCAGGTACTTTGGTACTGACTACTACCAGGCATTTCAGAATTAGATGTGATTTGCCTTTTCTTTGCATGAGACTAAGGCCTTAAATGCCACCTGTTCTAACTTTTTTTATTCTTGATCAACTTCACAATAACTTCGTTTGAATGAAAACACCCACATATTTAATAATTCTATATATTCGTTTTGCTCCATACCTCCTCGGACTCCTACATTTTCAAGTATTACATCTCACACCAGACCCTCTCTTTGACATTCCATTCTAAATATTTCTACAAAATCATACTGCATACCAAAATTAGGTTGTAAAAATAATACATTTAAAAAGGAAATGTTTGTTACCTAATTATAAAAAAACAATTATTTAGTAAAGAAAATAAAAAATAAAAATGAAAAAAAAATTGTTACTTTACTACCGAGTATTTCCACCTCTGGCACAAATTACATCTGTTAAATTCCTTACAAAAGATTACCGATAAAATTTTGAGGAATTGTTTTCAGTTCATCACGAACAGCCATTTCAAACTCTTCTAGATCGTTATGACCTGGGTTTTGCAGTCGTATTCTTCACTTAAGTTGGTCCCAAAGGTGTTTCATTGGTTCAACATGCTCTTTGGGCATTAGCAAGAATCTCTCACTGACATAGAGGCAAATAATAGTAAAAATTCTTCGATTATGTCTTGTAAGTACCTCTTTGGAGTTAGAAATATTCCTCATACAACAACCAATTCGATGCAGATATCCAAGGAAATGCCACCCAAGAAATGACCCATCATAGAATGCAATCTGAGGAATCACACAGCGTGGTGTTATCTTTCTCCTCAGCATCTTCATATAAAATTATGCCATCAGAAGATTTGAGGTCAACTCTCACCACAAAAACCTAACACTTTTCCAATATCCAATACACTGGTTCCTGTGTGTATTGAAGTCTGGCCATGTTCTGAGCTGTGGAAAGCAGAGGTCCATGAGTTGGGTGCCCTGAGGTTATTTTTATTGAGCCTTCTTACAGTGGGGGAAATAGAAACATTTCGTCTTATAAGATTTTTTTATCTTTATTTCCTGAAATGGTGCAGTTTCATAGAGTCTGATCACAAATGAATGTATTGTCTCTTGTGCTTGTAGATGTAGATTGACCCTGCACTGGCCTTCTAGTGTAAAGCCCTGTTTCTCTGAAGCACCAAAGACACAACATAGAGTTAATTACAATCAGTCTCCTGTTGACTTTGCACTGGCTATATCCTTCCTCTAATAATGTTATAACCCTGTCCCTGTCATACTCACTAAACTCATTGAAAAAGGTTTAAAAATAAGAATCCACAAAAGACAAAGGTTAACTAAATAAATGCAATTACCAACCTATGCAATCTTTAGACATAGGAGAATGGAAGGGCATAATATATGCAAATAATATTATCCTAGATAAACATACATTTCATTTATATATGTATATAAAATATAAAT
>CM077102.1:35569563-35611196 GCA_039619505.1 Cimex hemipterus
ATATATATGTATGTATGTATATATATATATATATATATATATATATATATATATAATATTATACAATAATAAATGCAATTACATACATTATATTTATTACATACAAAAATAAATAATATATATATATAAAACATGTTTGCTTTACATTAACTATGAATTAGTTTATATTATCGTATTTTGTTTTGCTTACGTTAAAATCAAAGCATTTAAAAAATGTTCACCTACCTCTAGTATAATAAATCAAATAGTGCCAATCCATGTTCTCGTTTAAACGACTGTCAATCGAAAACGGTACTTTTAAAATAGCACTAACCAAACTAAACGAAAACGGCTCTCACTTTTTTTTAACCAAAGCCATATTTATAAACGTTTTAAAACGAAATCCCTTATTTTGTTTTCTAAGTTTTTGTTTAAATTGTAATTTATCTTTATATTTAAATCGTAAAAAAATGAAACTATTATAATGAAGCAAGTTATTAATACTTATTTGGGCGTTTGATGTTCACTTTTGGCTAAATGTTATTTGCGATTGAGTTTCATTTTGAATCAGCGGGTTTTACTTTTATCTCTTCAATTTTTAAATAAAAACGAATTTGTTAGAAAGGTCATGCGTACGCTTCGTATCGCCGTGTCGGCTACCATTTGTAAAAGACGCCGCTCTTTTAGTCATTTTCAGCCTTGTACAACGGCTGCATACACATTGATAAAAGCAGAATTATAAAATTTTAATAACCGTCCGTTTTCTCGGGAGCGGACAACTGTTTACATTCTAACAGGAAGCCGGAAAACAAGGATTTTGTTCAATTTTTTTCAAATCAACTTCTCCGAACGGATATTCAATGCAATGGAAATCCATCTTCCTTAATGCTTTGATACATTACGTAATTAAAACATTATCCTTAATTGGATAAGTACTGGTTTATATTTACGATAAAAATAATTTATACATTAACATTATCAGTAAAGAGAAAATTGAAGGAATAATTTCTTCATTTTTGTTGAGTTTATTTCATATAAAAAGTGGCGGGAAGTTCAAACTCGTTCTTTTATAGTTGTCCCAAAAAATGTTCTATTTTATCTCAATTAAATTTTTTAACATAGCACAGGAATGCTTAGTCCATTGTCAATATTTCTCATTGGCATGGGTGTAGTAATAATTAATGTGTGGTGATTAGTAATTAATTGTATTTATACAAACAGGATATTTATTTTTACACTAAAAATGAATGTTGATTTATATAAGCTTAAATTTGCACATGCATATACGTATGCACATACATGTACACAGTTGAGTCTATCACTTATGCAGCAACATTTACATAATTTAACTCTCCACACCTAGTGTTGGCAATCTAGTTAGGTTTTGGCCCAAAAGTAAATGTCTGTGTAAATTTCACATGGCCTCTATTTTTAGTTGGGGTCAATTAATATATCACAAAAAGCCAAAATACGTCTGACAGGCAAAACAGCAAGAGTAGGCAGAACAAAATGTTACTTAGTTGTCAGAACCAGTACTGAGAGCTTAAATTATTAATTGTATTTTGTGGGACTTGGCAACATTCTTCAAAACCCAATCCTTTAATCCAAGGTTTCTGATATATCATCAATGCTCCTTTCTTCGTCACCAAATGAACCATAATTATCTGAGCTCGCTAGCTTATTTTCATTTTAAACTCTTCCCTAAGCCACTAGCGCAAATTCTTTTCTCAATACCCTCCCTAAATAAAATCACAACATTGGCTCATTTCTCTCCCTACTGCCTCATCCCACAGATCTGATAGATTTGTACATAATTATATATTTCCTCAATGTATAATTATTTTAGACAGCTAGCAATAAATAAAAATAATAATTTTAACGACACTGGTCTTGGTAATAAAAATAACAGTGTACATTCTCAATTTGTTTGTTATAAATACAAAAACTAATGCTTCTGTAAGCAGTTTAACTGTTTATTTTGCTTAAAAATAAATACATTCTAAGGAACTTGTTTAAAATGTGAAAAGTGTGAACCATCCAAAATTATATTTAATAAAACTTAAATATGTACATATTTGAAAAATATATAAATCAACAAAGGTTATGTTTTTTTTTTTTTTTTTTTTTTGAGAGAGAGAGAGAGAGAAAGAGGGAAATCTATTTGACCTCTGTTGATTCATTTTATCATTCTTTTAACACCTTTTTTACTGGATGATTGTTTTTCTTTTCCTCCTTTGTTGCTCAGCAGTGGATGAGGTTCTGAAAATAAAACCACATTTGTAAAGATGCATACACAGAAAATTAAAATAAAACTGTACCATCTGTAATAGACCCTTCGAGTGCGATATCATAAATACGAAACTTGGAAGATGCTGACCCTCCTGTGTTAGTAGGAGGAGGAGCAACTATTGATGGCCCATCTTCGGGATCTTCGACTTCCGGTGCAATCGGGAGGAATTGTAATATTTTTGATTCTTCAATTTCCTCATCTGAACTACAAAATGCATTGACCGGTTCTATAGTTGTCACATCCACCTTAAAAAGAAATTAAGGTAATTAATTAATTTATAAGTAAAAAATTAAGGTAGAAATTGTATGGTGTTTTTTAAGAGTCAAATTATAAAATAAATTAAAATAAATCACCTCGAGGTCTTCGTCTTCTTTTTGTGGCCCTGCTGTCACAGATTTGTCTTCATCACTCAAATCAAACTCACTCTCCCGCTCTTCGTATTCGACGTTTTCATCGAGTTCCTTGAAATCGGGAGCAAATGCAGACCAGTTTTCAACTTGGTTCTGTGCCCAAACTGAGACCACTCCACTACTTATAGATGCAATAATTGGTCTGACAGGATGCCACTGAAACAATTTTGAACTTGCTGATTATTTTTAAATCCAAAAGTATATTGGGACTTGGCTCACCACAACATCGAGCAACAATTCACCCTTTGTACCATGTAAAATTTTAACAAGATTGCCGAATCCTTTTTCCCATATGTACAGGGCATGTTGTCGTGCAGACCCAGCACAAACATACTCTCCATCTCCAGAAAAACAGCATTTTTTCCACATAGTTCTGCAAGAATTTTAAAAATAGAATTTATGCTTCAGCCTCATTGTCAAACGAACCCAATCACATAATTTTCCTTTCAATATCAATCAAAATTAAATTAGAATTGCAGACTACAAAGATCAAAACTGTTTCAATACACAAAATACTTACTAATTATATTTTTCTAGATCATTTTAGTTTAAATTACTTACTTATTGACAAGATCTTGTAGTTTGTGCTTTGGTTCGGGTTCAGCATCATTTCCGCATGTAAAAATATCATTTGAATTGTAAATTCTAATTATTCTATCACCTGTATTAATCAGGAAACATCTGCAAGTGTTATATCTCATAACTACGCATTTAAAATATATGTTTTGTAATGCATAATAAAACCAAAACATACTCTCCCCTCCTGGCAAACTCAATACTTTTGATTGCTGTTGCACTCTGAGCTACGCGAAAAGATGCTTTCATTTCTAAACTTGGTACTGAAAAAACTAAGACTTTTCCTTTCGAATTGCCTGTGTAAATGTGCTGACCTCTTCTGTCAAATGATGCGACGATTGTTAGATCTGTCTGTTAAAATGAATCAATTATTAGTAACATACAGATTGGAAATAAAATATAAACTCACATCATCATCTAATGGTACGAGTTGATGCTTTCCATTTAGATCTACTATAACTGCAGCATGGCGAAGTGGGCACACTAGAAACATTTTATCATTACGTGGGTGGTACTGGGCCTGTAAGTTAATACAATTGTTATTAACAATATATGATATCTAAAAGAGTTTTTCTTCCTGGTCTATAACAATTGAAAAAAATGAAAAAAAAAAAAAAAACCCAACAGAAAATACAAAACTGCCACTACTAAATAAATTGTTTGTATTAATTATTTTAACCAATTATTAACTTTTGTAGTATGCTTTGTAGTATATTAATTTTTAAAGAATAAATTTTGAGAGATAAAAATTACTAACATTTGCTAAACAAAACAATAGGAAATTTGATATAATTTTCTTTTTTTAACAAATGGTCTTTTCCCACTATGTGTTTACACTGGCTTCATCAAGTAAAATTTGGTGTTGCTATCAGGCAGTTGATGGAGAAGGAAAGGAAGGGCCTGTCAAGAACAACACTTCCCAAGTGAGAACTGTGCCAGCTCCGCCATTAGGACAGGTAAGTACTTTTTTTTACCTCTCTTATGATTATAGGCATTTTTATAGGGATATAGACAAACAACAACTTACTGCCAGCATTCAGAAATATCCCATTTTGTAAAAGTCTGATGATGAAATCTATAAGTCCAATTTTCAGAACATTTCCAATCAAAATTTTAAGGGTTGTCTGGATGGAGAAACAAGTCAAAATCAGAAGGCACTAAGTCTTGACAGTATGGAATGGGGAACCGATTGGCAGTGTACTCAGCAATTTTACTCTGAATATATCCGGTGATTGTCATGGAGAAGCACGACATTACGTCTTTTCTCCAAAACTGGATGGACTTTTTCCTTCAATGCTGACTAAAGACACTAGCTCCACACAGTATAACTTTGTCGTAAGGGTTCAGTTGTATGGTAACAGTTATCAATAAATGATTCCTCAAAAGACAATAGGTCCTCATGAGGGTAAAAACGGTTAATCCTGCTCTTGATATTGGTGTTTCATTCTTCTTGTAAATTGTCCTTCATCATTTAAACCCCCCCCCCCATTAAAGGACCCACTTCTCATCCCCAGTGACCAGTAGGAAATAAACCATATCATTTATTCAGTCAAAGAGCAATGCAGTCTTCCTCATTCCCGAGGGACAATTCTTGCGAAACCACTGAATAGTGTTTCACAATGTAACCCAGAGATAGGACCTTTTTTTCCAATGCTGTGCGATGTACCTGAAATCTTTCTGATAGCTAAGCTACAGTTAATTTGTCTTCATCCTCCAAAGTCACTAATATATTATTGCTTTTAAGCTCAACAGGTTTTCCACAAATCACCCTGGTATTTGATTTTCTTTTCTTCATTTTGAAAATGTTTGAAAATTTATTCTAGACTGACTTTTGTGATCAATTACCCCTATCTTAACAATATTATTCAATAAGGCTTTTCCAACCCTAGAGCTAACTAATAATGAAAGATCACTTTTTATATGGGTGAAAGTCTAGAAAAAAAAAAAAAAAAAAATGTATGCACACCCCCAATATAAAACCGTGTTAGAATAATGATAGACCTGTTGTCCAGACTTTGCCATCTGAAGAAAAAAATTTTCAACTGAGAAATATTCTAAGATTAGATTGTATATAACCAACTTATAACTCTGGTCTATGGCCAACTGGACTTTACCAAAAGGTATTTGATACTCCGAAAACTACACATTTAGAGACTCTAAAAAGTAGCTGTTCAATTATTCTTTATTCTTTTCTCCAACCAAGACTTATATTTAATTAATTAATTTCTGAAAACTGACCTTTAATATTGGCGAGGGAAACCTAAAACGTTCTTCACATTCACCAGATAAAACATCCCAAATGCAGACATTGTTATCTGTCGAGGCACTCAGTAATTTATGTCCATCTCGAGACCAACTACATTAACAAACAACATATAAATAATAATAATGTAAGTTTAATCAGTGGTAGTTATATTATGATAATAATTAAGGTTATTTCATTAAGGTATTTGATTCTTGTACAAAATGAAGCTGGGTACACATTGATGATACAATTTTTTTGCAACGTATTTTATTTTTTGCTGAGTTTTATTGTTCAAGAGGTACAGCTAGACCATTCAAATCACAGCATTTTTGTATTAGATTCAGTTTGAATTGGGCATTCTTCCATGAATAGGCAATAATGGAAGAATTTTATTTTGCCTGACACAAAAAGTGAGAAATCATAACTGAAGGTTTTTGAGTAAGTAAACCTTTCAGCAGTAAAGGAAACCTTTCTTATGAAGACAATTCAATCAGTCCCAGCTATAAGGAATTTTTTTCTTGAAACCAAATTTCATAATATTTACTTAAGACATAATATATCCAGGAGGCCAGTAAATATTTATAACATTTGTACAGGAGGATGTGAGTGGCTTAATTTTTTGAGGGATTGATTAACTGATGCTAAAAGAGATTTCTTCTATGCTGATTGTTACTAAAGCTTGGGACAGTTAATCCAAAAAATGATTTGAGTGAGGAACAGGTAAATGGTCAACAGATGAAGAAAACATCAAAACGTGCCTGGCATCACGTGATCATCATCATCATGCAATGGCCTTTTTGGTGATTTCTTCATCTGGTGGCTATTTACCTGATCCTCACTCAAATTATTTCAATGGTTGATCGTCACCCACAAAAGAAATGAGTTCTTATACCTTAAATATTTATTCTTATAAAATTCTTCCCAAAGATGTAATTTAATGTTGTTATGTTGATGTTTGCTTCTTGAAAAATTAACAAAATTCCAGAACTGCCTTCAGTTTTTTTAAATAGTCAAATTTTTCCTTATATGTTATAAAACTTATTATTATAATTATGAAAGCATGTGGAGCCATGATAAAAAACAATATTATAATTATGAAAATATATGGAGCCTTGATGATGAAGGAAAGTTTTACTTTGAATTCCTCCTTCGGCCATCTACTTCAATTTGCATACCTTCAAATTTCACAAACTTTAATTAAGAAAATTTGTCAATAAATATTGAAGTTCGAAAATTATTGAAAATAAAATAAAAACTAATGTGTTTTAATTGATAAAAGTATCAAGATTGTTTTTGTATACTTTATAAAATAAATTGTTGGCTTACATATCAAAAAATAAATGAGATAGAGTTTTATGCATGTGTTTTATTGCATTGTTTTGTAGATAACTGATATCATACCTGAGAGAACAGATTGGATGCATATGTGCAGGTATGATTTTTGCGATGCCCCTCGTTAGAAAGTCCCAAACGACTATCCTGCCATCGTTGCAGCCGACTGCGAGGAGGGTGCCACGCTTGTTGAAAGAGCATGTCACTGCCAAGGATATGCAGTCCAAGGTGCCATCGAACTCCTGTTTACAAACAATATGAGTGAACCGATTTAAAGGATCTTATCAATATAATCACCTCAGGGTAGTTTTGCCCAAAAGACTCTGGAAATTGACAAAAAAAAGTTAATCAATAAATCATTTCTATTTTCGATATTGTTTACCTAATAACTCCAAGTTCATGTTGTCAGCCCTATCATTACAGCCAAACAAAGTTTCGTTACGCCGGTTTTTTGTCCTAAGATCCCACTTAAAACACACCTAAACTTCGAGACATTTAAATTAATTTAAACTTCATTGGTAAACTTCCATATAAAATATTTTTGTTTTGTGTTCAAAGTTTAAAATTGCTGTCTATTTTTCCTGCTTTGTTCTTTGTTGTTATAGAAGCAGGGATGCACAAAGCCACAAACCGAACCTCTCTTTATTTACAATGTACGCTAGCGCCGTAAAATCAGCCAAACTCCAAAGGAGCATCACAAACCTAGTGACGCTAATGTGTTAAAACGCAAATTTTTAAATAGGGAACAAACTGTAAAAATAATTAAACAATCCTTCAAGGAATTTCTGATACTTATGAAATCATAGAAACAATTCTTCAAAGTTTCTTCAGTTCTTTGCGTCTACTGAATGAAATGACTGTTGTCCTTCCAATGCAATATCTCAGCCCTCACATAGGTGCATTATTTACCAATGGGGAAACATTCCCGTTTTCCTTAAAAATCGGAACAATTGAACCTTTACCCATGCTCAAGGAATGTTTTATTTTAATGCCATGCCTACTCGCTCCGTGTAAGAAGCTATGGTGTGGTACTTGACCTACTGTAATACAATGAGCAAGTTTTCTTTACGAGCAGGGCAGCACTCCCAAATGCTCGGTCGTCCTTAAAAGGATCTTTAATGCCCGTACCTGGCTCATGGCCTTACCAGACATTTTGATTCTCAAGATAAGAGATAACACACCTTCGCTCATGACTGAATGTGTGTTACAGCCTCAAGCGTTGATGTAGAGGCTCAACAGCCCTGAGTGGCCAAGATGAACGTCACTCCTCATTGGCCCATTCTGAGTGGTTGGGTCTGCATTAAGCATCAGAACATATGCCTTGCAAAAAGGGCAACCCAAGGTGGCTGAAATGCATCAGCCTGGTTTCTCTAGATAGAGAAGGCCAATATATCTCCCATAGTATTGGGGCTCCTCCATCTCCACAAATAGGACACCTGTACCAAAAGCAGGTGTCAATTGGGTTTGAAGTTTCAAAGCTTCACAGATAATCCGCCCCATTGACACTGCCATTGTTTTATTGCGTTCTTTACTGCAAGTCACTGGGCTGTATCATGGAGGTTCTGTTTGAACTTTTGGAGGGAGGGGAAGACATCCCAATTTTCACCACCTGGCCATGTCCATTGTCCTCCATCCGTGTGTTGGAGTACCGATATCCAACACACACATAATTCAGCAGGAGTAGCCAGGGCATGGACGAGCCTTGGTTTATGTTGGTCTCTTGACGGATCTTGACCCATCCATGTAGATGAGGCAGTAAAACCCATGAACCCCAAGTGGCTCAGTAGAGGTGCGCTGGTGACTGGGGTTCACAACCATGGTTAGCACAAGATCGTCCCAAAAGTATATGGCTGGCGCAACTAAGATCAGCTGTTTTCCCAGCTTAAGTCTATCCCAAGTGTCAAACTGGTCCTTCCTAAGGCTCATAATTATTGCATCAGTGAAAAACTATCAAAAATGTTCTCTTTGGCACTAGCCCGGGTTTAGGATATTTTTAATCAAAATTGTTTTTATTTTCATTGTGAGACTCCTCATCACCACTCCAAAGTCATCCATATTTGAACATTTCAGGCAAAGTGGATGGTTTTTCCCTAAGAACAGCCCTTTCTCTGAACCTAATTATGTTTGTTTAAACAACCTCCAATGACAAAAACTTGGGAAGCCATTGCTTGTACATTATATGTAATAGTTTGGCAAAATTTCCAACTTGCACATTTCAAAAGGATTGGGATATTGAAAACAACTGTATGAGTTTTAATTATTTTATTAGTGAAAAACTATCAAATGCTCGTAAATATAAACGTCGTTCTCTTTACTTACCAATAATAACAATAAAACAATTAATAAAATCCTAATACAAAATTATAGTTACTAAAATTAATTATTGCACTATATAAAACAAATATTTCTCTTATTTACATGTATTCAGTTTGTGAAAAACCTGTTTTTGCATTTAATAAAACAATTCCACAATTTCCGCCCTCATATTTTAAAAATTAACTTTGATTAGTATAGTATTTTTCATGATTATGGAATGTATCTTTAGAGTATTAAAGGCACAAATTTGGTTTCTACAATTCAAGAAGTCTTGCATGTCAAACAGAAGAGACAACTCAATGGAGACGTAGTTTATTTTTAAGTAAGTGTCAGGATTAATAATAAACATTTGCTATGTAAATCTTGTTATGCTAATATATTTGATTCATTAAGATATCACCTTTTCCGTATTGATTCTGAGCTGATGTACTCAAATTTAATTGAAATGTGCACACTAAGTAAATAAAATGCCTAGTACAAGCTCTAAAAACGAGATATGTTTCATCGATCTTTAATATAAATATAAATCTATCATTTTATTTATTAATAACCAACCTTGGTTAATAATTATTGTTTTTAAAACATATGTATTGGGACATTTGATAAGATAACTATTAAAAGCCTTAACTATTTGATTGAAATGTCTTTTAATGAAATTATTAATCATTTAAATTAAATAATTAAGGTACTGTAAACCTATTATATTATGTAAATTTCAACAATGCAGTCTTCCTCAATAAATAAAACAGACAATCGTAATTTTAAAAAATATACGTTTACATATCTTCAATATATCAACAAATATGACACAATTTCTTTCTTTTTTTTTTTACAAAAACTAAAAAAAAAATTAATATTTTTATTCTATAAAATTCCAATAGTTTCATGCTAAAAAATTGCTTTCACAAATAAATAGATATGATGTTCAAAAAGGTATTCCAGATAAATAGATTGTCACGGAAAAGTCACAGAGATGTTCACCAAGAGGGGTGTATTTCCTTGAAGGTCCACTGTTGGTAGGTGTTGTTCGGGTCGCATGACATCAACGATAAAAGCTGAGATTCCGGGTTCACAGCTATGCATTTGCGCTTCTGCTGGTGGTAGATGTTTTTTGTCTTCTGAAAAAGGAAAGCAATGTTGGCAAAACACTATCTTAATAATAATTGCCATTTGGATTATTCAGTACCTCGTCATATTGCCAAGGGCCATTGACAGTGCCTAACTTGCAGAAAACAAGCTTAATGCCGGTAGAATCAGCTTCAATGCACCTCTCTCCAATGCCCAGTTGGCCCTTTGAGTTCAACCTTACCAGCTAGAAAAAAGTATTATGGGTGTACATATATGATTGCATCTGGGGTATTTTTTTATTTGGGGGGAACTGTGAATATAGACTTTACTTCAGATATTAGACTAGATTATATCTCATATTTGATGGAGAGATTGTAAAGATAAATTACCTGGTTGTTCCCATGGCCATGGCAATATGATAGACCCATCAACGTGGGAGCAGGGTGACCCATTGTGTCCATGCAATTTTGTGTAGCCAAATTTCTTAACTGAAATATGTTAAAAGTTATTAATGTAAGAGTTGTTTAACATTAAATCATTAAAATTTTTACCTCTCCCCAGTGAATGTTTGGAGGAAGCTCTGGAAACTTTGATGGCATGTCATATGCTACATTGTCCATGAACCACTGAAAGCTCTTACAGTTCAGCCTTTTCTTAAGGGCCAATTGTTCTGAGATGTCTCCCATGTCGAGGAACCTTGCCAAAGGTTCCCTTGTATAAAAAAATTCTTTGTGCTTGTCATCAAACCATGTTTCAATAACTCGTTTGTAATTCTAAAAAATAAAAATGAAAGTAATGAATTAATTTATAAATGATTAATTTGGTTTAGAATGTTGAAAAACTCACGATCGTAATTAATGGGCCCTTCTTCTTTTTAGCAAGAGAGCCAAAATTATAAGGCATGAATCCTCGATAAACGTGACCTACTCTTGAACAAGGTACCCAAAGAATTCTTCCGCCACATTGCCATATCTAGAAAAGGATAATGTAATAAAAATATTTAAAAAATGTAAACATTATTTTAAAATTCAATTAATTAAGGTTATAAGTCGAGATAAAAAAGTCAGCGTCACGAGGGGGATTCAAACCCACGACTTTTGGCTTGATATGCTGCTGCTCAACCACTTGAATTATCGTGACTTCGATCCCTTCGAGCACTAACTTCCCACCTTTTTGAATTTTGAAAATTGGCAAAAAAGAGGGAAAATCCCGCTTGTGACACTGACTTTTTTTTATCTCAACTTAAAACCTTAATTGAATGTTATTAATTGGTCAAGCAGACCACAAAAAATAGTGAATTGAATTACTTTAAAACCTTACTTTGAAAGACAGTTCAAAGTTTTCTCCTCCCCAGACAAGAAGGCCAGGATCGTAAGCTCCAAGCTCTAAGAAGTACTCTCGATCCATGGCGAACAGACCGCCCGCATGAGTTGGGGAGCTGAACAATTATCAATTAAAAATTGATACTTATAAATTATTCTTAACAAATCCTTACAAGTATGGTTCACTGTGATGAGCTCTTGCAAAGATCTCCTTCGCCGGCAGGTCATTTTCTTTGTACAGCATCCCCCATTCGAATATTCCACGAAAATGGTGGCCTTCCTGATATACAGATCTGTATTCAAAAGTCTGATAGTCGATGCCGTCAATGACAGGTACTGTCATGGTCTTTCTATCATATGCAATCGGGGCAAGCAGTGGTGGAAGCCAGTTGATGTTCACCTCACAATGAGCGTCCAGGAATACAATAACTTTCCCTCGAGCTTCCACAGCACCCCTAGACCTTGTTCTTATCAGCCCTTCACGTTCCTTATTTCTTATCAGTCTCACTTTACCATTGAGTTCTTCTATTGTATTTTCCAATTTGGATTTTAAATCCTCTGAAAGAAAGAAGAAAACAATTGTGCAAATTTTTGTTTTGGATGGAAAGTTACCGAAATCACAATAAATAAATAATGTATTTATTTTCAATTAATAGGTTTAATTAAGGTTGAGATAAAAAAGCCAGTGCCACAAGTAGGATTTGCAGGCAAATACACCACTGTTCTACCACATAAGCTATCGTGACTATGATCCGCTCGGACACCAACCTCCCATCTCAACCTCATCCTTTTGAATTTCTCCCTCCTTTTTGCCATTTTTATCTTGACTAATACCTTATTTAAAGATTATTGAAAAGAATTTAATTGGTGAATCAGATCGCGAAACCTAATCGATTGATGCAGATTGAGCCCAGGGGGATCAAGTCATCAGGATGTCTGACTTGTATTTTACACACCAGTGGTGATGGGTTTGAACCGTTGAACTTTTATTTTAAAACAATTTGACAACAAATAAATTTTGCGGTTTTGACCCCCCTCCAGTCATGGCACACAATCGAACATGAACACCTACTGTTTACAGGAAATGCAGTTTTGAGACTTTTGTTTAAGGCTGTTATGCAAACATAGAATTAAAATAGATCAGGTGATATAAGATTAGTTTGAACTTATCTAAAGTTGAATAATACCTTTGTCACTGTAATCATCTACTAAAAGTACTTCTTCTAAAAACTCTGGTGGTGTCCTTTCCAGGACTGAAGTCACTGTTCGCATAAGCACTGAAAATCCTTCATTATGGAAGACAATCACAACTGAAGTTTTGGGTAGACTTTCAGGATAATTCCAATGCTTGCATCTAAAAGTAAAAAGAAAAAAATGAGTCACTAATAATTTAAGAGAAATGTTTAAAAATTAAGGTATTAACTCTGGAAGTCGCAGATCTGGTATAGTTCGGTCAAGTGCGATTTCATCCGAACAGGCAATGTTCATGCCATAATCAGACAATGAGGCCTTAGCATCATTTTCTTGATCTGAACGTAGTTTGTGTGGTTTCCCACCTTCACCTGGACCATTTCGTTTGAGGGTGTCAATTGGCTCGAAATTTCCCATGCCATCTACAATATAAGGAAGCTAAAAAAAACAAAATACAAATCTTTGAATAAATGTGAAAAAATGTATGACTTATTAATTCATGTTAAATACAGGTAAATAAAACGAAGTATTCTTTTTAAAATGAATTTAGTACATCTTTGTTTCAATCTTATTGTTTTTTAATGAGTGAATTAAATTTGGCTTGATCTGTTTAATCTTCCAGGGCATATCAATTATATGAACATATAAAAAAAGAAATAAAAATCAATAAATTCCCTTCGTAATGTAAATCATGGTATATAGGTTTTCCTCTTAAGTTCAAATAAAAATTTGATTTATCTTAATAATTTTAATAATAAATGTATAAAGTTATTGAAAATTCTGTCTTACAATGTTAATTGATACATATCTGTTTGGGTTGTAATGGTAGTAATAGTTTTGTTTGAGCATTTCAATAATGTACTTTTCAAAGCTAGCAGGACGTTTCATAAGCGAGACTGATCTAATGATTCGACTGCTTAATAACGTTTTGTATAAATACATAACTTCTTCGTTTTCAAGCAAAGTTATATTCCCTGATTCTAAATCAACAATTATTTTTTCAATTGCATTTAATGTTCTTATCTGAAAAAAAACAAACAACAACAAATAATATAAAATTGAATGAATAGCAAAGTAAATGTTTATAAACATATATAATTAACTGTCACTGTATTCTTATTTATTGTTTTAAAGGTAAATATGATGTGGTGATTAAAATGATGACTTTAAAAATTATTATTTATTTTATACTTAACAGCATTACAAACACGTTTTTAAACCATCTTAAAAATACATATACCCACAAAATATAAAATATGTCATATTCCATATTTGTAATATAGGGTAGGATTGTTTCATGTTATGCCTTAGGTATAAACTACTGTCTGAACACTGAAACTTATTATAAATGTAGAAATCCTAATCCTCCATAATTCTATGTAATAATAGCGTGTTATTTATTACTAACAGCACAGCAATTTTATACAAACCCAGAAAAAATTAGACAACAAAATTATCAGTATCAGAAAAGTTTTACTAATTTTAATTATCAATCACAATTTGCCCGTTCTTCACTGAAGATTGTACAAAGACGAATTGCTGAGTAACATAAAAACTCACAAATATAGATGGATCTAGCAAATGGCCCAGGTCTGGTTCCACAGTTCACCAACTCGCAGACAAACACCAACCATTAACTATAAAAATTGCCTATACATTCTAGAGCAGTTCTAGTGCAGGTTTAGAAATAAATATTTTTAAGAATCTGTAGTTAGAACATTTCTAGACATTCTGCCACCACTTTTTGATCTGTCAATCATGCTTTGGCATTAGACTTGACAGATAGGTCAGGAAAATTAGAAACAATTCAACACCACATTTCCCATCAAGGAGAAAACTAATAATGAAATATTTTGTTGAGGTCTAAAAGGTGATAATCCTATAACAGGATAAACATCATCCTGCTCTGCCTATTCTCTCTGGCTTAGTGTTAGGCATGTTTAATCAGTTCACCATTTTCTGTGGTCTCCTCTTCTTCCCAACTTATAACCCTGGCCCAACACTTAGACAATAAAATGTTTCTGAAGGGGAAATAAGTTAGGATGATTCAATCAAATCATGAATCAAACTACACATTCATAACCTGAAGGCTTCAGGAATACATTGTGCAATCAAATATTTTGAGGTTTCAGTTGATGCTAAGGGTGTAGGTCTGCAAGTCAGTGTACTTATGCTAAAATGCGGTTTATGTTTGTTCCTCTCTGAAGATGGCACAATGCTGAGATGTGTTTGAGTAATTCAACAAACATAACAAACTATTGGGTTGTCCGGAAAATAATGCAGGATTTTAAGTTTTCATTAAAAAAAATCTATATAAAATATTCTGTTTACGTTTACAGGATTACTCATTTGTATGAATGTCAACACTTATTAATCCTCTTCTAAATGATATTGTTTGTTTACCTCTGTAGCATTCCGCTACTTGGAAATAATTCAGTCATCCTTATAATGTCAAAGCGAGAATTTCGTACGATTTTCTTTTACGAGTTTAAACTCGGCCGAAGCGGAGCCCAAACGGCTAGAAACATTAATCAAGTCTGGGGCGAGGGTTGTGTTAATGAGTGCACTGTGCAAAGGTGGTTTAAAAAATTTCGGGAGGGAGATTTCAGCCTTGAAGATGAAGAAGGTCGTGGAAGGCCTTCCTCTCTTAATGATGATGTTCTGCGATCAGTGGTGGAAGAAAACCCCAAAACAACTGTTCGAGAACTTGCAGAGCAACTCAAAGTCAGTAAAACGACCGTCGCTGACCACCTCTTTGGTCAATCGGAAAGGGCCCATTTTGTTGCATGACAACGCTCGACCACATGTGTCACGTGTAACGTCACAAAAATTATTGGAGCTTGGCTATGAAACTTTGCCTCACCCACCCTACTCTCCGGACCTCTCGCCTACTGACTACCATTTTTTTAGACACCTGGACCACTACTTACAACACATAATATTCAAAAATCAAACGGAACTGGAAAATGCATTTATTGACTTTATCAGTTCTAAAAATTCTGAATTCTACTCAGACGGAATTAATAAGTTACCAACACGTTGGGAGAAATGTATTGAGAGTATGGGAAATTATTTTGATTAAAGAACATTGCTTTAAAGTAACTAGTTTCTTTTTTTTTTTGTTTAATACCAAAATCCTGCATTATTTTCCGGACAACCCAATAATTCTTAAAGAATACTAATAATAATAATCCTCACCCTATTAATAATAGGCCATGCGAGGTTGACACGTGGACACGTTTGGGCCAAAGCCCAATTATGTGTCTGGCATACAGAGAAAGGTTACTCAAAGGGTACCATGACGCTTGTCATATTTAGCTCCTTACAGATAACATTTGGTATGCCATTCACTTTAAGAATGGCTTTTGGGCACAGTAGTGAATTCTGGTTCCCTGTTTCCCTTTTTTGTTAGAAATGTTTTAAATTGTATTGTGTTTTTTTGTGGCTGTCAAGCAGTGTATGGAATATTTACAAAAGTTCCCTTTCAAACCTAATTTAGGTTAGATTAGTAGTATAGTATGTAGGTCAATGAAGGAATATCAAGTACTCCGCCTAATTAGAATAAGGGCAATGTACTGTGTGACTATATTATTAAAGTTCGTTTTGGCTAAATTATACTTTGCATGTGTTGGGGGATGAAATCATCTATCTGTTGAAAGCCCCCGATGGTTGGGAAGAGATTATCTCCTTAGCATTTAGCTTATGGGGATACTAGCGATAGAGTAGACACATCTGGAATGACAACCTATCAGGATGAAAGTCCTAATAATCACAGTGTTTTCATAGCCTTTTTTGTGGGAGCCACTTTAAGAGTTCGTTAAATAAAAAGCGAAGAAATGGGGGGACTGACCAAGAAATTTACATAAATAAACGTTCTGAATGGGATTTATTTACAAACATATCCAAATGGGTATTTGTCATGTTTTGCACCCGTGCCTCGAAGTATTGGGCAAACTTTCTCATATTCACCTGTACTTTCTTCTTGAGCTCCTCAAACCTGGGGGAGACCGTTTTCCGATTGGACTTGAGGTAGAGGACGTACAAGAGCGGGACGAGCATCGTGACGAGGACGGCTATTTTAAAAACCCGATTCTTCTTGAATTGTATCACCCTCATTTCCGTTGAATCATTCGACGCATTAAAAAGTCGAAAACCCCTCGAGGAAAATCGGCGACGTTATGAGAGAGCACAGGAGTCGGTGAGAGGCCGTATTACCTTCGAAAGATAACCATGACTGTAACCTCCCAAGACGAGTTTGACAGCCGAGACACGTGTCAGAGTGAGCGACCGTTCTTTTATACTTCTACTAAAGCCGTTATTTTCCAAATAAACTATTTTTTTTTATAAGAAAAATCAATCTAATTTAGCTCTTTCGAAAACCTTCGTTTAATTAGACCTTTTAAAATGTTAAAACCAATAAAATTGCGTAAGAAAATAAAAAGTTCAATGGAGTCATCACTCATCCCTTTGCAGTTTGCACTTTGCCCTCACATTTTGATCAAACCGTTGAGTCAATCGATTGACGCGCGCTTCAATCGATCCTCATCAAGCAAACTCAATATTTTGTTCAAAACACATTTTGCCCTGGTACGTAGTTATATTCTTTTTCATGCGAGTCTTCAGTTGAGAGCTATATTAAAATTTTAACGGCTGAAACAATATTTTCAAATACAGATATTGGCTTCCTCGCTTTGACTTTATCAATCGTGCTGAAGAAGCAGTACAAGAAGAAGAACGACGGTGGTCAAAGGTGTTATAAATTGAGAAACCGCTTCACTTACAAATAATTTAATCAACCTTCTATGCAAAACTTTCTCAGAATGAACCAAGAAAGTTTCGACTGACGGAAAGATTGATCAAAACCCTCGTAGATGGTCAAGCGCCCTTCAAGCCGTCAATCAAACTTTCCATCATTCATTCTCAATGCTTGAATGAAGCACCAAACAGGCTTCTACACGGTTAATTACGCTTGATTCAATCGTTCAGCTCCAGCTTTTGATCAAGCAGTTTGTTCGTCTAGGGTAACTTACACCGGAAAATTTATATGCTTAAGAAAAAAGCAGTATTGAATAATAGAAAAGTGACCTCTGTTTTCGAAATTACGTAAAGAAGAAGTGGGAAAATGCGAGGAGTGCGGAGTCGGCGCGAGCGGCGGATATTGATCTCGTCCGACAGATGACTTTCTGCTCCCTTTTCGACCGTTTGAACCTTCGGTTGAAGTACGGCAGTGGCACCGGGCCTCGCCCACCCAGAGCTCGTTCAGGTTTCCGGCCGTTTTTTCTTGTACCGACAAAGGCCCATGTTCTCGTGATCCTGGTGTCCAAACAGCAGCTACGTTGTCCAAGGTGTTTCCAAGTCCGGGGACAGCCCAGAGTGTCTGGAGTTCGGAGCCAGGCACGGGGCAATCCTGCAACATGGTCTCGGGCCCGGTCACCACCGATCACAAAGACATCAACATCACGGCGCTCCCTTTCTCAGAAAGCACGGAATTCAACGTCGGTCACACCTACAAGTCGGTCTTCGATTTGGTGAGAAATGGGTAAGCATGATGGTTCGTCCTCAAACTCCTGAACACAATAATTTGATTTTCAGAAGATCCCCAGTCTACCAGACAAACTGCACTGAGGGAAGTTGTCATTTTTTATAATACAGTCAGGCAAAACATCTACCTCTTTTAATATAACTTAATTTGCATATATTTTAATATATTAACAAAACTTTCACTTTTTTAACGTTTAGTAATTGAGGTTTTCTCTAAAAAAGTTTAAAAAAATGTAAATTGCCAGGGAAAAATACGGATAGATAAATTTTGTTTTACATTGTATATTTCAATATCGCGTATTTCCTCCTCTTCCAATGCATCTCAAAGACGCCTCGGCATACTTTCTACCAGTCTGGAAATGTCACTTTGCTGGAGGTTAGTCCATTTTTCACGAAGAGTCCTTTCAAGATCTGGCGTGTATCAGGAAGTGATGGATGTGCTGTTATTCATCTTTTGTGGTTATCCCGTAAATGTTCGATGGGGTTCAAATCTGGAGAACGGACTGGCCAGCTTAAGACTCTGATGTTGTTGAAGATACGTTTGTGCTATCCTACTCTAACGCCTAGAGCATTATCGTGCATTAGAGTAGTATTGGCGCTGATTTCATGTAGGATAGGCAACGAATCGTGTTCCACATAGTGCGTGGCCGTCAAAGTCCCTCCACGAACAACAACTCTGTTTGACATTCCATTGAAATTCCAGCCCACACCATCACTGAGCTACGCTGAAAAGGTTGACTGTAGGAAAAAGGCTTCGTACCTTTCATTTCGTCTCTTCCATACTTTTTCACCACCCTCTGGAGATCTTAGAGCAAATCTACACATATCTGTAAAAAGTACAGGAGACCAATCGTCCAATCGGCTGTGTTCTCGAGAAAATAGGAGCTGTGCAACTCTACATGTTCTGGTCAATTCTGGTCCTCTTAGGGGGCGAAAAGCCATTAGTCCGTACTGATTTAATCTTCTTCGAGCAGTGCGTCCAGAAATTCGGACACCTCGAAATTCCTGGACCAGAAGAATTGCTTGAACAACAGAAAGGTGCCGGTCCACAAAATTTTCAATGTCCAAAAACGGTCATCCTGTGGTTCTATTACACTAGGGCGTCCAGAACCGGGCCTTCTATGGTAGGACCCAGATCCTAGTAAACATCTAACGGCGCCTTGCAGGGTTTCGATGGAAATATCCGCAGTAGCAGTACCTGATGGAATCTACATCATCAATAAGTGCCCCACCACACACAACATCCTCAGCACTAAGTGGAATTTGTAAGTTTAAAAATTAAAATTAAGAAAACAAAGATACGATTAATTACTATTAAAAACTATAGTTTTTCTTTTTAATACTATTAAAACTAAGCTATGAAAAACTATTAATAAAATAGTAAACGAAAAGCAAACAACAAGGCATGAATCATATTTGGCTCCTTTCTCGGTAAAATTTGACGAAGTTCAACGCGGGAGAGTAACAAGGGAAAAAAGGACGAAAAGCAACTTGTCTAGACAAACTGACGAAAGTTTGAGGTTTCCTGAAAGATAAAAGAAGTAATTGTAAGAAGAGTCGAATTAAGTTAAATTAGGCTGATAGATCGCACTAGTAGAAAAGAACAAGCTAACTTAACTGAACTCAATGCATACAAACCTATATATATTTTTAGAAACAGCACAACAACAGGATAAATATAACCGTTGAAAAAAGAATACCATACTCTTAATGCGATTTATACGGGAAACTAATTCGAACCCGACATACCTACAAATGTTTTGTTTTTCAAAAACACCGTCACCCTGAGACAGATCTGTGATATGACAGATCCAAATCGATGCAATTTACTACTGAAAACTATAAGAATTGCAAACAATAAAACAATCATTGAATGTACAAAACAACGTACGTAAACATACGTTAAACGGACCATATTCATATAAATAGGAAAAAATGTTCAAACTAATTAATAAATTATTTTTTCAGAATATTAAATGCCATGCATCAATTAAATTCTATGAAACCCTGAATAAAATAAAACAAACGAAAGTTTGATAATAATACAATTTCCTGCTTTAGGGTGACACATTAGGCTTTATTTGACCAGGTCTCCTTTCGGTATCCCTAAAACCAAATTTAATGAGATTTTGAACTCATTTTTAATGTTTGTTGATGATCTATTCCATTCGAGTTTTGAAAATGAGAAGTAAAGTATAAAGTAAGACAATTTAAACCTCACTAAAGGCAACAAACACCACGGGAAACCTTGTGGTACAAAACATATACAAATATCCATTAGACAAAAACGTTGTATATTCAAAATACATCAGACAGACTGCAATAAAGAAGGCAATTCTTCAAAACTTTCTACAGATAAAGAGACATTTTTCACATTTCAAAGCGAAAACTGATAAACGAACCAATTCACGACTGTAAATCAGAGCGCACTCACCCACCATTGATAATTATCAAAATGCGTCTGACAGATAGAAGGCTTCAAGAGAAAATGACCAAGAAGGCCAAAACTGTAATGTTAGGTCATAGGTCACAAGTCCATCCAGTGATCGCCCACAGACATCCAGAGGAAATTTCAAAATATTTAGTACATAGTACGTAGAAAAAAATGGAAGATTGATCAAACAAAAGCATGTAGGTTAATTTTTCAGATAATAGCCATCTGCATAAAATTCAATGTATAAGTTAAAGTCTCTGACGCTCTGATGATTAGTTGGTTAGTTTCCAAAAGTTGTTCAGTATGTCCCTAATTCAAGGGTGACACTACCTCGACCAAATCTGATTTGACATTTTTTTCGGTGCCTTTATCTTCAAAACCCCTCGAACAAATTTAATGAAATTACATGAGTTGAAAGTTACAAATAATGAGTAAATTAGGTTAGCAACTTTATCTAGGTTATTTTTAGCTCTGAAAAAGGGTCAACTGCATTTATGCAGTGGATTTCGTGTTTCGGCTTGAAAAGAGGAACTTTGCCCCACCACGCAAACTTCCAAGATAAAGAACTAGCACAAGACGTTTGATTTCAGTATAAAACATCTATCTTTAACGATTTTTAATACTTGAATTATGAATTGAATCCTTTTCAAAACAGGATCTTGACAATGTCTTTTTCTAACATTGTCGTTTATTTATAATATTTGCATCGGTGCACAGATTGATTTTAAAACCGAAATAATCAATTTGCTGGGCTACAAACCATAAATCCATAAACGTTTTAATGTTATTATTTTATTATTAATAATTTAATTGATGCAATATATTTGAAGACGTAAGCACTATTATGAATACTACTCAAACTTCCACCAACGGGCACATTTTAATATAAATCGTAAATGAAATGTTCAACCAAAATATAATTGAAAGTTTTACATTTATTGGTTACTGACAAAGCTCACATTTGCGATTTTCTTAGACAGATGCTATTCCAGGCATTCCAATTGATGCTACCATTCAAAAGTACAATTTTACTAAAAAGTACACAGTACCGATAACAGAATGGGAAGAATGGGCCAAAGGAACCTAGGCTAAAGGCAAACTCCGACTGGAATACTGACGGTTCTAAAACCGCCAATTGACCATGTTACGTCTGGTGTTATTTTGAAACGTTTGGACAATTTTAATATTGCTATGTTTGTACACCCCATAATTGAAACCATATGTCCACATAGGCTTTAGGGTTTATTTGTGCAAGTACCGACAAAGGCACGGGAGCCGGAGTATTGGGGATGAACCCAAAGGCGAACTGACAGTAAACTTAGGTACAGTTTTCCAGTCTGAAATTATAGCGATTGAACAACGCGCCATAGAAATAAAAAGGCTAGGAATACATTCCCTGCCATTTTCTCTGACATCCAGGCAGCACTTAGGGCCCTAGCTTTATGCGAGGCGAAGGCAAATAGTGTTTGTAATTCATGGAGGACTTGGCGGAAATCGGTGCTAATGACCTGGACATTTAGGGCATACATGCAACGGAAAGTTTGACTGTGGTCAAGAAGGACTATCTGGGTCCTGCAAACTACTATGGCCTAGCAATCTATCTACATCTTAAATTGATCCTTAATGAGTCCAAAACGTGGTGGAATAATACCACAGGTATGAGGCACGCGAAGAGATTTATATAAGCACCATCCGCAAAACTTACAAAGGACTTACTGGAAGACAACTGCAGCCGAACTAGCCGAACTAGGATTATAATTGGACTCAGACAGGGCACTGCCACTTAAGAAAGCGCATGCACCGGGTAGGAGTACAGATAGAAGAAACACTGTGCAGATACTGCTAGGAAAGGAGAGACCGCAGAACACATTCTATGATTCTGTGAAGGTCTATGTATGTGAAAAAAAGCAATATCTTACAATAAGGAGCCGCTGGAAAAGCTGTGGAGGCTGATTAATAACCTGAAGGAGGCCTGTGATTTGTAAATAACACGGCTATTCAGGTCGAGGTGCAGTAGGTCGTGTGGCAGCCTCTTTTGTCACTACCTCATATCCCCTGAGTTCCCTTAAATTCTTGCGCAAATTCCAAAGCAAACTTTTTTTTCAAAGTCTCATCGACGTCTTTTTTCTTTCAACTTTTTTTCTCAAACATATTTTGTTCTGAGGAATAATTAGTATATTAGCTTTGGAACTCCTTCAAAATTGATGGCTCTAGGATTTTTTGTCGATGCGAAAAATGCAGGTGTAGTCTTATATCCCAGGTTTTATTTCAAAATCTTTAGCCCACACTCATTTTTATGTCTTTGGTGATGTGAACATCTATGTCCTCCAAGAACTTGAGGGGATAAAATCTTGATTAAGTTTTCTCAGAAACGGCATGATATTTTTTATGTCGTCAATCCAGAATTTTATTTAAAAAATATCTTTCTACCTGGCAGGAGCTAAAACTGTTATCTTCTTTAAACATAAAATATGAAGAAAGTCAAAACACGTAACGCGATATTATGCGGATGTGGTTGATAAGAATCATCAAAATGTTATTGTGCACTGTAATAAAACTTTGGCCACAGCGAGCTACGTTTATTTCACGGCGTCGCTCTATGTTAAACCCACGTGACCGGTATGAATTTCAGGTCGTATTCCCCTTTTTATGATGCATTTGTATTATTCTAAGCACAACCGGTAATATTTTTTTCAATTCTTACCAGACAAATAAGTTGGGTAATTCTTTGTCATCCTAGTGATCCACAAATACAAAAGACTGAAGAATCACTTCACTTCTTCCCGAAAGAGCTCTCCATACTAAACTACAAACTACCTAAACCCTCTTAATTTTCTGATTATAAGTTAGGCATCCGTCTCTTTACCTCCACTAAACACCAAACCATCCACTGTTACCATTCGTGAATTGAAGATGTATTTTAGATAGTCTTTCCAGGGTTTGTCAGTCGAGACTAAACAATTTTCAGATTGCTGAAAAAGAAATATGACGGCCCCTTATGAAATCAAATTAAAAATCGATATTTATAATAAAATTCAATGTAAGAAACAAAAATTAAAAATGCGCTTTGTCCAAATGCATTTTTATTGGTAAATAACCAAAATTCAACTTAGGTAAATTAAATTAATATAATTAATCAATATAAATACTATTACATATACAATGAAAAAAAGGAGCGGACACACTCGAAAAGGAAGTAAGGATGTAGGATTTGATTAAAAAAAGGAATAGGCTCACATCGTCGCCAGCGACTCCAGCCACTTAATGCCTTTCTCCTTCCTTTCTACATTACGCCGAGGAAAAAAGTCCCCAGAGATTTTTTTATACAAAATAAGCAAGATTTATGAAATGATTATTCGGAGATCGTGAGGTGCAGTCTGGTGGCACGTAGGTTTTAGAAAAACAATTTTTTTTATCGTGCCAACGTTTTGATCTTGAGATCAACTTCAGGGCTTAAAGTTTTTGTGGTGAAAAGAGCCAACGAAGGGAAAAAATGTGTTGGTAATGGTTCGGCCCGATTATCCTTTCAGGATTATATAGAACGGGATAAATAGGAAAATGAAAGCTAAATTTTTGGGTAATTAGACTACGTGAAAAATATTCGATGTGTGGAATGTAATGTGATGATATATGTATGGTATCTATATTGAATTTGATTAATGATATTGGCGTAGCTGCGACTGAGTTTGCATCTGTTCTGTAATTGATGCTGAGTTTATCTCTGTTGATATAAACCATTCCTAGTAAATTACGTTTATGTTTGTTTTGCTCTGTGTAATATTTGTGGATATTTTCAGTCGAAATTGTGTTAGTGTTCAAAATGGTATGGTATACATTATCTATACCTACATCGAGGCTAACTTCTGTTACCTTAACTTCCATTCCAAATTATCTTCCCAACGAAGCTCTGTATCTCCCAGACGATTGAAACCGAGTGGCCAGCTAGTATTCCAGAGATAACTGTCCTGATGTACTGTCTGATCATGGCACCCCTGATCGACGGTCGTTTAAGTCATTCACGCCATCTAATTTCTTGTAGGTCTCTTCCTCCTTATTTATTTTTTATATATGTACTAAATGCAAAAGAGACCAAAAGATTTATGCACATAGTACATTTCGGGTAGTATTTTAAACTGAAAATATTGTAATTTCAAAATCACTGGTTTTGTTTCCAGGGCGGTGTCTGATATCGAGTGTTTGGTCGAGAAATTAGGGGCGGAATCTCTGAGCTCACGCGACGAGTGGGGCTACACGCCAGCACATTGGGCGGCTCTCGACGGAAATGTGGAGGTAATTTATGCCCTTGCGTTTTAATTGTTGCTCCATTTAATAGTGTAAGAAAACGACTGTGACACGATGAATACCATGTGTTAAGGACAAGTGAAACTTTGACCCGAATGGTTCGATCCAAGGCTCGACACGACCTGGTGTTCGTGTCTTAAGTATTATATGAATTTGTGCATTTAAACATGTTCTAAAAAACATAGTTCAAAAGGTAATCATCGACCTAATAATCACTGTATTTCTAAAGGTGAACAGTTTTTAATAAGCATAGTCGACTCAAAGCAGAGAAGAAAACTAATCTCTATATAAAAATGTAATGAATTCTATCATTGTATAACCTACAAATTATGGTACAAATATTTGGCCGTGTCCTTGCTGTGTGGGCTTTTTATATACCAGGAGGCAGTATAGAGTCCTATCGCATGTCTTTCCTGTATTAGATCTAGTGTGGGGTCAGGAGCTAAAATAAACCAAATAGTTACATATACGCCGTGGGCAACATGACATTGCCTTTCAATCGTCTGCGGCTATTGAAAACTGCGCCTAAGAGATCAAAAGACTGGGATTACCAACAAAAGTATATCTATCTACTCGAGTAGCAAATCGGCACTAAAGGCAACTACCTCATAGGTAGTAAAGTTCAGAGCCGTTTGAGATTTCATCAAAAACCTCTCAGACATTGGGCATAGCAATAAAATTACCAATAAATTTGATACCAAAGCAACAGGGCAGAGGAAGCCATGATGATGGACTGCTAATGACTCTGAATCCCTTTGTGACGTACCAAATTGCCAAAAACATTGATTCATCGGACAAGAATTTAAACCTCGGTTCAACGGTATTGTACTGCAGAGCAAGGGCCATGCAAAAAAGTTGATAAAGTAACATTACAGAAATTAACGGTCGAAATATCTAACATGGAACATGTTAGGACTAGAATGATAGTAGGACTGCTGACTAAAACTGCAGACTCCGGAGGTGTATGTATAAACTCAAAAACAAACCTGTGCAGATATTGCTGGGAAGAAGAAAAAAACATTGGAGCATGTCCTTTATTGGAGCGAAGGTTATAATTCAGGCAAAGATTCCTACTCCTGTGAGAGGAAAAGCCTGTGCATTTTTTTCTTATAGACACAGGAGCCCTTAAGAAAGCGTTAGTATCAGATAAAAACGTTAAGCTTAAAGAGGAGCTCAAGATAATAAAGGAGATTACATAATAGACCAATAATGATACGCATACGGAAGATCGTAAAGAGGAGTTACTCTGGACTAATTGTCGATGATAATATGCAGCTAAAAATGAATTAAATATGGCAATGGATACTAACAGACCAGTGATTAAATGCCGGTAAGCTTGGACGCGCAACTTGCATGTTTCTGTCATTGCCCATGTTTAGGTAGCAGTTAAGAGGGCAGTGGCCGGTACAGACACCTTCCTCAAATCCTGCTGAGTTCCATTGCTTTCCTTTTTGATTATTAAATCTCTTAGCCTGCCTCACACCTGGTGCTTTTGTTCAGTCTTCAAGCCATTTTTCAGTTCCAACAGTAAACACACGCTCCGGGGCACGTAGTTGTGGTTCTGGTCTCTTGGGTGAGAGGGCTGTACCCATTTTTTGTCTAGTCGGTAAGCCTGTTCATTTTCTTCTACACCTTCACGTCTTCGAACCCACTTTAAGGTAATAGTGTTATGTTTTCCTGGAACCATTCGGCGATTTCGGCACTTCCTGGCAAGTTTGGAGTTGAAGGCATTTAATGCATTTATAACTGTCAAATCATCTGAGCGTATGTAAATTAGTACACCTTTCATATTTTACTTTATTAATTCCTGTGCGTAGAGTTCTATTAAATGGACTTCAACTTGGAAAATTGTTGGCTTTAGTCCAAGGGGATTTTCTAGGATATATTGTAGTTGGGCCCTTTTACCTCTACCTATTTCATGTTCAATCTACGTACCATATTCGTGCCCCTTCCTGAAATTTGGTGGTACTTTCGTTCCACTTGGAAGTGTTGTGGTTGAACAAAGTTGAGTGTTTCTCTAATTTTGTCAGATATCGTTACAGCCATCCCATTTATCTTATTTCTCTCCAAAATTTTGTGGTGTCTTCTCCTTAGTTTTGGCTTTTATTTCCTTGCATCTCAGGAGTTTGTTAGCACTGAATTCCAATCTTCACTTCAAAAGAACATGTAAAATTCGAGTAGTAGTACGGTTGCCTCCCATTGCCATTGGGACCGTCTGCGTTGCTCTTATATCAAGAAAGGTTGATCTTTGTGTACTTTGTAGATTGATCTGTGTCTTCTTGTTCAGTGTTATTGGCCACCATACTAGAGCTCCCTGCGAGACAAAAGAAGAAACGGCTCGACACTACCTAGCTGAATGCGATAGGTATGCTAGGGAAACAGGATTCGACACTTTCGAAGGAGAGGACATAACTAAAACACTCCCCAGGATAAAATGGTCCACTATCCTGGGGTTTGTTAATAAGTCCAATAGGTTTATGCAGGACTCGTGAGCCGGCCAGGTCCCGGACCTTTTAGGGATGGGGTATGGGCCAACCCAGGCTTTTAACCCCTCGGGTCCTGGTCGCCCGCCCTGCGTAATATATATATATATATATATATATATATGTGCTCCATATGTGCCTAGGGGTTTGACTGTTGTACGCAATCCTGGAATTTTATTTTATGCACAGTTTATGCCGTTTAATCTCTGGCCAATGGTTTAAAGAACCTTTGCTTTGAGCAGAATGTTGACTATATATTTTCTCCATTTGACTCTTTTGTTTGGGGGTTATGCCTAGCTACATTCTTTTAGGAAGCTTTTACAGTGGGTAGATTAACTTCCTTCATACTGTAAAACGTAATCTTTCTACAATGCATGTGCATTCGATTTTACTGCCATGATTATTCATATATCGTGATTATCGATTAACGATCACTAATCTCTAAACATTAGTTTTTATGATTGTTACCAGATGGGTAACATATGATTCCCTAATTTTATTAATATAAAATTCAAATGCACGTGTGTATATATATATACGTATACATATATATATATATCATCTTTTCTGATTTCGTGTATTATTTAATTTTTGTTATATAAACTGGTAAAAATCCAAAATTAGACATAATAATCAATTATTCTCAATTGATACCTATGTTTTAGTTACAACATTCTTGTTATTGTGTAATACGAAATCGGTAGAATCAAAATAATAATAGATAATAAAACGATATGTCTCGTTTCCGAATAAGCCCCCGAAAAGAGAGCTATGAAACAACAAACGGGATAATAAAAGGCAAAAATATGTATATTTGATTCGTTAGTGATTTTTTTAAATTACGGTCTTGTTTCACAAAAACGGACGTTTTGTGGATGACAACTTCTATTTGTAATAGTATTGTTGAATGACAGCTTTTTTCGTATTTTGGAAATTACAACGGCAATTTATGTTCAATGTTATTTTTTTTTAGGTAATGCGTTATCTGGTCGAGAGGTCGGCCCCTGTCGACTTGCCATGCCTGGGCACCCAAGGACCGAGACCCATCCACTGGGCATGTCGAAAAGGGCACAGCGCGGTTGTTCAAGTTTTACTGCAGGTGATGATAACCAGAGGATAAGTCATTTTGTTTTGTAAGTCAACTGTGTTGTTTTTCAGGCTGGTGTAGCTGTAAACGCTGCAGATTTCAAAGGTCTGACACCTCTCATGACCGCCGCGATGTTCGGACGGGCGGCGACCGCGGCGTATCTTCTCGGGATGGAGGCCCTCAACCATTTGACAGACATAAACGGAGACAGCGCCCTTCATTGGGCAGCCTACAAAGGTTTTATTACTATTATTATTATCTTTTTTGTTTGTTCATCTATTCGATCTAACAACACCAACGGTTGCAGGACATCCCGACCTAATCAAGCTTCTCATGTACTCCGGGATAGACCTTCAGAAAGTGGACAACTTCGGTTCGACCCCTCTCCACCTCGCTTGCCTCTCCGGAAACGTGGACTGCGTTAAAATTTTATGCGAAAAGGTAGATAACGTGAGTAGTTTGAACTCCTCGATTTTCAGCCCCTTTCCGTTAAAAGCTTTACCTAGTCAGCCCGCTCCGATTCGACTTTATATGATTGGTTTTTGTATTTTCACGAGGTAGAGTAAAATAGACCTAGAGCCGAGAGACAAAAACGGAAAGACGCCGCTCATGCTGGCCAAAAGCCATCGCCACGATGATATCGTCCAAGTGCTCGTCGCCGAGAACAAGAGAAGATCCAGATGGATGCCACCAATTTCTGAAATATGGTACTTCAAGAACAATTTTAAATAGTAAATTATCTGATTCATAAATACATGTGTTTTTCTCCAGGGGTATACTATTTGGTGGTGCAGGAGATTCCAAAGGCCCGCTTTTACTATTTATAGGCTCTGTGCTTTGTTGGGAATATCCTATGTACATTTTAAAGGTAAGTAGATTAAAAATTCCACAATTTATGTAGGGAACATATTCTCAAACAGAAACGACTACGATCAAATTATTGAACTTCTACAAACTTACAATTTTAGGTAGCGACAAAGAGTATGACTTGAAAGATATAAAAATATTCCTTATGTTTAATTAGGACCAATAAGAACACAAAGTAAATTGGCATGGAAGATATGTTCGAATTCATCGTCTCTGTATTCGAACCCGAGTCCTTTGCCCTTACAGTGAATACCGCCTAAACCTTTGTATCCAGCAACGCCCTTCCCACATACTTACAAATGGCCTTTTATTTTCAAAAACACCGTCACCCTGAGACATATAACTTCGTAATTGCATGAAATATCCTCGTTCAAACAAATAAATAATTAAATAAAAAAATATCGGGATTTTCACAATCGAACTCTGGGGTACCAACAGCAGTCTAAGTCAGATGGTACAAAGTTTAAAATTCTTCACATCATCACCAACGCGCCTCCCTAGGTGTCCATCAGATTTGAATAAGTTAATAACTATCCAGTTAACAAATTACTGTGTTTACAAAGTTGTTCAGTTTAGATATAACTCATGCTGAACCGACATTGGGGCACTTATTAGGTCCGTCTTCACTCGCCGGTTTGTTGAACTACACAAGCGCATTTCGGTACTGAGCCATCTTCAGAGAGGAACTCTATGCTATAATTTTCTGATTTAAGAAGTTTGACAATTTAATAAAGAAAAACCTAAACACGGGTGTAGTGATATAGTTATTTGAAATACGCTTAATAATCATCCTATGCCTACAGTCATCGTCTAAGTAATTGTCTTTCTGACTATTCAGAGTACATCATCGTTAATTTAACACACAAAGAAAGTGTCTCTCTTGTTTGTAATATCCTTTCCTTCATATACTCCACATTGAATGATATATGAGGAGGCAAATTTTTAATTGTTAGACTGGTTTTAGGCGCAAAAACTTGTTTCTTCAAGGAGAAAGGACATTAGCAACAGCCATTACCTTCCTACTTATGTAAAGCTGAAATCCTTCGGCAGAATAGATGAAAAGAAATTAATTGCTTCTTTTTCCTTCTTGACTAAGTTGCTGTTACGAGGCTTAGAAGTCAATTTTGAATTCAGTCCGGCTTACTTGATAATGCTAGACTAAACACTATAAAGTAGTGGGAGAGAAAGTAGTTCCAGAAAACGGGAATTAGGTACGATAGGAAAGGTTAAATGTTTAAAGGTATAAAAGTTACATCTGGACTTAGCGAATTAAATTTGGGGTTCAAAGATCAATCTGACCTTAAGATTGTCCTTCGTACCTTCGCACTCCAATAAAACACTGCAAACTTTAGTAGAATCCATACAACTGATTGAAAAATAGATGTCACACTACTATACTTGTAAAGACTACTAGAAAAGAAGTAAACTCACAAACCGATTAACCGATTTAGCCAAGCATTCTAACAACCGAATCTAAACAATGCAATCCTTAATCTTTCGCATTATCATCCATGGTCCTACAACGTCTCCAATAAAACAGATCATAATAGCTTGTTTATAATTGTTTAATTGGCTACATTGAGTCAAAATTTAATATTTTAATTGTTGAAAAATTATTCCATTAGAGTATACCAAGAACGTGGAATTTAATGCGTGGCACGCACTACTGTTTCATCTACTGGAACATCCTTATGTGGATTTCGTGGGTAGTGGCCAACAGGAGGAATCCTGGTTACATCCCGCAGAACTCCGAATGCTACTACCGGGCGATAAAACAGGTATTACCCTCCTTAGCTCATCCGGATTATCCCATTGACCACTACCATTCCAGATACCGTATTATGATAAGCTGAAAAGGAGAGAGATCGTACTGTCGAGGTTGTGCCATTCGTGCCGCTGCCTCAGGCCGCTCAGAGCCAAACACTGCCGGATCTGCAACCGATGCGTTGCGTATTTCGACCACCACTGCCCTTTCATCCACAACTGCATCGGCGTCAGGAACAGGTAGCGCCTGCCAAGCAGGGATTTCTTTCACGGTGTAATGAAAACGGGTTTGTAGGATTTGGTTCCTGCTCTTCGTACTGAGTGTCGCCATCAACTGCACTTTCACCATTTACTTCTCATGCTACAGCATGGCGATCGACGGTTTCGACGTACTTTTCTTCATCGGGTTCATCGAATCGCTCGTGTTCTGCGGGCTCGGTTGGATCCTGACATGTACATCAGTAAGTTTTAGAATATTCTATTTTTCAGGTTGAAAACTCAGGCAGAATGTAGCACGATAATCTTAAGGACTTTTCGAGTTCTATAGCTTGTATAGTTTAGCTGTAGAATTATGTTTTACAAATATCTTTTGTATTAAAAATTAGGGTTAAGGCTAATATGAAAGTAAACAATCATTGTCTATTCCTTCGTCGATCTTTCGAGAAATATGAGAGACAAAAATGAGAGAGAGAGAGAGAGAGAGAGAGAGAGAGAGAGAGCCGTGTGTGTGTGTGTGTGTGTATGAATTATATGTATATTTGAATGGAACAAACATCTATCTACCTAATACTTTTGTATAAATACATGATCGAATACAATTTTCCTTTCATCCTCCAGGTTCTTCATGCATGCATGAACCTCACTACGAACGAGATGTTCAACTACAAGAGGTACCCGTACCTGCGCGACAAGAGAGGCAAGTACCTGAACCCGTTTTCCAGAGGACCGCTTCTCAACCTGGTCGAGTTCTTCGTCTGCACGCCCTCCGACTCGGACGAACAAGTCCTGCTTATCGAAGATTCACCTTAGTCTATCGTCGACTTGACGCGATCAAGGCGGGAATATGAAATGCTGCTTAAATCTACGGTCGCGGGCCGAGCTATTTTTTGACGAATCGCATCTCGGTGGAGCAAGCCGAAGCAATGGCGCACTTTGCAACCACTCACGAATAAACGCTTAATAGTTTGTTCACGGTTTATTGGTTTTTCTAATAAATTATCATATTTATAAATATATTTTATTTTATATAAAGATTTTGTATTTCATACAACGACTGATTGAAATAGGGGTTATGCATGGGAAATTGTAGATGGATCAGACCTTCTTCGCTCTGGCTACAAGCAGTGAGTAGTCGACTCGATAATTTCCGTTTTCCTGTTTTTCTGCCAGGTTCAAACAGTCAACGAAATCCGATATACACTTTCTGTAGTCTGCCTGCTCTTCGTTTGGGATTCTTTCTAAAAATGGGTTCACCGCGCAGATTGAATCTGAAAACAAATTCTACATTCAACTCGTTATTTGGTAATTTGATCGTTTCCTGTCATTTTGTCTATTTATCCTCAATGTATTGACACATTTCCGTCTCAACATAGAGTTAAACGTTCTTAACTTTAAATATAAGACCAACTCGAGATCAAAAGCTCTCAAAACAGAGAGAATAGGTCGACTAAAGTGATTTGAAAGAACCAAGCGACAGGTTTATCATTCTGCGTGCCACTAGATTTTCCTTTGAGGTCTGCTTAATGATGAGTCGGAAGTTTCCCATTTCAATAATATTGGTCGGCCCAGACTCGCTAGGAAACGACCAAACCGCGGATTCATCACTCCACAGACTCCAGAGGAAAATTCACAAGTCTTTTCTTCCGGTGCTCGACTATTACCAATCATCGACTCCTTCGAGGGGTAGAGGAATGACGTGTTCTTGTTGTAGACTTTCACCTCTGAGAAGTCCACGCTTTTTAGCAGTTTGGCGTACAGAGCTGCGGGGTCGTCGCATTGGTGATAGGGCGAGATGTAGAATTCGACATCCTGCAAATCAACGGCATATTCTAAAAGTTCAGTTTTTAATTTTTCAGCACGTACTTTCATATAATGGCTCCATTTCATCGTCTTGCTCAGAGACAGGTAAAGCTTAAACACAGGGTTGTGAGAAAGGAAAGCGGACAGAAGCTCGCCGCCCGCCTTGAGCAGACTGTAAATGTTTTCAGCGGCTTTCCTGAAAAATTTTAATTGTCACGAGGTTCAAGGACGTCAAGATTGTCATACTTTTGGTCCTGAATCCAATGGAGGCAGTAAAAAGAGAAGATCTTATTGAAGGTTCCTTTCTCCCAGTGGTCCCAGATGTAACTACCTTGGATGTCGAGTTTTCGGAATTTGATTCTGCTAGTTTTGAAATGCGCGTTTCCGTATGCGACCATCTCTTCCAAAATGTCACTTCCTATCTGAAAATGATGAAAAACATGTTGATTCCCTGCAGGATATGAAGAGAGAAGCATATCGAATATTTAAAAAATCAAAATCCTGGTAGCACAATTTTGATTAAATTCCTTACAATCGTCGCATCCGGTGGTGCGAATTTCTTAAGTACGTTGACGGTGACGTCTCCCGGCCCGGAACCGACGTCCAGCACTTTTTCGCTTTCGCTCCAGGTCAAAGTGTGCTTCAGTTCGCTCAGCACTTCCTCCGCGTCCTTCCTCTGCATCGGGTTCGATGTTATGTACATCCTGGCGTTCTTCATTTTTACAAACTGAACACAATGAGGAGACAAGTTGTGAGGAAATTGTAATTTCACAACAGATATTCAATATGGCAAGTAATAATAATTTATGTTTATATTTAATAAATAAAGAATAATACACGCAGAAAGAAACTGTAAGTACGGTTTGGTATTATACAAGAACAAAATAATTACAACCGCTTGGAACACATCTTCAATATATCGTATACCTTTATTGGGTGATACGAACATCTTTCCAGTTAAATAGAGATCTGATTTGTATATTTATCTAAGCCAACTGATAAAGGTTTGAAACTTCATAGAACAATGTACAAAATAATAGTTCAATTAAATTGAAATTGCAGTAAATTAAATAGAGATTGTTCAGATACGTCAATATCGAGAGGACAACAACATGTTAACAGTACTGATCACAATACTTTCAAACATAACAATAACTGACAAAAGTGCATAAACATTCTTGACCTAACGAAGCAAACATGAAAGAAGTACTTAAATGACTTATATAGAAAACCAATAACAACAGACTGAGAGTAAGTTATCTGAAGGTACACAATTGGCAGTAGAAAGGTACAGTGATATTATCGATACAGCACACTAAATAAAACAACCTTTAGACGTACAAAACAAATTTCATAAACATATATAAAACGGACCAAATTCACATAAATAGGGAGAGAAACGTTCAAACTACTTAATAAATTATGCAGATGAACCTTAAATACCACAGAAAAACTGTAAGCAAACACACTAGACCAAAATTATATAATTTATATAATAATATAATTTCAAATAAAATATACTACTAATGCGATATACGAATAGTAAACATTGAATAATGACACGAATGAAAAGGAGAGCGCACTAACCCACCTCCTATGGAAGCCAAAACGCTTCTGACATACCAAAAAGGCGTGACAAGTCAGCCCAAAACCACCGAAATGACCGGGGTAACAGCAGATCTCAAAGGAAAATCTCAAAATTAACAGTCGTTGTAACAAAGACTACTAAACTTATTTTCCAGATAATCATCATCTGTATAAAAAAGTCAATGCTTTTATTCAATTCTGTGAATTCCTGACAATGAAATAAAATAACCGGAAGTTCGACAGTAATGAAATTTCGATACCGCAAGACAAAAAAGGTGTATATATATTAATGACATCGTACGGACTTCGTAAACCTTTACAACTTCCCGTGGACCAAGACTACACCGACATCACCTTTTATTTTCATTTTAAAATTTCAAAAAATGAACCGACTATAAAGAAAATCACGCTTTGCTATCACTGATGATAGTAAAAACGACCAAGAAGACCAAATATAATAAGAAACATCAAAGCTAATGGTCTATCCGACCTACATCCCGCAGTCCTCAAGAGGAAATCTCAAAATATGTAGTACATAATAGGTAGAGAAAACTGGAAGATTGAGATCATATCATACGTACAGGTATCATACTAGATACAGGTCCATTCATCCTTTACCCCGCTAACTTCAAAAAGGAATCTCAAAATTTATAGAAATAGGTAAAAAAAGGATAAAAGACTGAAAAGATTGACCAAACAAAAAAGAAAGTAGATTCATATCAGATAATCGCCATCTGTGTTTAAAAGTCAATGCAACAAGAAACTGTATGATGCCTTGTTGATGAAATAAACTAACCGAAAGATCATCATTATGGATTTTCCTACTTTAAGGGTTTCCTACTACCTTGTACTCCTACTTCATCGACATATCTGATTTGGTATCGATTTAGTGCCTTTATCGACAAAACGCTTGAACAAATTTAATGAAATTTAGCGTTGTTTAATGTTTGAACATGATTTCCTAGTTTGAATTTTGAAATTATGTTTTTTTAAGATTTGTGATGTTTCAACGTTTCACTGTTTTTAAATATTATATGTTGTCTTAATTGTAATAGATACATAAATGCATTTATAACACGTTCAAAACATCATTTTTCCCTTGATATAATTGTCCATTCATGTTAATTTTTGTTGTCGTGCTCGTTCAAAATTTTAAACGATGATTATATTGGCCTACCAGATGTACATATTGCATCATCAATACGAATGAAATTTCTAAGTGCTTAAAACTTTGACTTTCTTATGAATTTTTGTTTTTGCAAAACGTACACGAGACGAATTCGCTAAACAAAAATGGTAATGTGTAAAGATTAGTGACCGTTAATCGATAATTATTCAGATATCGTGAGATGCGGTCTGGTGTGATGTAGGCTTCAGAGAAACATTTTATTTATCGTGCCAACGTTTCGATCTTTATTGAGATCATCTTCAGGTCTCGAAGTTTTGTGCCATTCTTGCGTGTCGTGTTGAGAGTGCCACGCGCAAGTATATAATAAAAATGGTAATGTACACAATGCATTAGACAGGCTGAAACAAACCCAAAAGACGGACTTAATCCTTCAAAACTTTATTAAATTAATTTCACTGGCATCATCTTTCATGGACATTTAAAACTGTACCGATTGAAAAGAAAATCAAGCTTAGTCACCAATGATGATGACAAAAACGCGTCTTCCATACCGAAGCAGAAAGACTGTTCAGACTGACAAGAAAAACTGATATATATATATATATATATAATTAAGTTATATTATTATTATACTTATATTAATGTATATTATACTATAGTTTAACAAATGGTTTTATTGTCCAACGATTCATCAATTAAAATCAGCGAAGCCCACATGATGAAATAAAATAATCGAAAGTTTGACAGTTTATAGTCACCTTTCGGTACCCCTAAACTATATTTAATCAAATTTTGCATCCTAGTTTTTTAAAACTTGTTCATGATTTACTACATTAGAAATTTGAAAATGGAAGGTAGAAGATAAATGAAGCTACGGCTGCTGTCAATGAAAGCATTTCGAAATAATTACTGTTGAGTTCCTGACAATAGGACGTACACACGAGAAAGTGCACAGTCCAACCACAACATCCCCCCCCGTGGTGGTGTCGAAAAGATGAAAAACGTCCAGCGAACCAAAAAAGCGAAGATACCAGGGTGTTCGGAAATCTAACAGACTTCAGAATTTTTTTCACCTACAATCATTGTTTTTTATAATTTATAGATACATTGGCAATATATAAAGGACAATTTAGAATGTATTATAAGTACAATACTAATAATAATAAGTACAAAATTTAGGCATACTCACAGGACGTCGACAGAAAATAAGGTTCGTTTCGGCCTCCGGGCCGTTTATAAGGCTCTATGTTAAAAAGCTGGTGGGGGTTTTCTCGTGGAAGGGATTAGAAAAAAGAATTTTAAATTACTATTTATGACTTCTTTTTATATCAAGTTTTAAAAAGTCCTGAAGCCTTTTGTTAATCTGTAGATGGACAAAAGGGCTCACTTACTTCACAGTACTAAAATAAATTTGCTTTTTTTGGTATTTATTTTTCTTACAGGTAAGTCGGAAGAAGTGGAATATTAGAGAACAAATTGATTAAAAAATAAGATGAATTTCCGAATTTAATTTCAGTCCATTATATTTAGTGGTTTGATTGGCCAAATTACGTCTTTCAATTAATTAATGTTTTTATGTAAGGTTATTAATGTTAAAATGAAAATGTTAGTGTCACAAGCAGGATTCGAACCCACGAACTTCGGCTCAATTCGGCCACAGTCACGATAGCTCAAGTGGCTAGAGCATCGCCGTATTGAGCAGAAGGTCGTGTGTCCGAATCTTGATCGTGATTTCCATTTCACCCAAGACCTTACACTGAAGAAAATGTTACAGTGTGAAGTTACACAAAAGAAGTTGAAGACACTATTGTAACATCTCTGAAGATTTGCATGTTCTGATTTCAAAATGTTCCAAATTAAATGTTAACAAAAACACTTTTCTTTGGTTGAATGTTCCTTATTAATTAAAACGAAAACACTTTTCTTTGGTTGAATGTTCCTTATTAATTAAAACGAAAAACTTTTCTTTGGTTATCATTTTTTGAAACATATTTCCATTTTTTTCGATGTAATTTTAGTTCTTACCAGTACAATTTTAAATTATTTGGATGGTATGAGATTAAAGCAATACATTGTAAATCGAGTAGAATGCCACAAAAACGAGTTTTATAGTACACTCCATTGGGATGATAGTTTAGTTAGTAAAAATTGATTTTCTTCGGTACCAATGAATTTTTCATCAGTTCTTTTTTATGAATATATGAATGGACATATAGAACAAGAATGACACATCTACACAGAAAACAAACACTGTGAGCACTGAAGATGATCTCAATAAAGATCGAAAAGTTGGCACAATAAAGAAAATGTTTTTATAAAACCTAAGTCACAGGAGACCGCATCTCACGATCTCAAAAAAAACAAAAAACGTTGAAGTGAAATGTGAAAGTGATGTCGGTGTGGTCTGGTTTGTTGGAAATTTGAAAAGAAGTCTTTTTTCTAGTATATACAATGTAATTAATATGTGTACCGTTTGCATAGTGTGATCGACTTGTAAAGGTTTCGTACCAGAGTAACCTGTGATGTTTGTTGTTTTTGTTAGAGATAGTTAAATATATGGAAAGAATACCAAAACAGACATGTTCGTAGTGATGGAAAAATGAAATTGCATTATTGCCGAATTTTCAGTTCTTTTATTTCATCATCAGGGCATCACAGGATTTACATTTAATTGATGCATTGTATTTTGAAAGAGAGATGGCGATTGTATCTCCATCTTTTCTATTTATATATCCTCATTTGATATATATGTTCAATCTACCATTCTTCTTTACCTGTTACTCTAAATTTGTTGATTTCCCTTGAGTACAGTGGGGTGATGTACTGTACCTTGGTCGTTTCGATGGTTGATTTGTCTGTCTTGCCACGCCGTTTTGGTCCGTCAGACGCATTTTGGCTATCATCAGTCGTGGATTAGTTCGCTTTCCTTTACAGTCTGGTCATTTTTCAATTTTCGTTTGAAATATGAAAAGTGGGTCTGTATGTGTAAAAGGTTTTGAAGGGTTAAATCTGTTTTTCCCATTCCAGCATGTCTGACGTTTTAAAGTATATACACCGCTTTTATATAGTGGGTCCTTGTTTGTTGACTTTAGCGAGGTTTTTAGGCATCATTTATTAAAGATAGTTTGAATGTCTTACGTCTGTTCTCACATGAATGAACTTATTGAATTTGGCCCATTAGTGTGCCTCTAAAATATTATATAATATTGCTTGCAATTCTTATAGTTTTCAGTAGTAATTTGTATTTTAATCTGTCATGTAATTTCCTGTCTTGATAGGAGTCTGCACGTCTATCTGATGCTATTGGTTTTCTGTATAGGCCAAGAGTGTCTTGTTCCCTTCTGCAAAATTATTTCAAGGTAGTTTAAGGCGGTTTTACAGTTATTGTTACGTCTGTCTTCAGATCAATTCTTTTATCATGCTGTTGTTTGTCAAGTGTCGTTATATCAACGTATATGAATATCAATTTACTCAAAATTTAGCTTAATTTTGCATATTCTTCCACAATGCCTTAAAACATTTATCAGTTGGCCTATATAAATTGTTTTGCTGTTTATGCTTGGAAAGTTACTCTTCCTCGTTGTTATCTTTTATCTGTCCAACGGGCCAGAATGAATCCTGTTTCTTATTTCTTGCTTATTCAAATTCAAATTAAAAAAAAGAGAGAGAGAGAGAGAGAGAGAGAGAGAGAGAGAGAGAGAGAGAGAAAAGACAAAACAGACGAAAGGGACCGATCCTTTCTTAAAAAATTAATTAAAAAAAAAAAAAAAAACATGGAAAACGGTCCATGACCTAGGGAACGAGCGGTCATAGTGTGATAGTAATAACTTTCGTCCGTTATTACTGTAATCTACATATTCAAATTTGAAGAGTTTTTTCACTTTTTGCTACCCTTTAAATAGGTTTTATCAATGGCCGACGAAAAACTGGTCTCTTGACCCCAGTTTGGAGGTCGTCTTCTCTTTACATTTGAATCCCTGGCGTATAAAGAAATGGCTTATCGCAGGATCTGCGCTACTCTTGGACTTTTGTGTGTATTAAAGAGGGGGGAGCTTTTATTTCCAAAACAAAAGAAGGGAAAAAATGTTGAACTTCCGTGCGCTTGGGCCAATATACAACATAAATAACAGCAGATAGCTACCCAAATAACACCCGAAAGGCTACTCTAGTTACTTCTACTCTCATTTCTTGATGGTTAAATAAAGCCTATTCGCATGTACAAATGAGTGGCTAACATTCGAACAATATATTAAGTATCTAAAGGAGTAGCTTCTTTCGAACCGTTTGGACCATAAGCAAGAAGACTTGAGCACGGTCTTTTGCCAGTTTTATCATTTTATCAGACTATCCGCTCAACTCTGTTCCCCTCCTTTTACATGGCAAAAAAAATAATTAAAAAAAAAAAAACGAGAATAGTGAATTTTTGTTCTTAGTCTAGCATCTCATGAGCCAAATATTTTGATCTAACTCCCGTTAACGTGATAGGTTAGGAACTTACTATTTCAAATAGGTATCAATGTACATTTTTCGAAAGGTTTTTTGACGGTAAATTCTAAAATTCTACGGTGCAAACGGCTTTTAAAGTGTAGTTACCGTTTTTAAAGTTATTTGCCAAACACTGTTTCTCTACGACCGATTGTCTTGTTAATCCAAGCTATTTGAGGAAATCGTTGCTAAATTGTTCATTCGGCACTGTGATCAAGTAATTTATTATAAATAACAATAATAAATAAATTAGTGAAAAGAGGATGATTTCGTCTGAACAACTGCCCCAAAAAGTATTCTGGAAAAAACATAAAAGGTTGCAGCAAATTAAAAACTACTTACACAGTTCAATTCTGCGTCAAAAAACTTTCCAAAATATGTACATCGATGAGTAGCTTGCAATTCGAAATAGTTAAGTTCCTGTCTCTCCCTTAGGGTTCCAAAAATACAATAAACCACAGATCCATAAACATTTATTGTTAAACTGGTCCTTCTTAAATATAAAAAAAAAAAAAAAAAAAAATCAAGGTGTCAGCCACAACTCTACTCTGGGATGAATATACCAGCTTCCACATCATCCAGGATCGTCCTGGGTCCTCGACAACCTTCCCACAATGGGCAGATTATTCGTATGGGACCACCTTCTGCGTCTATGCCCTTATTACCAACATATAATGGACATTCCCTTACAGAGATTTTGAAATTTAATAGCTTTTTCTGATTGGCTTACATTATATTTAATTATATAATTTTCTGACAGTATTTGCTGTGCAAGATAAATATTTGGTAAATGTTACAAAATTGCATACTCTGACCAGTCAATTAAGGTCAACATATTCTGCATAAAAATATATGCACCTATTTTTTTGATTGTATAGTGATATTGTGAATAAACAAAAATTCAAACCAATTAGCAATTACCTGGTTTTTGATTATTCAGCTGATACTCAACCACGTACACAAGTCATGGGTAATGTGTGTTCTATGCTTACTAGTATTCATCATGCTGGCAAAATATCGTACATAGAACTCGAGCCACCTTACATAAGGATTGGGGATCCAAGTGATTAAAGATTTAGAAGCATTTACATGCACAATTTTTTTGGATAAAATTCACTTTTTTCTGTTATTTAAAACAGGCAGGCAAGAACCAAATTACAAAAATAAATAAATTTCTTATTTGTTATATATATATATATATATATA
>CM077102.1:35626478-35689587 GCA_039619505.1 Cimex hemipterus
TATATATATATATATAATAAATATATATTTACATCAATAAACTTCTGCCCCTGTTTCATTTACATAAGAAATGATAAAAACAAACTTTTTACAATCAATGGGGACAGATGAGGGGAATTAATACACCCATTGACAGTACAACTTTTGATATTAGCAACAAAAAATAACATAAATATAAATAAATAAATAAATAAATCACAAAATGTTAATAGTAACACAATTTTTTTCCAAGTACAACGAGGAAAACGAATTAGTACAACAAAGTGCAAATGTCAATAAAAGTGTGATTGCTTGTATAAAATACATCATCTTTGGTATTTTGAAAATTTGCTTGAACTTCAGGCATTGTTAATGGCATTGACATTCTGTGCAAAGTACAAGCTTTTAATGCAATATATAGCATCGCTTTTTAACAATGAGTAAAACAAAATGGTATTGCAACCACTTTTCTCTTTATAGTGTGAAAAATGAGTGCATTGTATCTGCAAGTATTCATGGCTCCGAGTTGTTCCTAACGACAGGGCTTCTGCAGGTTTACATGCCACCTTCGTCCATTGCTTTGTTTATATCGGAGACAAGCCGACCGAGCACCTCCTTGTAATCGGATGAAGGTTTGAAGACTGCATCGAGGAACTGTGGGTTGCCGAAGAATCCAAAGACAGAGTCGATGCGCTGGAGGGACTTGTCTGTAAGGTGTCGTGAAACCACCTTTCTGAGGCAGTTGTGTGACTCATTGAGGGCATTGATCAGGTACGGCCTATCGTAGCTGAACTCAACCTCATGGAAACTGATCACCGCCATAGCTGCAGAGTGGAACTTGTGTTTGAACTTCTCAGCGAACCTGATCTCTTCGTTGTTGAACTGTCCGTTCCTGTATAGAACACCAATCTTGATAACCACCTTAATGATGTTCTTGATCAGCTTCTCGGATTCCTTCTTGTTGTCAGTCTGTAAACATAAAACACAAACATTATGCTGATTAATTGTTTGTTTCCAAAATTAAAGAAAAGAAGACTGTTGACAAATCAAAATGTCTGAAGCTGAACTAAAAAAAAACAACCCTCAAAGATTACCTTCCGCTAGAATTTCTTAGCTGATTATTGCTCATCTGGTTGTCAAGGGATATTTACAAATCGTTTTGATAATGCAAAAAATAACAGCATATCAAAAATGAGACAGGGATCATACAGCTGTTTGTCATGTAGCCCTATTTGGTGCAATCAATAAAATGGAAAATAGCATAGGCAAAACAGACTTAATGAGCAAAAATGCTTGACTAAAGGATAATCAAAAGTTAGAACAGACAATCATTAGTGATTGAATGTTATAAAAAACTGTATAGACATAGAGCAATATGAAGATGTATTTGGTCTGCATGAATCCACTAAGGCATGATAAAATGAGTTTAAAAAATCGTTATTGCCTGAATTCTGGTCCAAAGAAGGCAATAAGAAAGCTGACAAAGCTCCCAACAATGCTGGGTGACCTAGAGACTTCCATGAGACTAGCAGATGCCAAAAATTATTTAAGACATTTATGTTGGGAAGAACCGTTGGACAAGTTAAAAGAAAAAATATTGCTGGTCATACTGTGGCCCTTGGAGAGAACAAAAACAAAGAATAATGACTGGATTTTAAATAAATCACACCTGACAGACAATTGGGTACCTTATTTGTGAAACATATTTCAATTAGCGCCGTACTTTACAAGTTTTGGCCAATCCACGGGTCACAAGGAACTAGTGAAATAGCAGTGAGCGCTGCGATAAATTGGTTGGCTGTTGATAGAGTACGTGCTTATTTATGTTTGGATTTAATTATTAGCGCGAATCCCTTTGGAATGTATTGATTACTGTGAGTACCGAGTATGAGTACTTAGATTAGACATAGCAGTATGAGTATGTTTTAAACGTGTTAAATGAGACATAATGCGTGGTTTATGCCGCGACAGATGCATTATCCGGATTATCCGACTCCATGGCATTAATTATTATTTAGTTAGGCTGTGACCAAATTCAAAGTGTCCCAGAATCATAAACGATCGTTTTATTAAAATACAAGCACTCCGGATGCTAACCATTGAACCAGCTTCTAAGACTAAAATTTACAAGGGAACACCAATTGTGAGATATGGGGAAAAAAGTTCACCAATGAAAGGTGGCGGCTTTTAGCAGACCAGATGGCCTTGAAAGAGCTGGAGAAGACTTGGAGAAGAGTACAGGCAGTATGTTGGAAAAAGTGCATTTGGAGAAAGTCTATCATGCTCTGGACGGCAATTTCAGGGAGGCGCTGAGTTAGTACCAATCCAAGGGGGTACCTAGAATGTAGATAACACAAAATCATGTGCTTTTCCTGTTTTTCTTAGAATCATTAGATCCTCGAGCGGCCAGCAAATGCATAAATTTTAATCCAATTGAACACGTTTGTAAAAATTTTAGAAGAAATTTTGGATTACGGGATCAACCGACTCTTGAGGAGTAGACCAACATACTCCAACATTTCCTACAACAACCTTTTAGCGAGTGTGCTAGCAAGAAAGGAAGCATTCCTAAAAGCTAGAGAGGGGTTGATATTAAAGTCCATTAAAAAAAATTAAATCAATTAAAAATAGTTGTGTTTTATTTATTTTATACTTCTGAGAGTTTTGTATTGGTGTAAAATCAGTGATTTTTCTTTCTTCTCATAAAATAGAGAAATCGCAGGATTTTGCTATATTTTTGATTATATTTTTAAGTAAATATAAAAAAGTAAATATTCTTTCACTCTTTTCTCACACGTTCTTCGAAGTGGTGGGTAAAATTGCTGGATATTGTGGTTTTTCGAACTCTGGCCAATTCTGACCTCTGACAATTTTCCATAACAGAGGCGTTTAACATAATTATGCAAATTGGCTCATTGCTTTCTATCGGATTGACAAAAACAGCCTTGAACTATTAACAAATGATGTTAAATATTTAAAATACCACCCTATTTGTTGAAGTCGTGAGGAGCGATCAAGTATGAGTTAGTTTATTAGAAAAACACCTTTTTCTTTTTTTTGCTGATGTTTCGACATTTATTCGGGCCATTTTCACGGAATAAAGTTTGGTGCCATTTTTGTGGTGTCATATTAGTTTTGTGTGACAGGTCGTCACGCCAGCAAAAAAGGTGTTTGTCGAAATTGCCTCATTCTTGCCTGCTTTTCATAATTTCAACAAATTATGAAACAACCCACTTAAAAACACATATACCAACCTATATTAACTTTTTTCAAACAAAAAAAAAGAACAATTTTATTGTCTTATAAAGTGTAATTGGGTCAACAAGTAAAAACTTATCTGCTTTTTCTGTAACTGTTGTTATAGGAATGTAAAACTATAAAGGAAATAGGGGGGAGGAAGGGGCGAGAATAAGTGGACCCTCCGGACCGAACGGCTATTCCCTTGTCGAAATATATCTGTATTGTAGTTGACTGCTTACGTATTGCTTCGCCATTCGGTACAGGTTGTCGAGAAGGCTGGCGGTGGTGTCGTCGATGAACATCTTGGCAACGTTCTTATTCGCCATCCGGCTCAGGATCTTCTTCTGGGCCCGGAGGCCGATGTCACGGGATTTGAAGCCCTCCGACATGACTGAAACGAAAAAAGATGAGAATGAACGCTTGGCCATTGTAGGTAAAACTGATAGAAAATATTCCAGAGGAACAGGCATCGTTCCCCACTTCGACCAGTCCGACCTTGTCCACAATTTACATTTGTAAGTTTTTTTCTATTACTAAACACTACATTTTTCATTTGTCGACGATTCTTTTGACCTGACGAATCGGCTATAATTTAACTTTGGCCAATATATTTACAAATAAACCAATAAACAACAGTAATGTGATGAAAATTGTGTTGAACATTTGCTCATGTTAGGACCAGACTCTACGACCGAAGTTAAAATAGAGAAAAGGACCCAACTGAAAATTGATATAATAGGCAAAGGACTCCGGAGATATTTATTACAAACTGCAAAAATAAATAGGGATAATTCTAATTTATACTTATTCTATTAATTTGATTAAATTAACCGATACGTTCGTGTTACATGGATAAAACAAAATAGAAAAAACAAACCAGAAAGAAAAAATGTGTTAATCCATATTTTTAATAACGGGTATACTAAATAATAACAATAACCATGAAGATTACTCATTTTATAAACAAACACCTTTTCCCGTCTTTTCTCCATTTTAATCCAGTTGCATTCTGCTTAACCATGGACAGACATTTAGTTAATTAAAGAAGTCTCTTGAACGACAACTTCGTAATATTATTGTAAGAATGTGTTATCGAGATTAACGGCAAGTGGATATCCAGAGGCAGTTGGCGTTCCTCAGAGCGTGGTCTTACGGGCTTAAGACTCATTCCGAGAGATGTAAGTGACAATAGGAGGCCTGGTAGTGGATATCAACTCATTATATTTACTGATGAGCTCGCGTTTTTATCTCTATAGTGATAGCAGAAAAACAGGAACTCGAAGGCAGAAATGCGACTAAACAGTAAATATAACAGCATTCTAATTGATGTTCTCCTCTAGGCGCTCGCTCCAGCATATTCTCGTGAGTTACTGGTGGCGAGCTGTTGCTGCAGGTCATCTCAAAAGGGGCATACGATGTGTGGCCAACTACGATTACGAATCGTTTGTGTTGATAAAGGCCTTGTCAAAACGTGTTGCCCTTCACTTATCATCTGGCGGGCACTATGGAAAGAGTTCCGTCTTACAGCAATGATAATATTTCTGTCCTCCCTTATGTCGTAATTCACTGATATCCACTACCAAGCCTCCTCGTGGCACTTCCCGTCGTGCTAAAGCCCGGTAAATCACGCTGTTAGAAATGCCAACTGCTTTATTAAAAATGAGGATTAACGAGTGTTTTGATTTGTATTTGCTATTTTGCTATATATCGGTTAATTTAATTAAAAATAATAGAATAAGACCAAATTACAAATATCACTATAGTCTGTGGTCATCACTGCCAATTTTCCTTGCTGGACCAAATTTGATTGAACATTCGCCTAGTTTCATTGTCTAGTCATAATGGTTCCATAACTTCGACTGTAGGGACACACATAAAATGTTGAACCTTACGAAAAAGGCTTCTTGGGATAAAAAGCGAGCTTTGCCGTACCCTAGAGATTCTTTAGAAGCTCGATACATCCGGAGTTCTACCCACATGGGAATAGATTACAGCTTGCATCAAAGTCAATCCGTTGGGCACGGTTCTAAATATAAAATCAACAATGGCCGGATTCGCTATCGTTCCCATGATATTTGACACAATAATAATTGAAAATCATTTTCATAAATTATTTTATTTATTTTATATTATTTTTATTTTTAAATTATCATTAAATCATTTTCAACGTATTCTTTTTGCTGAATAAATATTAACAAATCGTTTATAGCGTAATTCTCGAGTTATGTTAATTATAATTGAAAATGAATACAATTATACTTTATTAATTAATTTTTATTTGAAAACAATGGTATACAATCTGTAACTTTTATGTTTCTCAGAAATATTGTTGCACAAAAATCAAATGTGAACTTGATAATATAAAGCGGAGTATTTTAAGTGGGCAAATATATAAAATACAGACCTGGTTTTTTTCTTCCACATGGAAAATTTTATGTATTAGAAGTATCGACCACTTTTTCTCTTTTCTCCACTCTGGATCAAGGTGTGGTATTGAAGAAAAAAGGCAAATTCAGTGTTACTACCAAGCTTTCTATCTATTTTCACGGTCACGGCATAACAATCTTAAGCATGTCTAAGATACGAGATTCAATGCCGTCGGTCTTCAAGGAAATTTGAGACACCTGCAAAAACCTTTAATATGTCATTCTGTAGACATATTTAAAATTGTTTTGCCCTGATGGTAACCTTAGAATAGGCTTTTTTCAAGACCATACCGTCGTTCGTGACATGGAAAGTTGATAAATTTTGATAAAAATCATTTGGAAGTGTATAATTATATTAAAATGATTGTTGACAATCAGATCAGATTAGCTTTTAACTTAATTATGTGGACCACGGTAGTCCGGTTGACCCACAGTCGAGGGTTCGATTCCCACCGTCGCCTCTCGATTTTTTTCTTATGCCTAATGGGACTAGTGGACACAATGAAAATTTACACTGAACTCCTTAATGGAAGGTCTGGATCGGATCTCAACGACCAATTTGATCCCAAACCCCATCAAAAATAATAAGTTGCTTTGATGGAAGAACACTGGCACATCAGGGCTCAATTCAAGAGTGGCTAGCTCCAAAACAATGGAGCCAAGAGGGAGTGCAATAAGCATCATTGAGCTACAGTGCTCAGGGGGAACTCTTTCAGTTGCTGGAATCCACCAGAAAAAACAAACAACAACACTATTTTGAGAATACAATATTTTTCTTAATATAATATTGTAGCAGAACGATCCCTTAAATAGTTTCAAGTAAACATTTCACTGTAGACCAAAATTTGACAAGGCTTTTTGTTTTAAATAATAAAGCTGCTTCGATAAGAAAACAATGGTCGGCAACCGCACACACATTTGCGCTTAAACTCACAGTCTGACACAATATTATGGTTTAGTAAAGTGCCTGGAATAGATATTAAATTGTGAGAAACGACCAATTTAAAGCTTTAATAGAAAAAAACCAAACAGGGTATAACAGTCGAGAGATAGTAGAAATTTTAACCGCATTACAGCACAAGGATATCATATTTATTTTCAGGAAAAATGTGATACTAGTGTGTACTCTGCTATAACACCGGTTATCGGCAGACAATTTAAACGACTTTGTTTCCGTTGACGATTTTATAATTTTTTTGCCATGAGAGACCCAGGTAAATGTAAATTTTTCTAAGGGGTGAACGTAGTAAGTTGGAATAATCTATTCTTATGTACCACGTTGCTACTGTTACGTTTAGGATTTCTAGTCGAACATTTAATTTTAACCGTCAGGAGAGAAACTAGAAGGGTGGGCCTGCTTGGATTCGGGCATAAGTGCCGAAGGTTTCTATTGGATCCATGGTTCAAATGTCCAAAAATAGTCGACTTTTGATGCATCTCAGTTAGTAGAGAACCTGATGCGAGACGTCTAGAAACTAAACTATTTTCACGAAGCCTTCTGATGGCAGTTGTACAGTTCACCTTTACATTAAGCTCCGTTTCGTCTATATGTATATCAAGGAAACTGGAGAATGACAGTTCGAATCATCCCTAAACCACTATAAGGGATGGTAGAGCCCGGAACACCTAGGCTACGTCCTACTTTGGCCAAAGTCGTCTCATTTTTATACCTAGTTATTACGGAAAATAAACAAATAAATATCTGGTTTATTTTGTGCTTGAATGTATTAAATAATATTTAACAGTAAATGCATTAACATTAAACCATTTAACATCCACCTACCACTAAAATAAGTCAATATATTTGCAAACATGGTAGGCTACTTCAAATATGTAATGTTCTCAACTTAGCTCAGATGAGCACCGCTGAGAAATTAACTTTTTCTTAATAAATAATATAAATAGCATGGCAAAGTCTATTTTTTCGTTAATAATGCGTTCATTAAGTGCTTCCAGCGGATAAAAGGTATCGACTATTTGGGTTAAATAGAGGTGGAAAATCGGAAATGATTTTGTTAAATTATTACGTCAGGATTCATCTGTCAAAATCCCAAAGAATGTGTCAATATTTGGGCATTTTGCTGTTTGGTCGTCTCCGATCAATTTAGACTCCCTAGTTTCGTCTTTCGATCTGTAAAATTCCTTTTGGGAATTAAGAAATCATCAGTAGTTGGTTAGTGCAATGGTTAGATTTAGTCGTTTTGCATGTATATGTTCAAACTTCACAAACTGCATTTCAATATATCAAAATACCGAAAAGTGTTTGAAGATATCAGAAAGATTTAAGCTGCAGGTAGAAAGCTCACAATTAAATTTTTCACAGGCTCACGAAGTGCTCATATCGAGTGGCATGCCTAGTCGATCCCTTTGAAGAGCGACGAATACCGATTATAATACATTTTAAAAAAATATATTGTACAAATATTACTAATATGCATTTTTACATTGAAATATGAGAGACTGAATGGAATATGACACTGAATATCGTAATACCGAAACGCGTGTGAGTAATTCAACAATCCCGATAGTGAAGACAGACCAAATAAATGATCCTCCGCCGGTTGAGCATGAAATTTTATACGTTTATTTTTACGCGCGCGCGCACACACACACACACACACACAATACGAAGTTTAAAAAATCACATTGCTTATACACCTAATTCAAAACCGTTGTGTTTTTTTGTACGAAATGTATATTTAAGTAGTTCAGTAAGGCGGAGATCAACCCATTCTGGGTTTAGCGACCCGCGTTAGACACCCGCCTATCCGGATACCATATCCATGCAAATAATAATCCGCGTAACCCTATATTAACATAACCAGGCTTGGCGTGTGTAATTATTTTAATGGAGGCCGGCGTTGGATCCCCTGTCCCGTACCTTTTGCGTATTCGGTACGTAATATTATCTTTGTGAACAGGCCATCTCACCGAAAGTCAGATTTGAAACAATTATTCAGCAACTGAAGCATTGTTGTTGTTGAAAAAATAATAATAAAATTTAAAAAATGAAAGGAAAGTTGTAACTAAAGGAGAAACTTCTTACCCATTTGTAGTCGTTCCTCTGAGCTTTGGTGTAAATAATAAAGTTATTATATAGTGCACGAATCCTAAAAAAACAAACACACAAAACAAAATAAAAATAAAAACAAATAAAAAAACACAAAATTAATAATGACAAATAAAAACATCAAAAGTGTTGGGTAAAATAAAAATAAAACACTAGAAAAAATAAAATTATCATCTATTATTATTCGGAGATCGTGAGATGCGGTCTGGTGTGGCGTAGTTTTTAGAAAGACATTTTCTTTATAGTGCCAACGTTTCGATCTTTATTGAGATCATCTTCAGGGCCTGGGATTTATAAACATTGTTTAAATTTTACAAATACATGTAGGATGTGTATATTTGCAAACCTTAAACAATGTTTATAAATCCCAGGTCCTGAAGATGATCTCAATAAAGATCGATGCTTTGGCACCATAAAGAAAATGGTTTTCTAAAGTGTACGTCAACAAGACCACATCTCACAACCTCCGACTAATCACCAACTAACGGTCACTAACCATCACACATTATATATGACTTTCCCTGTACGTTTGGGACTTTTAACTATAACAATTCCAAAACAGGGCAACTGGCATACTCCAATAACTGAAAATTTTGAAGCAATTTTAGCAGAAATACCATGAAAGCTCATTTAATTGTTATTTGTAATAATAATTAAATTTCTTTAGTACATGTTAAGGCGATTATTTCGTTCTCTAATAAGCTCACTTCTTTAAATAATGTGTATTGTTCTATGAAAGTACCGCGTTAAGTCATTATCTGTAAAAGGCGAAAAAGCTGGAAAACTTGAACTAACAGAGTGATAATTGTTTTTCTCTGTTCAAAATTCTGAAAACTTTTAATATTTTCATGACATATTATATAGTAATTTCAGTGATGTTATTACTGAATAAATAACTCAGCATCCCAGGTAAATATAGTTTTATTTGAATTTTATAAGAAACATTTCATGTTGCGTTGTCATATTTAATTTACCATTCTGTTATTACATTTACAAATCGTATAAAAATATTTTAAATTGGTTATGAACTGGAGATGTTGGTTTGGTTTTGTTAAATGTACATTTTCCTAATATAAATATACTGATAGAAATGGTGAACATGTTTACGGATTTTACGAAAATTTCAAAACTCCTGATAGAAAAGTGTTTGAGGCTTTGTACACAGTTACTCCCAGAATTATCGAGTATTCTGGAGAAGTGCGAACTAAGTCTTGTGTGTGTGTATTTAACGTGAAAGAGAGGCTTATGTAGTTGGCTTCAAAACGGAAAACTACTAAGAATTTTTTTACCTTAGTACTACACTAAATGATGTGGACTAATGAATAGCTTCATCCATAGTTCATAGGAAAACAATGTTGAATTTAAAATTTACACGTTAAAATAATAGATAAAACTTTGTGATATGAAGTAGCTTGGTGTCAAAATAGGTGGGGTGACTTGGAGACATTCGATTAATTTTATGTTATCCTGCATTTGCTTGTTTTTCATTATATTTACTCTTTAATAGTTATGCTTAAAATAGAATTGATAAAAATGTTAAACTACTTACAGTGGATATTATCCATAGGTAGCCAATGGTAGATGAGCCAGGACTGCAGTTCGCAAAGAGTAGACATGGCAGCAATCTGAAAAAAAAAAACCTTAGTTCTGCATTTACCTCTAATGGTATATATTATAAAATTTCTAATACTGGTCTGAAAATTTCTGTGATTTCTACTTGAGATCTGCGGGGTGAACATTGGTTTCGAGTTTCCAATCATCTTGGGTGGTCCACTGTTTGGGAGCGTCGGAATTTTGACATGCTCATTAGTGATTTTGTTGAGGTCATGCAAACATGGCATACACACGGAAAAGCTCATTGACTAACCGCTACAGCAACAAACTTACAGACAAAAATAGACTTGCTATGAGTTTTAATCTCATAAATATAATAATAAATAAACTTAAGTCTAACGAACCGCGGTAACTGAGCTGTCAGCGTAATAGACTCTTAGCTCGTAAACCCTGCGGTCATAAGTTCAATTCCACCCGGGTCCTTTTTTCACAATACGCATTTTCCACATTTAATTGAAATTTACAAAGTTTTTGGCTTTTCTTTTTGATGTGTTCTTTCCAATACAAAAGTCTGGGATGGCACTAATTTACTACCTAACCGTTAAATGTGATTGGTTTGTCTTCTAATTTTCTGTTTATAAAGTTGACATGTACGATTTTCTGGTCGTTTATTTTGAACTTCGAAGTATCTGCCCAGTCACAGATGATATTGGTTGCTCTTTGCAGTCGGTTAATAGATGTAACGATGACTTTTTCTCCCGTGAGTGCAGAAAATGTTGCCGTGGTTTAAATTTCCACTAGTGGTAGGCTACTTGTATACAGCAAGTACAGTAATAACATGCCATAATTTAGAATCTCCCTTAATAAATTATTTATTTGGTTTTTATTCCTAATTATGTAAAACCTTAGCTCATATTTTCATGTAATAATACTTTCACTCATCGACAGTAGACGATCAATATGTAGCAATAAATGATTGTTTTCTTCGTCGTAATCATACAAATTAAAAGGATAAAAATGATGAGATTAGCCAGAAAAAAATTACTGAATTAATAAAAGTAAATCTGCTTATTTAGAGAAGAAAACAATAATTTATTGCTACATATTGATCGTTTGGAATCAATTGACCTAACTTGTCAATACTATGGTATTCAATTTCAAACATTCTAAGGATTCTCCCTAGCATTATCTACATAAATTGACTTGCTCCTAACTAACAAGTGAGTGACAATGCACCTCGTACTTTTTCAATATGATTTTTCTATAAAGATTTATGTTTTTTTAATGGTAGTGAAATATAAGCAGCGTGTGTCAGGAAGTTGCACAGTCCTTCAACTCAATATCGTTAATTGACCTTGCATGAAATTAATAACAGAGTCTCGTTGAGCCATCAAAGTTTACCGAGTAACGGATATAGATGAAAATTCAAATATCCAATATCCAAAGCGACGGGCAGAATTAATAAGACTCCTTCCGGCTGAGGTCGACAGCCCTCGATTAAAATCAGTCCCGCACAGAACTCGCGTTTACACTTAAAAAAACTTCTATTCCGTCAAGAAAGTTAACATAATTAGAAGGTCAAGTCAGATTAATCCGAGATAAGTTGGCTTCGAAAAGGCTTTTTGCGAGAGGAGACCAAGGAGAGAGGAGGTGGAAGCAACTTAGCTGGGAAATGAAAACTGATCAGTTCTGATCAGTTCATTCTCCCCTGTCGTAATAAATCATTGTTGTATATGCCCGAGATGTTTTTATCTCTTCTCTTTCTGGTCGATTAATTTTTATGTCTTGCAATATTTCCGACACTTTGTTGATATAATAAATCATTTAACGAGAGCCTAATTTTCGGTTGTTTTTATCTGTTTGCAGATTGTTTGTAATTCATGCCACGTAACTAGATCGCCCTTCGTCCTTCAATGACGTGGCAAACCTTCGAAGTGACTATTGTTCTATTTGACAGGGTATTTAAGAATTAAGCAAAAGTCGATTTATAGTCGAAACAAAAGGTATTTCCACAGTTGCTTTATCCTCATTTTCGTTTAATTTTTTAGAAATGTTTAAATGTATTGTATTTATTTGTATCTGTACAAAACAAATAAACATTGAATAAATAGTATAGTAATTATACACAAATTTGACAGATCTGTCAGATTGCGAAACAGAAGGAGGGAAACCACCAGCCAGTGTCTCGAACGGAACTCGGAATTGCAGAAACAAACGTTCACAGATATTGCCAGCAGAAAAAAAAGCGGAACAATTTCTGAGAGAGGAAAAGCCAAGGTCTGAAGGATACACACGAGAGAGTTACTTTAAACAACGAGATGGAAATTGCAGAATACGCATATATTGTAAAGAGACGGATTCATTTTAACTTTAAACCGCAGTAGGATTTTTGATGAAAGATTTTAGACTGTAGTAACTGCACCTTTTTGCAACTAAACCTGAATAATTCATACATTCAGACAGGCCAATGTCCTGTCGAAGAAGGTTGGCAGATGTGGCAAAACAATGAACGAATCTCGGGTGACAAAGAAAAACCAATTAATGAGAAAAGACGAGATAGTTTAAAGCATATACAACCTTATCCTAAACCTATGCTATCTTGCCGAACGTTATATCTCGATAACGTACAGTTCTTCCTATTCGCCACACTTCAATCCTCTCCTTGCCGTTCGTTCCTGACCTTCTCACCTTGGCTAAAAAAGTGTAGGAAGAATATAAACGCCAGTACATTAATTTTACATTAACTACGGCAATTCGGTCCTTCCTCCTGTATACCTGAACGGATTAATCATCGATAAACGCCTCACGTGGAATCCGCATTTGGGCTTAGATGACAAGTATATAATAGGCGATACAAACTTCCTTCTTGACCTTTAAACTTTTATATTATCCAAACTATCTCTTACAGTAAAAGACTAATCTTCAACATGTTACTGAAACCGACTTGGACTTACAGTATGGGATTGGCTTGGCTCAGCCAAAGTGTTCACCTCCTATCGAACCAGTCCAAAACCCTTCGCTGTATTACAAATGCTCCTTTCTGTGTGTCCAGTCGTTCTTTTCACCATCATCTCAACATTCATTATGTTTCCCATGCCTTCAAATCAAGATATAACAATTTCCTCTCCTTACTCACTGGTACCTTAGGTAACCCTACATTCTTCTACTAAATTTCCCGATACTCTACACAGCCGAATGAAACGCCGATGGCCTCCTGACCTTAACTCTACCTTAATAAACCTTAGGCTTTTTCACTCAGGATAATACAAGTCAATTATTCTTGATCAACATTATAATTGCTTGTTATCGTTAATTCTTCAGTTGTAAATTTCAAATAAAACTAAAAAATTAGATACAGTCAGTGCGATCATTAATAATGTGGATGGTGAAATTTTCCAGCGCAGGGATTTGTCAGCTACCTCGTTGAGAATCAATGCTGACAGAATTTCTGGGAAGAAATGTCGTAAAATTTCTTTCGGCCCCATTTCATCTCCTCATTAAACTGGTAATTTATCATTTGAAAATTGGCCGAAGTTTAAATAATTCGAAGAGCCCGGGGGCGAGTGTGTTTGAACGGGATTTGTGGGCTATCTCAGCAGGTCACGAGTCTCTTTTGACATCCAGTTCCGTCTGGAAATTGTCAAGCCCGTGTCTCCAATTAACCATCCGTCATGAAGCGATCGAACGATTCCACTCAGAACGGATTTCGTCTGAAGGGGAAAACTTTTTATGTCTTGAGACAGCGGGAAAACATCAGCGGCGAATTTTGCCGTCATAGGCCTGCGGAGTTGGATGAAGACACTTGTTGATTTTCCATCTCGGTTCCGATGGGAGTCCTGGATCAACCCCGGAGGGAGCGGAGACTCATTCTAAAGAGGGATAAATTAGGTCGGCCCTTTTAGCCGGATTTCCTCTTCCGAACTCAGTTAATGGAAAATTAGAAAACCACGTGTCCTACGGAAAGTTCCACGGAACGTGAATTCGACTTGATTAAGGTAGAGTTAATCGAGCTAAATAACGAGTTTTACAACATTTACGAATAATAATTTCTGGTTGAAACATTATGAACGAAGCACTGGGTCGTTCCGATCATTTGATGTATCAAGTGCGTTAGACTCATCGTCTTCTGAGGTTGTCTTATTTATTCACTGGTTGGTCTGTGCGCCTTTTGTGTGTGTATGTATAGTAATTTGTAGAAACTTCCCGAATTCATCATTGATAAGTTGAAATGCTGATACACTTCTGATGGAAGAATCGGCGCTACTAGGCAGACATAAAGTATTATTGTATTTTGACATATTCAATCGTAAGTTGGCGAAGTCTTTACAGACTTAAAATCCGCACGAGAAAGCACACAGACCAACAACACGCAAACTTACCTCTGAGGCAAGGCGTATGTATATTGAGGCGCGATGACAAGATGCGAACGAAAGTCAAGACGTTACCGCGCTACTTGTACGGAGCCATTTCTTGAGCAGTGTAATTGAGCGGTTGGTAATAGCATGCGATGAAAACACGGTTCATGATCAACATGATTGATCTTCGCCTTTCAATGGCAAAAACTGAATCTTCATCAGAAAAAATCATATCATTGATGACTGTATGGTGATGTGATTGAGTTCATATATTTCCAACCAGTCAAACAATTCGTGTAATATACGCAACTGGTTTATTTGAAAGGTGCCACTGTTTACTGCTGAAAGACAACGTTTGCCCTCCGGTTTCATTCTGAGAAAAAAGATCTTGTTTATGAAATGTTCGCACATTGAAGGCTAAATAAACTTTCCAAAATATATTCGATCTTCACTTCTAACTATATATACTTGTCAAACGGCTCTTAGCTGATTTATTGTATTGACCATCTCTGAGATCTCTTAACATTGAGGCTTTCAGGGATCCAACTACAAAGAGTCCCTCTGGCTCAACATGAAACGAGAAATAGCAATCTGGATCGCTTGCGAGCGCACCAGAGTGAATTAGTTCATTAAAATCGCTCCTCTCTGAATTTGAAATTCCCCACGACTCTTCCGCCACATACTTCTGTATAATAACGTCCGCCCGTAAACCTACTGCCAAGGATATTGTGACATTGATTGGTGGCAGATAAAATGGCGGAATCTGACAGCTGAATAAGTTTGCTAATGGCTGGGAAGCTACATTCGGAGTTCGATATAAATTTTCTACGGACCTGTTAGGCAATCCGGTTGTTCCAAGCGTTAATGCAGTTAGTTACTAGGTAACGCGACATATACGTATCGCTCGCTCTCACACAGACTAGTAGAAAGATACTATGAAATAACAAAAGCGGCAATATGTCTCTTTGTGTCTTCAGCATCGTCGTTTGATACCCTACCTTGCTTTATTTTGGGGATGAAAACACCTTCCAAAATTTGAAAGCCACTAAAACAGTTTATTAATTATGGCAGCACATTGCTTTACCGGTTGAATTCTTTCGTGACTTCCTCAACATAGATTCGAACAATTAGCTCATAGCGACGACAAGACGCTGTGGAAAAATGGAAGAGGGATTAGGAGTGAGAGAGATTCTCTTTCTTTCTCACTCTCTCATTTATTCCCAATATATATATATATATATATAGAGAGAGAGAGAGAGAGAGAGAAAGAGATTGACAGGAGTGAGTGAGGCAGAGAGAAAGATAGAGGGTGGAAATGGAACGCTGGAAAGAGTGTGCATGAAATATATATTCAGCGTGTCAGACGAAGAAACGCTAGAACTCTTCAAGTACATATAATAAAAATGATAATGACGAGAGTAAAATAACATTAACTCCATGGGCCATTAATGCACGTTTTTCGAATAGTAAATTCAGTTAGAGATATTTTTCCTTCATTTCGTATAAAAAGAAACTTCAAGTTTTTCGTGGTTTCTTCCGGAGTTTTGTTTTTATACTCATCCAGCCAGATAGATGAGACGGACCGTGGTTTCAATATAAATAAAGTAAGATGAGTTCATTTGGTACGTTCAAATTTTATCTCTTTACCTTCAATTCACGGTTTTGAAGGAGGGTCGTTTTTTCCAGTGGTAATTTCCCGAGGCGTGATGTCTTATCGAATATCGAGGTAAGCGTTGTAAGTCATGATAAACACCACGGGGAACAGGTTTTAATATCAACCGGTGAGGGAAAGGACAACACATTCTCGATGTTACTTAATACCAGAGTACTTCAGTATCAGAAACACTCCTCCCTTCTATTCTGCGTTCCGGTCACGTACTATTTTAAAATAGATATGTACGTCTCTGTTCTTTCGAAATGGTTCACGTTTGCCTCTTAGTTGTGCTAGACGACCCGTTGTATTTTCTAAAGTGACTAATTTTCAAATGCTGATTTTCTTATAAATTACCGTTTACAAGATTTATACAGTCAAATTTTGGACGTTAAATTTGTTTTATTACAGCACAAATAATTAAAATTTTTAGCAAATAAGTACCTTTGTCTCTGCTGATAGTGCGTTCAAAACCAACTTGAAAAGCACAATTGTAAATTTTTGTTTCTCCAGAAGAGTAAGGTGAAATGAAGATATTCATGAGATAATAAGATGTCCTATATAGCGTTCAAAGATGCCCTTCTAAACTCTTTTTGCGGGTCGAAAGATCAAAGAAAAAGTCCTTCCTTTTAATTTTCGTTCTAGGTTGAATTATCCGAAGGGTTGCGTGTTTCGACCCGCCTTCATGTTACATGATATAAAGGGATCCATTGATCTCCCGAGAAACAACAAACCCTTCCTTATTGAACTGACGGACCCTAATAAAATGCCTGTTTGCTCAGGAGAACTCATGTTCCTGAATATTCCTGTTAGCATCTGAAGGGTTTTATCCCACGAATCCGGTACTAAAATGTCTAGCACATTGCGCCTTCTTGCAACGATTCAATATCTTTCAAATAATTTATCCTACTTGTAAAAAAAAGGTGATCGAGAAGCAATGAACACTGAATATTTTGAAGTTGGTTTTCCTTTTTTGTTCTCCTGGATCAACTAAGTTTCTTTCGTCATATACAATTTTTGTAATTAAAATCTTGAACAACAGTCAATATGTATTAACCTTACAGACCGTTTGCATTAGAAAATACACGTTTCACTCGGTATTAAATAATCACGTAGTAGACAAAATTAGTAACCTGACTAAAATTTGCCTCGGATAAGGTTCTGCCTGTCTGCATCTCTCCTCTCTCTGTCTCTCTACTCTCTCTTTTTTTCTCTTTCTCTCTCTCTCTATTTATTTATCTATCCACCTATGTCATTGTATCTTTCCAGTGTAGTTGGTTGAGCATGGAATCTTTCTCCGACTTTTTCTTCCCATCATTTCTATCTCACTCGTTCTGTATCTTTCTATCTACCTCATTTCTGCCTTCTCTCTCCCTCTCTCTCTTCGTCTCTATCCCTCTCCTTCTCCCTCTTCCGACGCCCCCACGAATGTATATACAATTTTATCATTTTTCCCAAAATCTTAATGGTTGATTAGCTACATACATTAAATGATATTAATTAAAATGCAATAAATCAACTTGACATAGATAGGTTAATACATAAATTAATAGGTAGATAGGAAGATTGGCAGGTTGACAAAGATACTATAAAGAACAAGTTGGGATGATCATTCAATTATGATCTTTTGACAAGTGACGTTTTACACAAGTATATGTTGAAATTATGTTACCCCAATTTAAGTCGAATTATTGGAATTCTGAATTTTTGTTAGGAATATTATATTATTCGAACCGTTTTAGATTTGAGCCACGAGCTTCAGTCACGGCATATTTTGCGTATTCTCTATACTGCACACTTCCAATACTTTTTTTTTTTTTTTTTTTTTTGAGAGAGAGAGAGAGAGAGAGAGAGAGAGAGAGAGAGAGAGAGAGAGAGAGCATCCCGCAAGGCACACGATTCGAAGATTTCTCCGGATTCATAAGTGATGCGTTCTCCGGAAGGGGTTGTTTCATCCTCGGGCAGCCTGACCTAATAAATTCCTCCATGAAAGTGGATAAGGATAATACCCGCCCTTGTAATCCTTATTTGACCCGCTAATCTTTATTTTTCCGGTAAGGCGATATTTTCACCTCCCCGGAAAAAGGCATGTAGAATATTCATATCGTCAGTTATCTGACATCTACTTGCAGTAACATGGTAATAATTAACTTACTGGAAAACATTATCATTCATCGCAATAAGTTCATTTTTCTTAACCTTTCTTCAATGCAAAATCTTTACCATGAATTTAATCTGGTAGGGTAGGTAAAGCCACTTTTGATGAAGACGTATTTTGAGAGTAAGGCCTAGTATTGATACATGATATTTATATATATTTAATATATAATGTGTGTGTTGCTTTCAGGTTATATCTTTATTAAGGCAGACTACATTTGGGTTAATTTCTAGGGGCAATCCACTTAAAACGTCCCTTCAAGCTAAGTTTAAGTCATAAATAGCTAAAACCAAATTTGTAAAAATTACAGAAAGAAAGGGAAAATGCATGCCATTTAGATTTTCGACGTCCTTTTAGATTAGAGGTTTTAAGCGCCATGAACTGGAAGAAAGTAAAGAAAAAAATCTATTGTCACCTTAGCTCGGCAAAACATCACTAGGACAAATAAATTATTACACACTTTTAGGATGGGAAAAGAAGGTGAAGCCGGTGAAATGTTAGGTCGATGGCATGGAGTTAAAAAAACAAAAATTGGATTCCAGATTCCAAGAAAAGTAAAAGGCCAGCACCCAATAACGGAATCAACGTTATATTTTTGTTTTCTTTGAAGGTGATTTGTTATTGCTAAATATCTAACTTTTTATTCATTAATAAATTTTTTATTTTATGGTTTGCGGATTGTTTGTTAATTTGTTTGTTGTTAAATTCTTGAAAGTATTAAACTTTGGATAGAACTGGATTGACACATTTCCTCCATGCGATCTTTTCAACTGTACAAATTCCCGAAAGACTTAATTTTCCTTCTCTATTGTAGTAGTCCGGGTATTTTGTCTATTTATCTTCTTTTACTTTCCAGCAACGATCTAATTCGTGAAAGGTAGGCATATAATTACACCGGAATTATTTTCGAGACTATTGTTTCCACGTAATGGAATTAACACTGGAAAACCGATAGAACTAACCATCACCTTAGATGGAAAGTTATAAAATTGCTACCTTGTTAGAAATTAGCACAAGTACAAACTATTCTCACCGAGTCGATTAAAATGAGCCTTACTTCGAAAGTATGCCCTTCATACAATTGCAAGTAAGTAATGTTTCTATCCAATGTTAAACTTTTGTTGGGGCCCCATATTCAAATCCGTATGTCCGAATCTGTTTCAGTAGTGTCTAACAATGTATTAGTTTTTTGTTGATAAGTGTAATGACGTTGACAATAATTTGTATAGTAGTCCGAAGAGTCTATTTAATTCTTCTCTTTTAATTCGTGGATATTGGTTCTAGGTTAGACGTTAGACGAGATAGAAACCAAGGTGTCAGTCAATTTTTGGGTATGATTATTATTGAGGATTATTGGATGGTGGGTTTGTATCAGAGAGTAACAGTAAGATACGCATTTACTTCTATTTATCGTAAGAAGCCAGATTTTTTTAAATCTTTGAACGCTATTAAATAAGATTTACGAGGTTGGTACACAATGTTAAGCGAAAATGTTTCAAGCTTTATTGTATAAGACGCCGCCGGGCGAAATAAAGAGCCTGAGCGAGAATTGTTGTCATCATAAGGAATCGAGAATAACGAGGAAATGAAAGATTTTATTGCAAAAGGATAATTGCCTCAGACCCCGGAGAGAAATTAAAAGCTTCGCTCCCGGATATAGGAACAGAATGTTAGCAGTTCATCGATCGTGAAGCTAAAATCTTGAACAAAAGCATAATTTTATAACGTTCCAATTACAAGAGAAAATTGTCGCTTGAACATTTTCTACCATTTTGATACGCTTATACTCGTTAGTCTGTCACATGCATTTAAACGTTCCGTCGCCTCCGGTGATGTCTCGTCTCATCCAGCTTATAACCCACCTCCCTCCCTCAGGGGTGTTTTTTCGACATGTGCGTTTTATCGTGTAAACACTTTTTTTAGAAATAAAAACTTAGCACTAAATATATCGTAATGCCGAAAAACTTTGTAACTACGTAAACTGGGATGTTGGGAAACGACCCAGCTACAGCAGGTGTATAGTGGTTAGGCTGTACGCTTTCTCGTGTATATATCATAACGATGTTTTCTAAAACTCTACAAAATCATAATTTCACAGACCCAAACAGCCTCATAATTCAATTTTTTCATTCCTAAATATTTCTCCTTCTTTTTCATTCCTCTCCTTTCATACCTGCCTCTCAATCTCTAAATAAAACCTAGTATAACAATAATAATGTACATATAAAAATGCACAAGCACGTAACTTCCTCAATCACTCCCTATCTGCGAAGTTTGCCGGACATGACGCAATACCACTATACTCTACAGCAAACAGTGGTCTCGAAAAACATTCCGATGGAATTACATCTCTCTCTCTCTACCGTTGCTGGAAAACGAAAGAGGATAACTGGACACTGGAATACCCGCACTACTGCAATAGAGAAGGAAAATTAAAACTCTCTCGAGCAATTGTACAGTTGCATATAACATGGACAAAAAAATGGAACGAGTATCTATCTACACTACATGCAGATACATCTGTACATGGATATGTCTTATGATGGCTATTTAAACACACTCGCAAATTATCAGGGAACGCTTACTGATTAATTTGAGGATCGTTTTTATTTGGAAGCTCATTACAACCGGGTCGCGACACAGGCGTCAATCGCGTCGCGTCACATGCGACAAAAGCGTCACTCGCGTCGCGTCACAGGCGTCAATCGCGTCGCGTCACATGCGACAAAAGCGTCAATCGCGTCGCGTCACATGCGACAAAACCGTCAATCGCGTCGCGTGACAGGCGTCATAAACGCCAATCGCGTCGCGTCACATGCGACAAAAGCGTCAATCGCGTCGCGTCACAGGCGTCATAAACGACAATCGCGTCGCGTCACAGGCGTCATAAGTGTCGCGTCACAGGCGTCATAAGTGTCGCGTCACATGCGTCATAAGCGTCAATCCTGTCGCATCATAAGAATCAATCGCGTCGTGACTTTAAAAACACCTTCCCACCAGTTCTTTCTCACGTATCCTTGGTCAACAGTGCACCGACACACGGTCGTGGTAACATACACGCTCGGGCGTGGTAACAATTTCCGTGTTAAACTTTCGGATTGCCCCCCATCCGTAAGGCATATCCATGTCAAAACGTAAACTGGGTAGAGCATAGTAAAACCGGCTTGTAAAACTACGTTATCGTTTATAAATATGCTCAAATTAGTCTGTTTTTTAATGTTTTCTCTTCAAATGTTAGATTTAAATGCCAAATTTAAAGTTCAGGCGATCACATCCCTCTGACATCTCCTCTTGTTGCAGACATGGGAGGACCACCTCGCTCCGATCCGGGGACTGCTGCCCTCCAAATCTTATCACGGTGCAAGACCTCCTAGGAAGTGTAACCCTAGATTGTATGTAATGCTAATGTGCTTATGTCAGTGTAGGTGTGTATCAGAGTGTGTGTGCGTGTGTTGTATGTATCTGGATGCAGATAATTAAATTATAGTAGTAACTTCTAGATTTGCGTATTTTACAAGACTCAGGTCAGACTAACACGTGCGATGCAGTGTGATCGGACAAGGCGATACGCAAATGTGCTTACAGTATATTACAAAATTTGCATTGTAGTATTTGTTGCATAACAATTACCCCCGAAGATTTATACCAATGATAAATAACTGTTTAATATATCTTATTAAGGAAATCCATATAAAAACCACAGCTGCATATTAAAGAACAACAGGAAGAAAAGATTTTGTTTATTTGGTAAAAATGTAAATTTTGTATGTTTTCCTACATATTATAGTAGAAGAACATAGAACATAAAATGAATTATCATTTTATTTTCCGTTAACATATTTTTTCATCATAAGTCTACAGATTTTGGTTGTAATATGTTTTATCGCCTGGACCTATGACAGGTGGCCGTTGATTTAATTCTGAGGGGAGATCATAAAGAGTCATAATTTTTGGTGACTGCCGAACGCCGGGGCAGTATTGATTGCGTCCCCTCCCAACTTGTTGCATGATCATGTCTTTTTCGTCGACACATCGAACCGGCCGATATATCCGTGCAAATGGCAATTCCTGACATACAATAATACAAAAAAAACTCTCTCTCTCTCTCTCTCTCCCTATTTTTCACTAACTTTCTCAATCCCTCATACTCAAACACACACACACACATACACTCTCTCTCTCTCTCTTTCTCTACCTTTCCCTATCTATTTACTCTATCTACCTACTCATCCTTCTGTACTTGAGTCATATCGTAGGAATGGTCAACGATTATTTATCTTTCCTTCTCTCTTTCTCTTTCTCTGACGCTCACCCATAGAGAGCAAAATGGAAATAGGGGTTGCTGTAATGGTGTAATAATCCATAATGACATGCGATTAGCAGTTGTTTTATGCCAACAAGACTTATGTCTGATACTGATCATATGGTAAATCATCTGAATGATTCCTACTTATAACACTTATAACACAAATTTGCACGAATTGTATTCGTATTAGTATATAATTTTAAGAAAGCAACTAATAACTTGTATTTTCAAATTCACAATTCTAAGGAAAATGTACTGCAAAAAAATAAATACTGACACTTTTTTTACGGGTAATATAATTATTTAGATCCTATTATTTATTACGCTTTTTTTTAAAAGAAGTGCACTGATGTTATAATATGCCACAATATTATAATTCAGGGTTTTTGTACCACGGGTTTTTATATGCCCTTCACAAATGAGAGTTCATAAAATTTTGCTTTAGATATTTGGAAATGTAATCGGTGGTCGGTCTTGACAATTAACACTACTCATGATTTCAAGTGGTTTGTTTAGAAGAGTGTTTCCTTTCTGGGGAAACGAGAAACAGTGGAAAATCGAGGTGAAAGCCCGGTTTGTTATTGGAACTGCTCGCTTTGTAAACCAACAAATTTGATTTCACAACTTATTTGGACATACAAATGAAATAATACGCAGAATTCTATATGCCCCGAATACATGGATAACGAAGCTTTAAATGTCAATCCATGGGAAAAGAGTTTTGTTTTTTAATAAAACTTGTACATACATAACTGAACATAAAGCAAATCGAGCATAATGTATTTTTCAATTATTCTTGGAGTTAGAATTTATTATCATATGTGGTTTTCCTGTTGCAGCACTGAGTCACTTAGGAACGCTTGCACATTGGGATTTTTGTAACTCGGCCATAATAGGTCTCACGCCACCACTTTTGCGGTAATTCCTACTTCGATCGACCCTTTTCTAGGCCAGTCGCCAAGAAACCGCTTGTTGAACCCTTAGCACTGTAAGTATTGCTACTATGTTGGCTCACGTTTTGGTTTCTTCAGCATCCCCTATCAATCAACCCTTATCTATCCCTTTCGTGACCTTCACCTGTGATGTACACAACGTCCCAGTCAATCGCGAAAAGTGAGAACGGAGTGAAACTACAAGTAGTTCTCTGTTAATTTAAATTTGGTTTTAATTCCTTCAAAATTGATTCAATATCACACGTTTTAAAATTAGTATGAAGGACTTTAGCATTTCCTGTCATTCCACTAAGCCAGAATTTCATTCGTAAAGAAGGCGTATTCATGTACCTTTACCTTTAACTCAATCGCTGCTTACCGTTTTGAACACCAAGGTTCGTGGTTTTTGTCCTTCTTTTGGAATGAGTGCCATCAAAACCGCGAAAATAGGTGGACCATAATGATGAGAAACGGCTTAACTACGGTTTCAGAATACTTCAAAACATTTCCTGAAGGAATATAGCCAAGGAATGTAATAATTAATGGTTTGTGAAATAATTTTTGGTGCCTTGAAAATACCTAATACATTGTAAGTGCTATTGTATGATATATTCAAGTTATAGAAAACACACGTCATGTAGACAACCAGCCCTTCAGATAAGTCGAGCAGGTCAGAGGTGACAGACTATCAGCATCCAATTAGCCTAGGGGCCAGAGATGATAAAGAGTCCTTCTTATCCCTTCTACCATTGCAACCAAACACATCACCCCTTAAACCAATTAAACTAATTAAAACAAGCATGTATAAAAACCCTCGTATCTACTACGAAGGGGTTCACTCTTACTGTAGCGTTCTGTCCGTCATAGTGTCGGTTCCACTATTGTAATCTTTTTTACAATAAAAATTGCTTTTAAAAAAGTCTCTTCCGCCGTGCGATTATTTAACTTTCATTTAACTTCCTTAAACAAAAGATCATATGCAAGTACAGATTCTTGAATTAACTTTAATTTTTCAGACGGGTAGAAGAATTTTGTCATTTTCAGTAATGAGGCTGGATGATCAAGTAACATTTCCGTAAGTAAATATTACTTTAGCCTTCATTTTTGCGCGTTACCCAGGTAAAAGCGAGAAATCTTGTGAAAATTGAAAACGCAAGAGAAGATAATCTCGACGAGATAAATGGCTCTCAGAAGATAAGAAAAAATGTAATAGATGATTCTTGCGTTGATTAGAAATAGTCATTGATAATTTTAATTTTGTGCATTTCATATATTTTACGATTTGTAATCCTTTTTGAAATTCTGCAATTTTCCCAAATGATTCTAATTTTCTATTGGTTAATATATCTTGACCCATTTGCTTTTATTTTGGGTTTTCTGGGTGTTATGATGCTTACTTTTTCGTAGCTTCATTATTCCGGCCCGCCTATTCCCACTGGTTTTGTCTTTCAAATGCGTTTCGGCATTTCAACATCTTCAGTGGTCCGTCTGGGGAAGATCAAAATGCACTTTCGTAAGAAAAAAATTAGATTTGGCCTAATTGCTTGTCCCGAAAGTGAAAATTTAACCTTATTGATTCTGATTATTCGGAGATCGTGAGATGCGGTCATTCCTACACGAGAAGAACCAAGAACATGGGATTCTATGAACAAATTTCAATTACATAAAAAATGAAAAACAACCAAACAAAACAGAGTGCGAGCGGTAGCTAAACGTCACACACTTATTGATTCTGTTTTGTATTTATTATTTGAAAATGGGGAATCTTTTGTTGCGGTTCATGTTGAAATAATAAATTCGAATAAAATCTTTTATTTCTTCTGCATATTTAACGATTTGTCCGATCCTTTTAAAAATCTAAAGTTTTTGAAGGTTTTTAAAATGTATCAAAAGTTCAAATCAAATACAACGAGATCGTTTTGCGTTCTTCTACGGTAACTCTGTTGACATTCTTTAAAATTTCTCACCTAGTATTACTAAGTTAATTTGGCAAGTAATTGAATGTTTATCTTTCTTTATGAGTTTTCTCGGTTAGTTTACTATCTAGGTCCGTGTATTTTCACTGTTTTGGCTTATTTTCAGTAGTAAGTGTGAAAAATTTTTTTTTCTACGCTTAAACCACATTTTTCACTTTTTAAATCCTTCTCGGTGTCATGGTACGTTGAACTGAAGTTATATCTGTAGGTTTTAGAGTCCAATTTTTCTTCCTTTTTGTATGTCATGAGTAACGTTAAATGTTTCTGGATTGTCTAGGGTTCGTGATGATGTTGTGTTGTAGCCCTTTTTGTAGATAGATATAATCTCTTTTAGTGGTTGGTTTTAAGCTAACGTTTTAAGCAGAAGAGCTTTCGTTAGTTCGTCGCGTCGATTGCAAAACGTTTTGCTTCCACGCTTCTAAACCATTTCAATAACAGCAAAAATGTGCAGTAAATGCTCTGCAAAATTATTATATAAAATATATAAAATTAGCAACTGTCTCCGATATAGGCTAAGTGTTGTAGAAACACCGGAAACCTTGCATACCTTCCTAATTACCTTTCCAAGCAGTTGGATCGGTGAAGATAAGTACATTAGCCCAACTCGGAATAATTTCTATTCGATTCTCCGTTTCAAACTGGAAGGGCTTAAACTTGCCCGGAGAAATTTGTTAATTTCACTGGGAAATAGGGACTAATAATTTTCTCTCGAGAATTTTGTCGATAAATAATTGTTAAAAGGAAAACAATTTGACGTCACAAGGTATATGAAAGGAGACGCGATAAAGATACAAAAATAATTGTCGGCGTTTCCCCTCCCTACCCTCTTTTGGAGTAAAAAATGACAAAGAAACTTTTAATGCTTCAAGTTCCAGGGACGACTTTTTGAAACGAACATTCCGATCCGCTTCGCCCCATTATTAAAACGTGGAAAAAAGAATGAATGTCATTCTTCCTTCCTATTTTCTATGTGGGTCGTTTTTGTAATAACTATATCTTAACTTTATAGTTGTCCTGTGGATGTAACCATCTGACTACGATGATAAAACTTTTATAAGTTAAATTATCGGGGTTGGGTACTTTTTGTTTAAAAAATCGGCAAAATTTCATTTGTTTCATTGGTCGAAATTTCCGCTAGTTCCTTAATAAGAAACTTAAACTTATCAAATACAAATTAACAAAGTTAACATAAACAGTTGTTTAAATAATTACAACAAATAATAGTGCTACTGTTTTGTTTTTGTTTTAAATTTTGAATAGGTAATTTAATCTTATGGCGATATTTATGACTCACAGAGTCTTGATCAGGATTTTTCAGATGTAAGTCACTCTCTGCTAGATCCCAAGACGCTCTCGTGAGAGAGAGAGAGAGAGAGAGAGAGAGAGAGAGAGAGAGAGAGAGAGACCTGTCGGCAGACAAAAAGAAATGCAAACGGCCACACTACATGTTCATCACACCGCAAATCTTGAGATATTTCACAACAAATTTTTATATGTTCATCTACAATATTGTGCAGTTTCCTTTAGTTAATTTGTAACTAATTTGCTCTTTTGTTAGTTGGGTAATTTCTTAATTATTCAATTTATCACGGTTTTTAAATGTGTACCATTTATATAGTTTGATTGTAAAATCAAACACATCCCATTTTGAAAATTAATTAATTAACAAAGTCCAGGGTTTTGAATTAAAGCGAGTATGTCAGTATATTAGGAAACAAAAAGTCGTATTAGCCGTAATAAGAGGCTTTAGCCTTTAATTTCAAGAAAATATTCCAACGTGTTTGGAGGAGGCAAGCGGAGGAATATTAATATTTGAATAAGGACGCCTACGCACGAGCAATATCGACAACGATTCAAATCTTCTCAACTTCCGCGAAATCGCCCATTAACGCTCGATGATTTATGAAAAGGAAAGATGAGCATTGGTTTTAATTTTACATTCAACTATAACAAAAAAATTTCATTACGTAGAAAAAAAGAAAGAAAGTGGGACGATTTATTTAGTCAGAAAAAAGATTTTAATGAATGCAAATCACAAAAATATTTATCATTTAATGAGCCTAGAGGATCTTATTAGGGGGAAGGGCTTTTTAGCTTAAAGTAAGCCTGTTAAATAAGTTTTGAAATTTAGTTTATTACTGCAATAGACAACATTAAGGCTATTTGGCAAGGTTAGAATTTACAATTTTAATCCAACGCACAAAAACATTTTTATTTGAAGTCACTAGCGGTTTACATAATACGGAAAAGTTTTGTAGTGAAATTACAAGAGTGGTACTTAGTGAAGTGTATTAGAAGTATTAGAAAGAAACATAATAGCTTGAACTTTATAACATATAAACGCTTATGTTTTATCACATAACTTCATACATTAATTTAAGATCAAGCAATTTTACTAAATTATGAATGAATTATGTTAAACAATTTTTAATAAATTATATTTTTCATCAAAAATCTTGGTAGAGATGAAAAAGTTGGTGTCACGATCGGGATTCGAACCCACAACCTTCGGCTCAATATGCCGCTTGGACTGACCAATAAGCAAATATGGATCAATTTATGTTAAATACATTAACATTCAAAAGATCAAGTAATAATACTAACGTTAATATTTTGTTCTTTTAAATAAATAAAAAATTAACAAAGACTGCTTGGCTTTTGTTACTTTAAAGTGAGTATGTTGTTGTATTGCAGATAGTTTCTTTCATATTTCTTGTGCAGAACCTTTTAATAAATGTATTTTGTTTTTAGCAAGAAAGCGAAGGTTTATAGAATTAAATATTACAAAAAGCTATTTTACGTGAAAACTGTAAATTGCTGTCATCGGAAAGCACCACGTTTTGTGAATTTTATTGCTGCCGATTCCGCTATTGACGGCGAATCGGGTCGCCAAGAGCAAACATGTGCCGATGAAACGCTTCCAACGCCACAAATGGTGTGTGTTTTGTTCCCTTCACCCCTTTTCATAACTGTTTGTACTGTACACTCGTCTACTTCAACAATGATAGATTTGCTGTGCTTGCTCTCTGATTTGTGCGATCATTAAGCTTAGGGCGGAATCGTGAATAAAACGGCAGAGAACCTTGAGACAATTATGCAGATCGATAAACGCTCATTACAAATCAAGACCTTTGCCAAATCTAATTGTAACACATTTTTCCTGCAGAAAGCCGTTTCTTGGACTTATCGGCTCGCATTGCTTCTAATTACTCAAAAATAAAGCTTATCAAACAGAAGAGGACTACATCAGGGTGGGGCGTAATTGCCATCCGACTAACGATCTATGCCCTGCTTTATAAAGATCCTCTGTTTATACTCGGTAGCGATAACTATTTTTTTCAAACAGAACTCTTTCACTGTCAAAGAAAGAAAGAAATAAAGTTTAGAATAATCATTTTCGTTTGCGCGCACTCACACTCAAAACGTAAAATTGCATGTGCATGAATGGTATGCAGAGAAGGTTGCCCGGCCACACATAAAAGAATTTAATTATTTATTTGTGCGATTGTAGTCTGCGTTTTAGTTTAGGCTAGATTATATTTTATTTTAAATGAGCATTTAGCTCTAGGTGAGGAGTAGTGACCACGTCGCATAACCTAACGGTGTGTAGGTGAATCCCGCGAGGTATAGAGCCTGGGGTCACACATCAGGGAGTGGCAACCCTCCCTTCGGGGTGAAAGTCCATAAGTACGTAACGAGCAAATTAATTCAGTAACAAATGAGTTATTTTTATATAATTCATTATTTTAAAACAATTTCAAAACGAAATTATACTACTCAAAAGAATGTAAATAGATAGAAAAACTCAATAAAACGAAGTAATAAACTATTTAAAGTAAAATATTTAATTGCATACAACAAAAATTGAAAGTTAATTAGTAATTAAGGTGCACCTAAATAAACTGATGATATAGAATTTTTTAGAATTAGAAAAATAGCATATTCAGTTTTTCCATTTATCAGATTAGTAGTGGGGAGTATGATCCGGTTGTTTGTAACCGAAATATTGTTACTTACTTTATAAAATTTTATTGATTGATATATCTGTTCTTTTTCCAAGCCTGGCAGTCAATGTTTAAAATGTAATGGGGTCATTACCTACAAAAATAAAAGGAATTATATCACAATATGTAATTCTACCGCCATAAAAAGTAAAATAATCAATTACAAAACTCTTTCAAAGAGTTCAATTCAAAAAGTAATGTACACCTATTTAAGATTACGAGTGTAGATAGTGTATTAGTTTTACATAAGTCCATTTTATTCCGTTTATTCTCCATTTTAATAACGAGACTTCTTTTAAACAATACTTACCTCAGTACTTAGGAATGTGTGGCCTCAAAATTGCCCTTTTTTTCAATTGTTTCCTTTAGATAAACTTGTTATTCGTAGTTAATTACAGGACAGTTAACGGTCAGTAAATATCCGAATATTTAATTGTTATAAAATAATCGGTACCGTGAATATGAAAGTTATTCTGTGTAACCATTGTGTGTAATTTGGCAATAAAGATTCTTTTAAAAAAGGTCTTTGGTCTAAATCTCGCACATAACTGGCGCAGTCTACAGGGCACCTGCGAAGAAATATAATTTTCTTCAATTCAATTGTTTACCGCAAGGACCAATCAATCGAAGAAGCTCTGGAATTCACGTGGAAGCGTGTCACCTAGTACTGTGAGTTGATTAAAAAAACTTTAATAAATTTTACCATTGCCATTGCCACCAACAAAAGACGCTTTATAAGAAATTTAAGGAAACAGTTATCATGTAAATTTCAAGTTAAAACAGGGGTTGAATCTTGTAAAATTAAACATACGACACATACAATTAGTGCAGAATTTCGTAAAATCATGAATCCCCCGTTACCAGAAACGTTAAAAAGCAAGTATCTCAACATGATACCCACTTTTAAGGGCGAGTGAAGTGTTAGCAAGGTTCATTGGTATTTGTCAAAAATTAGTTGACAAATTTTATATACTGACGAAACCGGGAGATTTTCAAAATGAGTATTTATTAGCAAGTATCAATTCGACAATTCAGGGACTGGCGGCGGAAATAGTCTTCAACTCAGGCGCAAGTTACTCAGACATGAGAGACATTTTCACCCTCGTCCTTGAACTTTCGGAATTAAAACAAACTAACGAGGGTCCGTTTCAATTTCTTGAAAAGATTCAACTTCCAACACTTTGGGTTCTTGAATGGAATTGATATTAAAACCGATCCTGGGATAATACCAAGCATACTATGGAAATCAAGAATGCAAAAGACAGAACACACATTTGTACTTTATTTTAAGATTGATAAAATTTTACTTAAATTAAATTATATTGATGATACAGTCTTAATACAGTAAATAATCTATATAGCGATTAAAACCTAGTTAATAAAGACTCTAATGATGATAATAGGTTCTTCCCACTCCTCTTCTGGACCACAACCAGAGGAAGCAACATAGTTGATATTGGTATGGTATGGTGGAAAAGATACTAGGACGTGGGGTTTGTGTGCCCAGGCACTGCAGCCTTCTGGCTTATTGTACCTTCCTAGTTCCTTGGTTTAGTCAATGGACTCGACCCTTTTTCTCAGAAGTATCAAGTCATTGACTGTTATTGCTTCAATGTAGTTCTCTGAGTCGTTTTTATACGTTAGATTGAACCTAGATTGAGCCGTTTCTTCGCATTCGAAGATGATATGAGTGGCTGTTTCCTCATCCTCATTACATAGTCTGCAAATGGGATCATTATTGTATATGCCCATGTTATGTAGATGTTTCCTCAGATGCCAGTGGCCGGTTAGTAGTCCTACCACTCCTCTGAGATTTGCCCTCTCCAATTGTAGTAGTGTTTTTGCTAGTTTTGGTGAGGGTTGTTTTATCATAAGTTTACTATGTTCGTTTTCGATATCCCAAGGATAGGTTCGGGGCCTATGTATGGTCTTGCGGATCCTCCTCTGGCCACTCTGTCTGCTTCTTCATTACCCAAAATTCCCCTGTGCCCTGGCACCCAGGATACCGTTACCATGTTGTGTTCCCCCAGGTTTTGGAGATTTTGGATGCATTCACTGACTAATTTGATGTAATCCTTGTGCATGCCAGTGCTTTAATAGCTGCTTGGCTGCCTGATCTGATGAGGATTTTTTGTCAGTGTAACCTCTTTTAAGATTTTCCAGGGCACAAGCATTGATAGCATGTATTTTTGCTTGAAAGACCGAGGTGTACTTCCCTTGAGTTTGATTGCTCATATTTTGGGCTGTGCAGAAAACTCCACAGTTAATATTACAAATGGCATTGGCATAATTCCTGTAAACCTTGGTTTAGTAAAATTGGAAACTTCAGAACATACTTTTATTCACTATTTTAGTTTAAGAGAATTGTTTAATCAATTAGATTATTTAGAAGAATTTTTATAACCATGTATCTAAGATTATCTAGTCCAATAATATTTTCCTAAATAGTAAAAATTTACATTATGTAACTGATAATAGTAGGAAAACAAGATATAATGTAAATACTTTAAATTTAATTGCAGAAAGTTAGAAATATTTTTTGTAATAAAGTAAGAATAATGCTAGAATAAAAAGAGGTTTACAATGGTATAGGATCTATTTTAAGGATGTTAGCCGGTAATCTAGATGCTTTGCACATTTAGCACATTTACGAAAATACCAAAAAAACATTTAACATTATCCTTATACCATTTGTGTTTTAGCATTTTTCTATAACAAAATAACATAATAAAATCAGCCAGATTCAGTTTTTTATATGTAAACTATTACAAAGATGTTGATAAATTGATAAATAAATAAATAAATTTAAAATATGTTTGTTGAAGTTCTCATTCTCCGCACAACTATGAAAAGTGCATGGTAGAAAATAACTTTCTTCAACTTCACTCGTTACCGACGTTTTGGTACAAATAAAAATTTGATTAGGACGATGTATATAAACAACTTTTGAAAATTCGGCATTTGGGATAATGCACAGATTTCACTCCACAACTCGTTTGCATTGTGTAATTTTATATTTTCGTATTTTGGAACGAGATTTGTATTTTGTCATATGTTTCAAATTATATGTATTTTTATTGTTATATTTAATGACTGTTGTATTGCATTTAATTTAATTAAACAAGATCAGAAATATATGACGTTTAGTAAAAATTATTTAATTACGACGGATTGAAAAAGTCAAAATCATTCAGTGATATTACAATTTAACTACCTATTTAGTACCTAGTTTTGCTCTAAACCTCCTCTGGCCTCTCGGATGGGTTTAATTCTACTAGTCATCGAGTAAATATGAGACCGGATTTCCACTAGAGAAAAAGTATCTCATTTTTCAAGAGTTGTTCAAGGCTTGTTGTAGGCGCGAATGATGTATATCATATGCCACAAGTTCACGTGTGATGCATCAAGAGAACGCACAGAACAATTTATTGCGGTGATTTCTAATTCTCCCGTGTAATGGTTGACAACTCAATCAGCTTTTACTACAGCTTCTAGAAGAACTGCCTCAATGTACCTTAGTGAAGTCAAAGATTATACGTTATAATCAGTTCGGTACAGGCAAGGATTCTACCCCACGCATTAACTAACTGTCTTTGTAAAAGCTGACGTACCGTCAGCCGAAGAAAAGGGTCATCCATGTCTTCTACACACGGTTAGGGTCACCTGCTTACCACAAATCCAACCGGCAAACATCTGTGAAAAGAACGAGATGCTGATTTGCGAATAGCCTTCTCTCTCCAGCTGATGCGGGATGTCTAAAGACTAGGCTAATCTCTCGAAGAATTCTAATGATTGTTTTAGAACTTATCCTCGTATTACAGACCAATTGAGATGACTACATATCAGACGAGCCGTAAAATGAAGGTTCATGGAGCAATATTGTATCTTAGCGTTAACAAGAAATCTTTTACACTCAACAATGAGGAAGGCAAAATGCCGAAACGCATCTGACTCTAAAAAATCAGCGAGCATAGGCGGACCAAGATGATAGATCAAACTATACGGTTGTAATAATTCAACGATTGTAAATTTAACAAACAAAGCAAAAAATGGAATTTAATTTGTACGGTCATCACAAGCTGTACGGTCATAACAACCTTTGGAGCCTTTACAGTTGCTGTTTATGAACATAATAAAAGCGTTTAGTTTGTTTTTTTAAAATTGTCCCTATCCATTCATTTTAACCGTCTCCGCTTTTATTTTACGTCACGTTCCGTAACGTGAAGTAATTTCAGGCTTCACTGTTTGATTCGGGTACGTGATCACTTTGCGCAAGGTGTGCCCGAGAGTAATTGGGTCCTCGAAAATCGAATCCATATTTTCCGATCTATTTATTATTGAACACAGACCCAGGAATTGTTGAACAATACAGGCGACAGTATAAAGTAAGTATTTTGTGGAGGCATTACATACCTTTGCCATATTTGGGCCATCAATACTAAGTGTGTCGAGGTCGACTAGTGCAACATTTGTACCTTACAGAACGAGTATTCCGAATATGTCGACAACTTGACGATTTTGCAAATCAACACAACAAAAATACAACTTTACTGTTTTATTGTGAAAAAAGTGGCACAATTCACCGCAATAGTTAACCGCTAAAACAAATACCATTTTTCTGTATAGTCACCAATAGATACGTTCAACCGGTAAAACTGTTCGTTTATTCATATTTAACCGGAATTCCCGAAAAAGAACAACTTTGTAGGGAGCCATTTTGAGGAAACAGAGGACAGCAATTTGGTCCGGAATTCGCCACGAGTATGATGAATGAGACAAGTTGCGTAAAATAATGTGCAATCTACCTCACCGCACGAATGGCCTCTCACTCTTTCTCTCTCTCTCTCTCTCTCTCTCTCTCTCTCTCTCTCTCTCTTATTAAAAGGCTTAACTTTTGTGGTTTTGGACAAATTAACAAGTTTTCAACCTATGAACTCATTCATTCCTAATTGAAATTTACGAAAATTCAGCGAAAATCCACACATTCCGGTTTTTCTTTGCGCTGTTCGAATTGGAACATAGTTTAAAAGCCAAATAATTTGACGGTGTACATGCATCCGTTGTATCGTATTAAATATGTTATTGTGGGATTAACATTAGTATTTTGTGTTTAAAAATCTGAATCCTAAATATTAATATTTTGTTCAAAGTTGGAGAATATAAAGAAAAGTGAAAATAAAATTTCGCCGACTAAACATAACACTAGGAAGACCAAAATGAATGATCGAAATTGGCAATGAAAATATATTAAGCAAAAATATAAATTCTTGTTATACTATGGGAAAAATAAGGAAAAAGTAATTTTTTCTCTTTGTTTTGTCCTTTAATTCAAATTATCACTTTCACTTATATGTCACAACTCAATAACAACAAAGTAAGGCCGAGTTGTTTTTATGGGATGAAATAGAATAAAAGTAGGTCATGTGAGAAGTGCATAGGGGCTTAAAAATGACCTAACCAATGGAGTACAGAACGTGTGAAAATTGCAAATGGGCTCGTGTGTTTTTTTAATCTTTATCTTTCTTTCCCTTGAAACAACGGTGAAAAATTATTCTGGTAGCTTTCGCCGCTGCATTCTCGCACACGGCTTTCATTTCGGCGAGATTACATTTCAATTTTACACTTTAACGTCACAAATAGGGTTTAATGATTTCAATGTAAAAACGTACCTAACTGAAAACAGTTTGCCATTGTTTTAATTATCATATCTCCAAATACGTTCGTTTTATTTTTTATGGTCCATCGATTGTAGGTTGGTCGTTTCCGATCATTTTGGTTTGGCATAATGGTAGCAAAGATAGCGAAAATTCAAAAGAAAGCTAGTGTGATCTTAAATGACCAACTGCATAATCATCATTCAGTGGCCTCATGAAGGAATTTCAATATTTATCTAATGGCTTCAACTAGAATGAACGACAACTCCCCATCCGGAGTCCCGGAAAAATTTGTAACTTGAGCGACTCTTCTTAGTTTCTGTTATCTTTCATTTTTTTATTATTTGTAGGCCTTTTTTTGAAGGTTATTATAGACAGTTTTATGCATTCTTCTTTAAAACAAAAAAGTAAATTAAAGAAGAATTAAATTAAAAAAAATTAAAAATTAAAGAATTAAAAAAAGAAAATTTAAATTAAAGAAGAAATTTTATCAAATTAAGAAATTAAATTAAATTAAGGAAATTAGTATTTTGTCTAAAGTAGTACAGTCCGAGCTATGGAACTCAGTAATAGAGAATCTGTGTTTGTATAAAGATGTATAAAGATTTCTATTTCAAGCTTAAAGATTTTTATTATTTTTTTAAAATTTAATCGGCTGAGGATGACTGCAAAGGAATTGAAAAGCTTGCCGCGAAATAAAAATAAACTGTGCTGGAACTGAAAGAAGTTTTATTCAAACATAGATTCTCTATTATGAAGTTACATAGTTTGCTATTCTCCTCAAATTTGTTTATTTGGTAGTCTTTTGTATGCTAGAAACAGAAATCTTTCTACAATAACAACTATGAATTTATTAATAATGTAATTTTTTTAGTAAACTAGAGTATGGGGCAAAAGTAACTTACCTGAAAGGTTTCCAACCAAGAAGGAAATAAAGTTCCTAAATTAGTTTCTTGATTCTTCCAGATCCTGTCAGTTCCAAATTCACTCACACTCTCATTCATTCTTAAATACAATCTTTCTTATTTACTTACCAATCAGGTAATTAGGGTGGTGGATTACACGATATCCTCTATCACCCTTTACACCTATTACATAACTAACCTGTATGCTGGCTTTGGCCCAAAAGTAGGTGTTCAAGTGTCAACCTCGCATGGCCTATTCTTAATCATATGAGGATAATATTTTCTTTGAGACAAGTTCAATTCAAAAACATGTTATATTTCATAAAGCCTACGATCCAAATTTATTTCCTGGTTGATGTTTTACGGAGAGGTAATGTTTTATTTTCCGCACTCGTACAGAACGAGGTCTTCTAATCGGCTTGTGTTGTTGATTTAGAGAGAAAAAACTGAGACAATATGTCATCATAATGATAACACTTCCAGAAATATCACTTGATAAAACGATATTTAAGTAACATAATCATAAATGTATTAAAATGTTACAAGATGAACAACGGGACGTAGGTTACGACTGAATTTATTAGCACAAATGCGCATCATGTGTTTCGACCAAATGTTATTTAACATAGTTTTCTGGCAGATATGGAAAGACATTTATTCAATATTAATCGGATAATCAAGTTTATCAAAAGTTCACTGTTATTATTATTATTGTTATTTAGTTTATACTGTTTATACATTATTATTATTATTATTATTGTTTAGTGGAGATTTGACGATTTGACATTTCACCTTCTTCACCTCTATAACATTGGGCGTTGATCCTTATTTTCAGTACTCAATGTTTAAATGATAAACTCTTTTAAGGGTTTGACTTGTGCTTGATTGATAAGGCCCATTTGGCTGGAAAAAAACACCATTTTGTATGACTTTTTTCTCGTTACCTATCATTACTCCAACTATCGCCAGTATAATTTGTTATTTTTTTTCGACCACCTTTTTATTATTCTTTACTTTGGAGAACTATGGTCCATTCTGACCAGAAATTGGAACGGTTTTGAAGGCATGCTCCGCCCAATTTCATTTCATTTCGCTATCATCACGATGTCGTTGACTTTTGTTTTTTTACCTAATGAGATTGCTGTTTTTCTTTCCTCTTAGGCAAACGTATCTCCATTGCCCCATTGCTCAAAGAGACTATCTGAGCTACCTTTAGTTTAGCCACAGACATTCGAGCCTTAAATACTATGTCACCCATGGAACGATTGATATGAAAAAATATATTTATATTCGGATACCTTTAAATATATGTTTCAGTGTATTTATTCCTGGTATCATGACTTCTTATTTCTTCCTTGTAATTATTTGACTGAAATGTGACAGCCGGGCCAAGGAACTTTGTGCTGTTTACCCCACTCTATTTTTTCATGGCTCGCATCTATTTCTTCTTATTTGTAAATTTTTATACTTATACTTATTATTATTAATTTTTAAGGGCGTTTTAACGGCTAAGGTAATTTCACGCCCTAACATCCAAACATTCTATTTTTATACTTATTGTTGTTTATATTGAAACTATTTTTCTTTCACTCGATTAACGCTTCTCACGATATTTGCAGATTGCGCATTACGTAGGACATAGAACATCATCCATCAATTACAGGTTGTTCAATTATTTATTATTTATTGATTTTTAAAGGAAGAGTGCAGAATAATAATTAAATATTAAAAATTTAATAAATAAAATAATTAATATGTTGAAATATATCGAGCCAATACGCATGTGGCCAGTCTGTCATGGTCATGAGATATCGTCATTTCTATATGTGATGTGCCCGATATAACGGTGCATCGTTTTCATGCCAATATTATTGTCCAGGCACGTCACAACAGTTCCAGAGAGACAATGAAATCGCCGACATCAAATATTCATGTCGCACTTCTCGTTTAAGACAGCAGTCCAGCTGGCTGCATCCTTCCCAAATCACAACAATGGGCGTTTGCATTTTTACCGGCCCGCATATTGATTCTAACGGGTCAGAAAACCGTCTGAATAATTCAAACCTTTTTGAATTGACATTCTTTTCACGTAGTGAATATTAATATTTGCCATCGGAGAAAATCCCAGTGCAATAAGATTCTTTTTTTTCGAGAAACCTAGCCTTTTCTATGTTTTGACCTTTTACACTTGCTGAATAAAAATTAGCCTTAAAGTAAAATAAACAGTCTGCTATGATTTTAATGTTTCAACTGCAATTATAACAATTAATTTTAAATCTATTACTTTCGTGTAAAAGAAATATTTATACCCTGGGAGGCGCTTAGTATAAACCAAAAAGGGAAATTGTAAAGAGAGTTAGTCAATATTTCATTAGTACAATTAACCCTTTCTTGGCCAATATCTTCCACGAATTCACCCAAGACACTCATTTAAGCCTATCAAAAATGTAATAGCTCAATACAAAGGAAACCCCATGAAAAAGAAACTTTTTCCGTTCATTGTTAATTGATTTAGATATATCATTAGTGAGGAAATGAAACCACAAATAAATTTACTCTTATAGTTTATATTTATTTAAAATATTATTCACAGACTGTATGATAAGAATCTGCTCAAGAGGCAAAACAATTAGTGTAAAGCAATAAAATTAATCAAACTACAGTAAAGAAGTAAAATAAATCCTGTCTTACAAGAGGGCAACGTCCAACTTGGGTAACGTAGACGAGGATGCAATACATTTTTCGTTTCAGTTAAAATGCCATGGGCTCATTCCGGGATTCGAACCCACAATAATAATTCCTAGAATGGTAGGACCTTGGTTTTGCCGTCGCAGTTGTCGCTTAAGTTGTTTGCAAGTGTGTTCGATTGGGTTCAATTCTGAACTACGTGTTCGCCTCACCAAGGACTCAATTCGAATCTCATTCAGGTAGTCAGCAAGAATCTCACAGCGATATGGAGGCAAATGGCAAATATTTATTACATGTTCTTCGATTATGTCTGGGAAGTACCTATGTGAAGAAGGACAACTCCTCGCCCCTCAACAACTAATTCGCTGCGGGTGTCCAAGAAATTATCACTCCAGAGAATCAATGACCCATTGCCCAATGCCATGAGGCATCTATGTCTCCTATGCTTCTCCATATGAAATTACACCCATCCAACGATTTGCGGAACATTTTAACCTCATCTGTAATAACAACTCGTTCCCAATCTTCCAATGTCCAACGGCCGCCAAGTTTAATAGTAATGCTCAAAAATAGGAAAATTTGTAATTTATTGTATTAATTTTAATTAAATTAACCGATATAGAAAGAAATAATGTTCTTGATCGTCGATTCGACAAGATGGAACCATTTCCATAGTGCCAGCCAGATCCTAAATGAAGTACAAGATGTTATGGCAAAGTCTTTATCAACACAAACGATTCGTAATCGTTTGTGGGAAGTATGCCCCTTTTAGACGACCGGCAACAACAGCCCGCCACAAAAAGTCAAGAGAATATGGTGCAGCGAACACCTAGCAGATAACACAAATTGAAATACTGTTATGTTTACTGATGAATCGCGTTTCTATCTCTATAGTGATAGCAGGCGCGGAAGAGAGAAAAGGGATGCCTACAATTCCCCAGTTCTTGTTTCCTTCAGTGCAGTTTGGGGAAGGTGGTGTAATGGACTGGGCTGGGGTTTACACTGGAGGACGAAATGGACGTTGTATTGATGAAGGCAACTTAACGCAGTTCGTTATGTCAAAAAATTATCAAAGAATATCATCCCTCAAACTAAGGAATCTCATTGGCTGGAATTTTCAATTCTTAGATGACAGTACCAGACCTCATAGAGACAGTGTTGTTCATCAATGAGAGAAAACCCGGGAATTTCCAATCTGCCCGTTCCCCCATTGTCACCATCCGCAGCCAGTTGACTAGCCCAACTGAGTGAAGCGTTGGAAATTTATATGGAGTATGAAATTACTGACAACCTTATTAACAATATGTGGTGTTCAGATGTTTTAGCTAACAGAGGACATTATACATGGTATTAATTGTCTAAAAGAATTATTATGTCCAATAAACTCCAATTATGGAGTTAAATAAAATCTTTTATTTTGTTACTTTTTAAAATCTCTAAATTTTCTTTAAATAAAAAGATAATAATTTCTAATAAATTTTAATGCAATTTATAATAAAATAAAATAAAAATGGTAGGGACAGTGAATACTACAAACTTGACAATTTCCTATTCATTTTTGGATATACAACCTTTTCCTTACGCAATTGCATTTTACAACAGTAAATTTGAAACAAAGAAAAATTATTTTGGCAATTTATAACTTTGAAAATATTATTTGAAAGATGTTTTTCATGAAATTTAATATAATCTTTATAAGAAGAAGTTACGGGCTGATGCTCATCTCGAGAGTCTACTTGGAAGTAATTGCAAGTACATCAAGGGAAATTTAAGCACGTGCGATGTTGACGTCCCAGGCCGTAAATTCACCGCCTAGCCCATCTACTCGATTTAGTTCCTGTATAAAATATTTTTCATTTCGTCGGCAAAGTTAAGCAAAAAAAGCATTCTTTTAATAGAAGGGCTGCTAGTTTCTCTTCAAATCTGCCCGAATGGAAACGGTTTCATACTTCATATTGCACGTAACGTTTTTCCGTACAAATCAACACTCAATCAGCTACTCAATTATTTTATAAGATCCAATTCTGCATTTAGAAGTTTTAATTGACCATATTAATTAAAATATTTAATTAATGATACGTTTACAACAAACTAAAAATAATCACTAAACGTCTGTTTTCTTCGTGTCATATTGTCTCCGGACATTGCCAAACATTGTTCAATTTAACCAAATATGTGACTTTTTACCATGAAGGTGCGCTTTCCCTTAATTTGTCCTACTTGTAGGAACTGGAGAAATCCATCACTGAACGTGGCACCGTAATGGTTTGATCAAGTACGCTGATGATAGCGCAATTTTGTCATCTAATTTAAATTCGGTCGAATATACTTTATATATATACACACACTTTATATATATACTTTTTATATATATGTATATATATATACACTTTATATATATACTTTATATATATATATATACACACTGAAGTCAAATACTTAGAACTGTACCTAGACATCAAACGGATAAGGAATCGCCACACAAAACATTCGAACTTTTGAAGTATTAATACACTGGGTGTAGCAACCAGTGGCAAAACAATTAAAACTATTATTTTTTTAATTCACAAGTTATCCTTCCGATCCATAATAAATTCCTCTCACTGCCCAAGCCATTACTCACAAACCCACAACATCGTTGCCTTAGATGAAATATTGTTGTAATGATGTAAAGTTAAGAAGCTTTATTTATTATTTGAGATGTCTAAATAAATAAAAAAGTTCTAAATTGCTCATCGGTGCCTTATCCCTTAAGCCTCTAAGAATATTTTGAATATATCATTAATCATCATCACAAAACGTACCAATATTTTTAAAAAAATTATAAATTTGTGGTAATTATTGTTTTTGCCGAGAAGCTATGCTCTAATTAAAGCTAACTCATAATACCTCATGCGAAAGCCGATTCAAAGAATCCCAGCTACCACGTGACATAACTTGGGTTAATTAATTGCAGCCCTCGGGAGAAATTGGCTTTCCATGTTACAACCAACAGTAAAAGTTTTAAGTCTTATCCTAAAAATAACTTGGCATGTGTAAGCTCACAAAACTTCAAAAAAGGCAATTAAACTGACGAACGTAGAACAACAGATAAATCTTTGAAATGCTATTTAACGTTTATAGCCCAGTACAAATAAAGTCAACGCTTCCTGAATCCCAGACCTTCCAAGTTTCATATATCCAAGTTCAACGCATTATCACTATTACGAAAAAATGTTAATTACCGTCATATTGATCTTCCTACCTTCATTGATTTATCTACTATGAACAGATAACCAATAGAAACAAATGTCCCCCTAACAACTCAACAAAGACTACGGCAATAAGCAAATAATAACTAACATAAGAAGACATAAAATCATAATGACACCAAGGAAATTTAGACAATAAAATTGCAACAGTCACGTAGAATGGGGAAAATATATTCAAACTAACTCATTACTTAACAGTTACTAACAACGTTGTTACACCACTGACACCATATGAACCCTTTCGACAATAACACTATGTATAGTATAATATACATTTAATAAATACTATATAATAACTTGGGAATGAGGAGAAAACCTCGCCGGACTTACAGGAAAATAAAAGTTACAAAAAATATAAAATCAATTAGTGACAATGATGTAAATTATGTCTCACCTCAAGGAAAACCGCAAAGAACCTTCCAAAATATAAACGTGAAATTGCTTCTTGGCCTGCAAAAAATGGATATACATGAATATCTTGAAATGAACAAACGCGACGTATTCTACAGAAGAAAGTCGTCATGAAGACAGTCTCAATCATCACACAATTATTCGAAACACTGCTCCATCACAATAACAAAAAAACACTGATGCCGACCCTAATGACACATGTTAAAAATTTAGATAAATATTTTCACGTGCGAACATTAAGCCAGCGGGATGAGGCGATGAAACATAGATGTTAGAATATGTAGTTTGGTCGTTTCTGCCTATACTGTTATGCTTATACTCAATGTTTTGGACTGATCGACGCGTTTGTGATTATGGGTTTGTGCATTGGTGGATCTGTGCGCTCTCTTGTATGCGTGCCGTATTTAAGTGAAATTCCCAAAAGATTAGACGAAAAGCTAGTCGGCTGTTGGTTCATCAACCAACCTCAAAGAGAAATGACAGCGATTTACTCACTGATTTGATAATGTTTGATTTCTGGTTATAAACATCGGCAGATACGCAACGGTACTTTATTAAAAAAAAATCCTCCTAGAGAAAAAAAAGGCGCTTTGATAATTATTAGCATTCAAATTTTCACTTCAAGCGTGGTGAAATACTAGTTGTAATTCGGTGACAATAATGTCCTGACCCTCGGTTGGGTTCACGAGTACTCGGACATATACTGTTAATGAGAGGGATTGTGGAGTCAGTATTTATTCTAGCCACAAACTCCTTTATGAGTCAAAATCCTGAGTGGATCTTTCTAAGGATGAGACGGACGAAACAATTCATAGCGGGTCAGAGAATGTCCTGGGGGGGGGGCAACCTTAGCTCCCTCCTTAGGTTTCCCGGCTGGGGACTGCTTACGAGGGCATTTATTATATGTTCCGAATAAGCGTACTAACGAAAGAAACATTGTGCAAATATTGCCAAGAAGGGAAAGAGACCGTGGAACAAATTCTGTGTTACTGTGAGGGTTATTACTACCAACCTACTTTCCTCCCATTCAATATAGAGAGGAACTAACTACTTGAGAAACTTGAGAAATTTGAAATTAGAAAAAATTAAAGTTGAACATGGAGATAAATGCATTAATAATATAACATAATTTTTAATAATGTAATTATTTATTAAATATGTACTTAAATAATATTAAACGTACAAAATAAATGACTCAATTAATTTAATTTTAATTATTCTTTTATTAATCTATTATTAATGCATCATTTTAGCTTTAATTTTTTATTTTTGTTTTCGTAGGTTTACTCAGAAAGGAGGTAATTCCCCCCTAATTTTTTATTAATTAATAAAAACGAAATAAATCACTAATGTATAACTATTTTCTTACAGTATTATTATTGAAATATTTAATTGCATTATAATTCCCGCTTTTCGCAAGTTTAAAATCGAACAGCATTAGAAATTCTAGCTTCTCATTGGAACGTCGCGTTGGCGTGTTCATTCTTACAATTCATATCGAGAGAAGTGGTCGTTTTAAGGTTTAACCTGATGAGCTACAAGCTTGATATCCGGATTATTGAAACAATTAACTATAAGTAGGAACTAGTTTTTTGGAGGTCTGATGAACTGACAAATTTTTCATTTAATTTTTTCATTGTGCACTTTAATGATTGCCTTTTTAGATTGGACTGCCGTTTTCACCCGTCCTTCCAGAGACGTTAATCAGTTGAGCTCGTGCAATTCAGCCGAATAAAAGGACTAAGAGAAATAATCGGTTCAAGGCTAATGGCTGGGATTGTCTCGGAAAGAGGGATGGTTCAATTGAGTACGGTTTAATTCACTTCTTGAAGAATTCTCTGCATTGAAGCCTTCGCTTTGTCGCGATCGATCCGGCCAATGCACGGCCTCATGTGAAATCAACTGCAAACGTTTGATTCGAGCAAACGCCCAGAAGTTATTCCGCTGGTTATTCGCGAATACCTTAAGAAATAATTAACGCGACAAAAAATCTTCAACAACCCCGCTGGCGTCGCAAAGCTAAGACCAGTTGTTTGCTCGAGTTATAAAAGCGATTATATTTTCCGAGATTGCAGTATTGACATGACAACATACACAGTAAAGTCTCTCAACCAATAACGTTTCACTTTAAAAACTGCTTACTCTAATTTTCCATATTCATAAAATATAATAATAAATATAATTAGAAGTAGATCTTTTCCATGATTTGATGACACTGTTCATTTTCATCAAGCTTCTTCTTTTTCTAATTAGGATAAATATAAATTTGACCTTTCGCTCCATGGCGAGTGATCAGGCTACAGAAATAGCTTTACGCCAATACAACCTGAAACTTCAACGATTGAAGCAATATAAAGTTGCTCATGACTGATGAGTCATGACTATCAAACTAGAGGCCGATAAATGGACATACACCATTTCCGACTACAAGAATCTTAAGTCTTTAGCTAGTGACGGGTGTAAACTATCACAACACTGCAAAACAAACGAAAGCAAAACTGGACGGATAAAATAAAATTTCTTATTTTTAATTCTTTTTTAAGGTGGTTAAAAACCATAAATATAAAATATTTAATTCACAAATTCAAATTTACACATATAAATATACAAAACAGTATATTAATTATAAAATTACCTTAAAAATGCCTAAAAATTTTAATTTTAATTTTAAAAAAGGTTTAAATTAAAAAAAACGAAAAAAGCAAATATTTTGAAATATCTTTAAGCCCTTAAAAAAGCTTAAAAACGTATATTTCAAAATCTTTAGCGCCTTCATAAAGGGCCCAAAAGTATACCTTCATTTACCACTTTCACAAATCGTTCTAAAAACTATTTAAATTCCCTTTAATCACCACAAAAACGGCTTACGTCTGTTGTAATCGTAGAGAATTCACTTTTCGTCATAAATAACAATTCTATCCAGAAAAGATTCATTTCTGTTTCGGCGCTATCTCCAAAACTATGATTTTTTCGCAGTCAGCGGTTAATAGGCTAAGAATCAAACTTGCCAGCTTTTTTACCGTTCTAATTGAATAAAGGTGGTCAGCGTCGGTCGATTTCCTACCTGACAGCCTCTCTGCACGTACTCATACAATTGTGCTGGGATTTAGAACATCATCATCTAGGGAAGAAATCCTTCCTCGACCTTCTTTGTCTTCAAGGCTAAAGTCTCCCACTCGAAATGTTTTAAACCATCTGAACGTTGCTCTCACTCACGCTGCCATCGCTACAGACTTCTTTAAAGTTTCTAGCCGTTTGGGCACCGCTCCGACCGAGCTTAAAACTCGTAAAACAAAATTACGCGAAAATCACGCTTTGCGATCTTAGTAAAGACGGAATTATTCCCAATAAAAGAAACGCTACTGAGGTAAACGAACATTTCTGTTCGGAAGAGGATTAAAAAGTGTTGATATTCGAACAAACGATTAATCCATCAAACATAAACAGTTTATTGTATAGAGGGATAATTTGAAAGAAAACCTGAAAACCGGCATTACTTTCCCAGGCAAACCAATAGTGTATTGGAAAATATGATTACCACCATTAGAAAAAGCCTAAAAAAGTATATTTAAATTGTCTGAATTTGAATTTTCCCTCCTTCTTGCCATTTTTCTACCAAGTGGGTTCGAATCCCGCTCATGCCATTGACTTTTTATCTCAACTAAAAACCATAATTAATTGTAATACATTAATTTGTCAAGCGGACCACGAAATTAGTGAACTTGGTACTTATTTTGTATAATTGAATGCTACTACATATTTACAGTAACAAATTTGTATCAGCAAACAATACGTACTTCATGGCTAAGACATAAAAGCATGCATGCATTGCGGTGCTACACTCCCGCAGAAGAAAGTGTTTGAGGATGTTCAATATGACGGCAATATGTAGAAGACATTCCAGTACTGAAATCGGGCCTATTAATTGAGGATTGAAACCTAATTGAGGATTGATGGGTACTCAACATTCCACCATCAACCATCTTAAAACTACACTTTCTTGGTAATACATTGCCATGTACATGGGAACTAGATACTCGCCACCTTACTAAGCACAATTGTCATATCTGGTAGCATTCCTATGCCACTCTCTAAAAGGAGCCAAGGAATTTGGCTCTAATTAGATGGGCCCCATAGCAACCTTTCTCCACCGGCCCAAAAGTAAATGTCCGTTTGTCAACCTCTCATGATTAACCATTAGTTGGGTGAGGATGACCCATCTTCTAAAAGTCATTCGTTTTAAACGCCCCTGAAACTGTGACATTTTAAGTGAAAGATATGTTTGATCCATTGAAGACAAATTTTACTTTTCAAAAAGTATAAACTAGGTAGTTTTGAACATATCATCATATCATCCTTGATATAATGATTTTTAACTTTTAGCTATAATTTATAACATAAAATAGGCGAGTTATGGATCTACTTCCACTGTCAACTCACCAATGCTATGGTTGACATGACAAAATGATCATTTTAAGATAATAATTTTTAGAAATGCACTAAGTATGAAACGTTGTGAATTATTAATAATAGTGCTGATTAAAATGATATATTCTTCGATAGCTTGACAAAACTACTATTTTTTTAATAGATTCCTAACTTTTTAATAAACCTACCATTTTCATTCTTTTTTGAAAACAATTAATTAAGGTTTTTATTTGGATAAAAAAGTCAATGGCACGAGCGGGATTCGAACCCAAGATCTTCGGTTTGATACGCCGCTGCTCTACCACTTGAGCTATCATGACCTCTTTTATCTTTACTAAAAACCTTAATTAATTGTAATATATTAGTTGGTCAAGCGGACCACAAAATTAGTAAATTTTCTAAAAACTTTAATATCAATTTTAAAAGCTTGATTTTTATTAAATATTTATTCATTTATTTTAAATAAAAGAATCTTAGTGTCTAGGTGTTCAAAGGTGTGGAACATCATTTTACGGAGCAATTTTGACAGTTTTTTTTTTAATTTATTGGCTAAGTAAGGCCGGATTGGGCAAATGAAACCGAAAAGTCTCTATTTATAGGGCTTCGGCGAAAATAGAAAAGGATCTGTTTGAAATTCTTCCCCCGGAGGGTTTAAATCCACAGAGACCATCCATAAGTGTAGCTTAGAGCTAGCAGCGTCTCTCTCCCCGAGATAAAAAAAATCTTATTCTACTACCTCAAATATGGAAAACTTTAATAACGGAAAATATCCTGTCATTTATGGACTGCTATATAAAATGAAAGAAAACTCAAAAAATGTACATGGGTTAACATACGTTCCTGATTATTACATAATATCCGAATACCGCTTGACAATTATCTCGGCTAACGAGGTTAATTCGAACTATGTAGGTTAAGCCCCGAAAATCCTTCCGTTACACAAATAACAGGTTTTGCCTTTCAGCAGTGTTTGCTCTTCTTTTTTAGAGACGGTCATCTGGAGAGGTAGGAAATAAGTCTTACGTTGGCTTTTTTTACAGTTTTCGATTCTGTAAGTCAAAAACCGGAAAATGGAATCAACTTTCCAAAAGAATAACTTTAAAAAACACTCACGAGTAATTTTGAATTAATTATCATTCAAATGGTTACTGAATAATTATATTATATTAATTAAAATTATATTGGAAAAAGATTCGTTGGCTCGATTTTCTTCGTTGCAAGTTTTTGTTGGCTCGAAGTAGGACCGAGCGGTGGAAATCGGCAGGAAATAGCTTCTTATAAATATAAAGGGAAGACGTGAAAATCCCTGTGACCCCGTAATTTTATTTAAATCGCAGCTCACGTCCTTATTTCTTGAACTCTTTGGCAATAACAGGTCGTAATCAAAATGAGGCATCGCGTTACATTTTCTTTTTTTGTGCAAGAAGTTTTGTGTAGTTTCAGGGTCGATTTGTTCCAATATACCGATAACAAACCGTGCCTATAGACTATCCTATGCATAGATCGATTAATTTCTTTTATAATACAATTATTAATGTGCCTTAACTACAAAACTATAACAAAAGTAATTTGGCTTAAGACAGTGTTAGCTTGATCACCAGAATTTTATATTTTTTATTGCTGTGATCCAAAACTAATACACTATAATTCACAAGACTAAACAATTTTAATTCTCTTCTATTTCTTTCTACAGTTTTAATGTTATTCCACATTTTTGTCAAATTTTCTTGTCCGATTCTCTCTCTTTTTTTCTAACTCTTTTGGGGACCACCATTCCGCAACTTAATTCATGTTTTTCTGTATTGTTTGGTTAAAGATTCTATTCTTTAAAACACCACGGATTTTAAAATAAAGTACTTCCTGTCATACATTTAACTTCTAATTACTCGATAGGGTTGCGGACGAGGAGTCAAACCACTTTATAAAACATTTGATTCACTTTATCATCTGAAAAAATTTAAATTTTCCATTTAATACTGGGATTCGAATAGTTTTTATTGACTTTCAATTTAAGGTCCAAGGTTCACACCAATTTTTAGTATGTTTTTATTAAAATTTCCTTGTGATTATTAAAAATTAAAATTCTCTTAAACCACACTACCAACTTGCTCTAGGACACAATATCAAAAGAACTACAGGTTTAAGGACTAGATCACTGCGGTTCAACCGAAAGCTCCAAAAAAGAGCTTAACAGCCAACTTACCATTTGTTTGGTGACATGGACAACACCTTGTAATATATTTTTGATACTATAGTAAACTGAAAAACCATGTGCTCTGCCAGGATTTGAACCCAGAACTACTAGCGTGCCAAATCCTGACCTCCTTGCTGTTTTTCTTCACCGTCTTCAGTGTGTTATTTGGTCGTATAAATTTGTTTTAACTTTATATTCGTGCCCAATGAAAGCTCATTAAAATGGTTAAAATGGCCGAACAATAGACGGACCAAACTAGCGAGGTTTTGCAAACCGGAATGATTGGAAACGACTAAGCTATGAACCGTCTGGTTCTTAATCTTTCCCCCATTTAAACCCTGTTAGTTGTGTTCTCGCCCAGCTTACATCCCCGATCAACTCTGAAGAAGGCAAAATACCAAAACCGCGATACTAGACAGAATGATGAGAGAATGATTGAAAACGACCAAACCACAATTACAATAGTCTAGCCTCAAAAAATTTCACAAAACACGAGAATACTAGCTACACTTTAATTGAATCTAATAAAAGATTTGGATCTAATAAATTTAAAAAAATTAACCAAATATATTTATGGTAAAACATTGATATTTGGAACGGAATAAAAAAGAAGGCAAAGATGTCTTTTCACCACAATTTTTAAATTTGGCTCATCCAAGGCCCCCTTTAATGTTGTTACGAAAGGGTGGAGAAAGTAGGGAAAGCGGTTAGAATATCTTTGAAATATAAATGCTTGTTTATTTTTCATACGTAGGGACGACGACGGAGACGAAATCTTTTCTCTGGTTTTGCCTGGGGGCAATAGCGATTCCGATCATGCCTTGAAAACTTCTCCCTTTTACTACCGAACATCACATGATCATATTTTTCTTTCAAGGAAGCCTGTTGGATCGCTGATAAAAGCACTAATGAGACACATTAGTAGAAAAAGTAAATTTATAAATGTTTGTCCTAAAGAAAGATTCCACATCACAATTCAGGGCCCTTAATATTAAGTATTTTGGAAAGTGGATAATTTCAAAACATGCAGTATTCGAAATGACACTCTTTGATCAACAAAATTATACGGTATTTTCCGAAAGATGAAATTCATTAAAAGGTAGATTTCATACAACAAATAGGGGAAAAATCTGAGCATTGCTATTTGTTAAAAATTAGTGCCGCTTTGGTGGAGGAGAGTACTCACCATCAAAATTATCAGGCATTTGTGAAGATTGGACTTTTCCAACAATTAATTTCACTTTAGGGGAGGGTGGGGATCATCTCAGCAACAAAATTGTAAAGCACTCCCCGTATAAATAGAAATATGATATTTCGTACAAATGTAGGTCTTACGGTATAACCAAAGGCAAGATTCTGAAAATTGCAATTTTCTCAAAATTACTATTCTTTTAGAAGGAAGGGGTATCCACATCATCAATCGTTACCATCCGTTGGTAACATCGAAAACTAGATATTATTTGTGAAACGTGTTAGTATTAAGATGATTAAACGTCTGGTTATATTATTTTAAAAATTTAATGATTAATATTTTCTTACCAAACCAAAAAATACATTTTATTCTTTTCTGATAATAAAATATGCTTTAAACAAAAATATATGTGCAATTAATTTTAATAATGAAGGTCATTACCAGTTAGGAATTTGTCGAAGGTTATCAACAACTGTCGTTTGCTCTGATTAACCGTTTTCCTGAAATAAAAAATATATGTTAATAATTTGTGCTGACTTAAAACTTAACTAAGTTTAAAGATAAATGTTCATTAAGTTTAGTCGTTTTCGATCGTTCATGTCGGCCTACGCTCCCTGTTTTTAGCCTGCCAGACGCAATTTAGGATCGCGCCATTTTGACTGTGCTATTTTATCGAATAAAACCTCATAAAAGAAGAATGCATCTGACAGAGAAAACCGGCGAAACTTGGCCGACCAAAATTATTGGAAACGACTAATCTGTAGGTTCATCACCACGCAGATTTCTAGATATCTCACAATTTATTTATTTGTTATTACTGTTTTGATAATTAAGTAGGGAAATAAACAAAATTTACTATAAAATTAAGGAAAAAGGATAAAAAATGTATAACTTGTGTGATTAATCTTGGGTTACTAAAATTTATTCGATTGTTTCAAGTTTTTAGCTTACTTATATTCCCGACTATGTATGAACAAGACGGATTGTACAGCAAATGAAAAACCAAGAACCATACGATTCTTCGTTCGTTTAATTAGAAAGTCCCCTACCCTATTTAGCCTGGTCTTGCGGTTTTTGCCTGTCAGAGGCGTTCGACCACCCGCCATCTTTAGTGTGTTATTTAGTCGTCTCAGTTTTTTATTACACTACTTACATCTCCGTCGAATAATACTTTCGTTTATTGCTACTTTATAGTCCCAACCAATAAAAGCTCTCTAAAAGTAAGGCATATTTAACTGGTAAACCGGTGAGACTTCGACGACCAAGTTGATCGGAAACGGAAAACTACCAGATCGGTGATAGATCTGTAAGTAAAACTTATTTAGTCAGTCGTGTCAGTTTGTTCTCAACCTGTTTAATACACCGATTAACCATTAAGATTGAGAACCATTCGTGTTCTGTCGTACTTTCAGGTAGTTTCGTTGCTGATTTGGTAAGCCCAATCTAGTTTGTTGTATCAGACGAGGGTCAGCATCAACCATCTGAGCGTGTTCAGTCGACTTTTGATCTGACCAAATGCTCACTGAAATAAGAACGGTTTGGACAGGCAAATACAAGAAACTAGGAATTCAAAAATGATAGGAAAGGACCAAACAAGCTGCAGCTTTATCATCGATTCCGGTCTATTTGTTAGTATGGAAATATTAAAGGTGGAGTGAATATGTAGATTTACTTTTTATGAATTATGTTTCAACTCTCTGAATTATATTGCTCTACAAATTATAATGTTCGACAGCCACATCGTGCGGTTTTTGGCCTATAAGGCGCGTTTCATTTTCAGTTTGCTATTTACTCGTGCAGTTGTTTTTTCCCTTCACATTTCGACTAAAATCTCTTATTGAAGGAAAAAGGCGTATGTCGAACAAAGAAGACCAAAATGTACTAAAACGACCAATCAGCTGGTTCATTACCCATGGATCTCACAGATCTAGGCTATGATGAACTTGAACCGGTCAAACACGTTCTTACAATTTGCCATCTTAGGTATTACAAGGGTATAAACATACAAAATAAATGAAAAACTGAATATGGACACAACCATCGGTATGATGGTAAACGATAATACTACGGTTCATCATCCTGCACACGAAGAACATATATGCTAAACAGTTTATCCAGTCTGTGTTCGTCAGAGTGTTTGGCCGTAATAAATGTTCGACAATAAGATAAAATAAACGGGGAAATGTCATTTTCTCTTCTTAGACATTTTGAGATGATTGCTACAGCGGCGATGATCAGTTTTAATGACGCTTCTGCCCCTTTTTGAGATAAAATTATAGAGAAAACATAATATTAGATCAATGGAAAATTTTTTCCCCATGGATTTTAATCTTCTTTACCCTCCAATTCAATCATGGCGGTGGAAAAAGTGAAATATTAAAACCGTGTCAACTGCACATGCGAAAAAGCTCTCTGGCTTTTCAGCGAGCCATTATAATTTTCCGGGCCGAGGCGGCCAACTTCCAATTTCAAGACAAGAGATAGGGGAATTTCTCTAAAAATGTTCATTTAAGATTAATTAATCTCTGTAACTCTGAAATATTCCAAGGTGAAGATCCTGTAGAGAAAAGAAATCAATTTAAGGAGAACTCTTGTCGTTTAACCGTTCTCTTCAGCATTTTTTATAAATTTTTAACCAAGGAATAAATCTTTATTTACTCCCTTTTTATTAATATTCACCTAAAATGAAAATTGTTGTTATCCAATTTTAATTAACATTTAACATCTTAGCGTATCCTTCTATCAGGCTTGTGTTAGCTGTCTTCTTCAGGGTAACCCATGTCAAGTTCGTCCAAAAATTGAATAATGAAAGACTAATTATTGCAGTATTCTGGGATAAAATGTCTACTGGCACATGAAAGAAACGAGAACGATATGATAATAGAACTTTTAATTATCTTACAAAAATAATAATTACACGATCAAACCGTAAGCAGAGCTTGAAGCAATTGAAGATTGTTATTTCTACTATATATTAGGTTTAGGGGAAAACTCCATGGAAAGTTAGCCTTGTACACAGTTGCGGTACGATGTACCTGATAGAAGAGCATTTACTTGGCTCCATATAGAGAGCGCACAGGAATACCACGGCAGCGAGTAATTGAGCCCTCCACTCCAATTCTTGGAGGTTGTTCTATTGTATATAATTACAATAGTGATGGTTTGGGTAGAGAGTGGATGTGAGAGGGTCGATAACGAAATATCGAGTACCCCATCGACCCTCAATTTGTATAAGGTAATTAAATGTAATGATTAAGTACACCATTGACCCTCAATTAGGTTAGTTGTATAATATGTGTAAAAGGTGATTGAGGAATATCCTACAGTCCATCGCCCCCAATTGAATGAACGATATGTAAATAGAAGTGAATGTATTAAGGGTGAACATGAGTACGAATGGATTTGGAACTGCGTTGGTTACTCAATTGACCTAGCCGTTGACCACACCCCTCGGTGGCTGGACGGATAGGACTAACGTCTGCCCCCGGACTGCTAATACAATTTACTTTAAATAGCAAACGCTGGAAATGCTGGTTGACTCGACAAACGAATAGGATCAACTCGGCACATGTCTGTACGATGGCAGCTATATGAGCGGATTTGACCCTATGTAAGCTAATAAAGACAGCAGATAAGCAAATTTTGACTAATAATTAAATGTTACGTCAGGTAAGCAAGTCGTTTAAGAATTATCATATCAAATACCAGTCTCTAAGTTCGGATGTTCGGATACTTACAAAGTTTAGTTCTCTTTTTACCTGTCCAATATTGGGATTGCCCTGTAAGTTTTATCTCTGTAATATTGGATAAACTGCAATAATCTTTAAGTGAAAACAATACCACAGGCTTAGCAGGAAATAAACTAGTGGAAATAGTATTATGATATTAATTATAATACAGTGCACCATTAAATTATATTAAACAAATTGGGATCATACGGTGTGAGAGGGATTACAATATAAGACTGCAATGTTCGGGGTGTGTAAAATACTACACCCTTTGCGAGCTATTGTATTCCTTGTGCTGAACCTATTGTGAGTCCTAGTTCTTCAAGGAACTTAATTAGTAGGCCGGGTTCCAGTGATTGAACTCTTCTTTGTCCCAAAACTTCTATGTCCTCCTTCGAGCAAGTATAGCACCAAAGTTTGTTAGTAGATGGTTAAGGATGGTGACATTTTCTTTTGCTTTGTTGTTTGCCTCTGCTTCTTTGCTGAATCTGCACCTTTTTCAGATATTTGCAGTGACCTGTTAAGAATGCAGTTAAGACTCGCAGCTTTTTCTGCTTCCTCCAATGCATTGTTACCTCTTTTCTTTCAAAGTATACTACAATGTTCTTGGATTGTTTATGTCTAGTGAGCGAGTTCCTTCATTTTCTTTTTATCCTTCTCTATGAAGTGCTCATTGATAATATGGATTCCTAAGCCATAAAACGGCACAGATTCTACCAGCGATACAGCATTCCCTTTTATTGCAAGGGCATTCGCTTATGTCCTTCTACTACCACATGTTCTGGGACCCAACAGAGGCTGACGTTTTCATACCTCATTTTTTGATTGCAATTCAGCGTTATCTTTGAGCCAATGATGTTTGAACTTAGTTCTTTGATGGGTGCTTTAATATATGACATGATGGCTGTATCCTTGTTATGGTACCTTTTTTGTATTCCTTTTTTTAACATTTTTTACTTCTATAATTATGTACAGATTCCTTGTTGTCATGATTAAACAAAAAATGTTAAATCCTAAAGTTGTTTTCACGCAAAAAATAAAAAAAATAGTTTTAGTAGTAGTTTCTCAACTTAGTCTTATACTTGGAACTTAAGGCGCTTAAAAACGTATAATTCAAGTCTTAAAAAATTTAAGTTTATACTTACATTTTCGGATTCATTAAAAACATCTGCCAAAATATAGCTAATCTTTGGCTTTGCTTTGCTTAGAAAAAATACACTTAAAACACACTTAAACGCCCATGTTCCTGGTTTATTGATAAATGTATTTTTGTTCGATTACAGGCAATTAGGGTTAAATTGTTGGGTGATAAATTAATTCTTATCATTATTTGAGCACGTTTAACGAAATGAGGCACTTAAAGATAAAGTTTTAATCGCGTTTTTTTAAAATTTTCCTTGTTATATTTCAATTAGCGATGTCGCAGATTCTTCCTAGCAGGACAGCAACTTATTTGCTTGCACCTGGCAACATCAGTTGTACTAAACAGTCCTTAAATTTGCAAAGTTCAAGTGTGCTGATATATATATAAAGTTACATCCGCAACGTCTGCTTCTGTCGTCATAATAGATCTTGCAGACTCAGCAACTCTACAGAGGCTTTTTTTTAAATGAGTGTAGTCGAGTCAAATTTATAACCTAATATATAATATAATATACCTAATAATATATCCTATCATATATCATCATATATCATACACTGATAAAATAATAAAACCTTTAAACTACTTACAACCTTTCAATAAGATATTTGGAAGACTAAAAATATAAATATTTTATTTATCCGCCGTTGTTATTTTGTAATGTAGTTTTGAATGATAAATCATACATGAACGGTTAAGAACTAATAAATTCGGGAACAAAAAAACATACTTAATGTCTCCTCCGTGCGTCCGTCTGCCGAATGCGTGCAACTATTCCAGTCGTTGGAATAAATTAAAATATTGATGACCGTTAATAAGCAGGTTGGCGGAGTTGCGGTGCCAGATCCATTAAAATTTTTCAGATGCAACAGCGTTTTGAAAACTTTGTAAAAAACACTTTTCAACGACCTCCCGCCTTGGACTACAGCCTATTTTTCGCCTATTGAAATTCCCTCGGGCCGGATCGAGAAATCTATTGGTTGTCAACACCGAAACTAGGAAGATTTTAAGATCGTGCATGAGGTTGAATCCGCGGTAAACACAAACCTTTAAATCTGACTATTGACCGTTTACCCAATTAGCAGAAAACTATGCGAACTCGTCATCTCTTGCCAAGGTTATCGAAGTTACATCATCGTTCGTTAATGTTTTGTCGAATAAAAGCTTCATCAAAATGTATTGTTACGAGTACGATGTAACTTATTAATGTTTGTTTTTTCATTTATTGAAACGTAAGGGCTTCATCTGTTAACTGTTAACTCTTCAAGCTGTTCTAGATCACCAGATAAACTCCCATCTAAGCATTTATTACTTGGTCTATGCTCTTTTCCCTCAATTTTAGACTCCGCCATCAATAAAACTGCTATCAAAGAGTAAAAAGTTATTTTCTTTAGTAAGATTTCTTGTAGTCTGCGGGTAAACATTCTGTTCGAATGAACAAGACGACACTTCATCATCTTGGTCGGGCTATCCTCGCTGATTTTTGTTGGTACAGACGTGTTTCATCATTTCCGGCATATTCATGTGTTTGAGTGATTTAAAGAAATTTCATGAACTATGAAGAGGGCGAAATGATGAAACGCATCTGTACCGACAAAAATCAGCTCACCAGATGATAGGTATCAACCAATAATTTCCTTTTGCCACACACATTTGGCGACATCAATAACAGAAAGACAAAAAAAAAAAAAATAAATAAAATAACTAATGCAAGTACAAATGGAGACACTGACGAAATAACGTAGACGAGCCATAAACTCAATTCAGTTAATCGTTCAGTTAATTCTGGTGATCACGATTAACAGATTAACTAAAAGATAAACTGAGTGTGCATTTTGATTTACATATTTTATATTTTTATTACGTTTAACTGAGGTACTTCGTAACGTATTGTATTTAAAAAAATGTTGCAATAATTTGCTACTTGAGAAACAATTAATATAGTTTCAACTCAAATCATACGTGAAATTGGTTCTTGGATAAAAAGATGTCGTTTTGCCGAAAAAACATGTCCAGAAATAGTTGTTTTGTAAATAACTTTAAAACGTTTGCACTGCGATTCAAAATTCAGCGATAAAAACCGTTTCAAAAATAAAGTTGAGTGTCTAAACTCACTTTTCCCAAAAGTTCCAATTAAAAAATGGAGTTTTACTATTTTTCTACAAGCAGTTTATACGCATATATCTTCATGGAAAGAACTACTCCTCCTCTTCAATCTTGTTTCCTTTTTCGATGATGGAAGATAAACGGAAATGAAGAGATGCGGCTAAATTGAAGTCCCCACACAAACAATCGGATTAAACGATTGTTTATTACTGAGGTAACCAAAAATACAGTACGAAAACCTGTTCTAAGAGAAGAGGTTTCTCCACATTCCATGTATGAAGATTGCACTCATTACGATCTCTTAATATCATTCTAATAATTTCAGTATTTTTACTGGCGAGTTTGAGTAGGGTTGCAGAAGGTTTCCTATAACCTAATAAAAAAGAAACAGCGAGGTTAGGCTGACCAAGATTAATGGGGTCGATTAAAATTTAGCTCATCTCCTCTAATTTTTGGTGTAATATGTTTAAAAAGAACGTTTCATTTGTTGTTGTAATACGTAACATTAGGGTATATGAAAGAGAGAAAAAACGAAAGAAAGAAAAAAGAGAGAGACAGAGATGTGAGTGGTCTCCGAGAAATATGTAGAGATGGAAAGATAGATGGATAGAAAGAGTGAGTGAGTGATAAGGAGGGGAAATAACTTGGAATAACCTCGCAATTGAATATATTAAAAACGATATTTCTTCTATCGATGTGGTGTACATGTTTTTAGAAAATGTTTACAAATTTTAAGGTAAGTCGTTAAAAGGTAAATCACAAAATCAGGTAAAGGTTGGTGTATTACCTATTTTTATTTGTTATAGATTGATTGACTTTGAAAATAATTTTTTCAAATATGTATTTTAATCGCGAAAGAAAGTCAATATGTGATTATTGAGCGAGTTTAGTGGCCAATTCAAAATATTGAATTATTGCTATTAAAATAAATTTAAGAAAATATTTTAGACACTTTACTATTTGCAGAGCTTTTTTGTAATATTATCAAATCTAAAGCTAAAATGTAATATCGCCAGATGAAATACCGACAAAATATATTGTATAGTTTGGATGTATTTCTTAAAAGTGGTAAAGTAACTGAAAGTGTAGTTTTTTAAATAATTTAATCTTTGACGTAGCTATACTAAGCATTGAATACATTGGCAAATAAAACTACACACAACACTAAAGACAGCCTAGCATAAAACTTAAGAAATATATAATATTTTGTTTTCTAGTTGAAATCATCTTAATTCATCCAATAATTAAAACGTTAAACAACCCGTTTAATGAGAGTAACTTTGGAGGATTGGGTGGATTGGGGGATGCAAGCGGCATAGTTGGCAATTTCGTTTATCTGCGAAGGCAGGCTTCATCGCCCTCGGGGCTTTACGGTCGTTTAAATCGCATCAAAAAAGGGAAGGGCGACCCGCCGCCCTTATCGCCCTGACGGTTATAATAAATCGGCGCAGGGAGCTTCGCTCGTTGTCCCGATCGAATACCATAAAAGGAACATAGATGATTCCATGAGTGTTCCATAACGGTCACGCCTCTTCGTTTTTTCAGCGGCGGATAAGGAAAGCTTTCCGCCTGATGCGTGACCGTTTTCGTCCTGGCTCCTTCCGTTCGATCGATTTCCTATAAGTTCATAGGCAGTTCATTGTCCTTTTTGAGTCTTACGTAAATTTTGGATCATGGCCGACTGGATAAATCGGACACTTGATGTAAGTTATCTCTGCATTTCGACTGGCATGGTGAATGGGGTTCCTATTAATAATAAGACATCTATCATTTCTGCGCAAGTGAACTATTACATATGGAGAAATACTAAAATACTGAAAAGCCAAAATCGACATCGCCGAGGATAGACAGATCAAGATGATCGGAACGAAGCCTGCACCATGAACACCTTGGTTCTTTGTCTTTCAAACTATTTTCGGAATTTCACCCCCAACCTAGCTTATCCCCAAACTAACAACTGACCGAAAACTAGCAAAGTTAGATATAGTGATGATCCTAGACGTGCGAATTACACCGCTGGAAGGTGATGGACTGTAGAATGATTGTCTCCATCGAATACATTGATATTAAGGATTGTTGGCTAACTATTCTTCGTTAACCCTTGCTGTACAACTCCTCTAGATCCGCCCAAATGGTGAATTGACGAATCACGACAAATCCAGACCGAATGACCATAAATGGTCAAGCTATAGATCCACCATCCAGCAGAATTAGTAAGAAATCTCACAAATAAATAAATATCATTATTATTTTGGTAAAGCTATGTTGTTAAACTGATCGACATTTGATCATTTTAGTGAATCACTCTTTCTTCTTTTATCCCCTGCATACATGCTGCTTTTCATAACAAACCCCAAACCTGCTTAAAAGTTTCTGGTAGAATTTTCCTATTAAAACGAACTCCTTGGGATACACCGAAAGAATTTAATTCTAATGATCGAAAAAATTAATCTGTACGTATTTAAATAAATTTAATAAATGTATTAGATACTTTCATGTTAAAAGAAAACAATTTTTTTGAAAGCTTAGAAAAAAAACATAGTAAACAAAAAATGATAAATTTTATTACGACTAAACTTGTAGTCTTGAAGTATTTATTTATTTAAAAACAGAATTTTTTAACGAAAATCTTCTAATAACATTAGAAAAATTGGAATAAAATGTTTGATTGTTTGCCTAAAAATTAATTTTAAATACAAAATTGCAACAGACTCTATTTAAAAAAGTGTGCATTGTTTTTCCTATGGTGTATCTAAAAATGCACGTCCTTTTAAGGTGAAGGTAATATATTGCGACATTAAGTTAGGAAATAATTTTCTCCGAGCCATTTCCACGCCCAAAATCGATCAAATGCCGAATCCACTATCCATTCTAGCAGATTGACAACAACCTTATTCGACGAGTACGGCTCGAACTGCGGGAAGAAGATTGTACAAAGCGGCCCAAATCGCGTTAGAAACACCTATAAAGCATCCGATCGAATGGATCAGCGACCAAGCGGAAAAGGATTGTCGAGGAGTGAACGCCTTTGACACTGTCAAAAGCACAAATTCAGTCTAACCGGGACAAAAAAAGAACAAAGTGTATGAGCCGGTGAATATAAAAAGCTTCCGCGGGCCGGTGGAATGTAAGTTATTGGCGATGAAACCCCGCATTTTAACACTAACGGCCATCGTACGCAAATCAAGTATGTTTAAGTAGTTAGTAAATAAACCAAAACGAAACCACACGTGCCATGATGATGATAAGGAAAGTACTATGGACCGTACAAAAATTAATCCGTGAATGCATATATATTTTCAAAACCTGGAAAAACGCAACTACCTGATGATACCTTGCGTACCAGGACATAAATGAATTTTGGGTAACGCAAAGGCAAACTGGCCAGAGGAAGATCGCAAGATCATGCGTAGGCTGAACCTGTTCTTGGAATAACATTGAATAAACATTGAATCCTCCATCTCAGAAAAGAAAGAAAAAAGAGAGTAGTGTATAAACTTCAGAGGTGCTAGACATAATAAACTTAAGTTAAAAGCCTTACTCAAAGCCTTCGCCCCTTCCTAAAATTGACGGATTTATGCTTACCATTAGAGAGGACTAAATTCGGAGGAGTGGTTGATGGCTATATTCTGGTCACTGGAATCTGAGAAAACATTTACACAACATGGATATATTCAACATTGACCCTTGTTGTAGGTTAGGGAATGAGGATAACGAAACAGCCACCCCATGTCATCGAATTTGAAGTAACGACTCAATAGAGCTAAAACCTGGGTATAATGAAAACACTGAGAAAAGAATTGTAGGAATGACCTTATTCTTCTAAAGAGAAGGATCGAGTCAATTGAATCGAACTAATTAAATACAAAAAGTACAATAAGTCGTTAGGGGTCGTAAAATACCCATTTTTAACATCATCAACACCATCCCAAGCAATGCAGCGTTACGGCATACTGTTTATTCGTGTGTACTTTAATTCAATTTAACTGACTCTTTCATTCAAGAAGTAATAGGTTATTGAAAATGTATAGTGCATATATACATATAATATATATTTTTAGGGAGTACTTTGTTAGCACCCAAAAACGACTATCCAACAACTAGGCAATATTCAAAGGAAAACAAACACCGTCTAGTAAACATTATTTGGACGGACTCTCACAAAAAGTGATAATTTATCAAATTTTATACAATTAGTATTACTACAGTGACAGGCAAAAAAAAGTGGTCATCCTCATTTTTTAAGAAAATACTGGCAATCGTTCTAATTAATTACGGCTTTTAGTTGAGATGAAAAAAAGCTAATGGCACGAGAGGGACTCGAACCCACGACCTTCGGCTAGATACGCCGCTGCTCTACCACCTGAGCTATCGTGACCTCGATCCCCCCTCGGACATCAACTCCCCATCTCAACCTCACCTTACGAGTTTTGCCTCCTTTTGCCATATTTCAAATGTCGTGTAATCTGTTGTGAATTGTGATATATTAATTGGTCGAACGGACCACGAAAACAGTGAATTAATGATTTAAAATGAAGCCATTTCAATTGTCGTCGAGAATCCAAACAGATTAACACGCTCTGCTACCATATTTAAAACGATCTTTGGTGAATCCCTTTCACTCGATGCATATAAATTTCCTGAATTGTGTAAAAATGAAAAATAAGAAACAAATATACGTAATACCAAAAAAAAATGAAAAGGAATTTTTGTGCCACAAAAAAAACTAAGGTCTTGAAAAATAATATATTCAAATACTTTGTTGATAAATAAAAATATGTGACAAGTAAAAAAACATACGCTATCAACTCCTTGCCCTTAAAATTGAAAAATACCGCAGGTTGTTCGATTAAAAAAAGAGAGACAGTCCTTCCTCGTCCTTTGATATCTCAACTCACACTGTCCGATCCTGCTGTAGGGGATTAGCTTATCCTTTGAGATAAGCTTCTTTTTTTGAAAATATTGTTATACTGTAAACAAGCATTTTTTCGTAAAGTTGGTAGAGAAAATCGATTTTGAGAGGTTTTCAAGTCGAATGTATCAACAAAACTTCGGGTGCTGTGTTTCACTCTAAATCAGGCCGAACTTGGTTGGCCCGTTTGGCAACGATTAAAATGGGCTTTTTTCTCAATTGGACATGCTCGAATCTCAGGGGTTTTCGGCCGGGTGGTTGATCGACGTCAAAAGTTCTTAAGGTCACGTCTCAATCAAATTAGAAGAAATTTGCCTCCTACAATATTAATTTAAGCGGACTGCAAAACGCTTCAGTGCACGTTTAGGTCGAGGTAACGTCTATGACATCATAGCGTCTTCGAGTAATTAAAATCCATCCATTTTGCGTCGGAGTGGAGTGAATTTTTCCATAACAAGTTTAATTTTTGAAGACTTAATTTCTTTCCGACCAGAATTTTTCGTCCCAACATTGACAAAACCCAAAGTAATATGTTATACATATATATCGTTACCCCTTTTTTCCCCATAAAAAATGGGATAAAATTTAAATTGCCGGCGCTCTATGGTTTGGAGGGGACCGGAACGGAGAGTAGAAGAGGAGAGAGACGGGTCAGTTCAGGTCGACGCACGGCGACACAAACGACGCGAAGAAGCAGTTTTCCTTCTCTTTTAGGACAGAGAAAAAAAAGGGAAGGAAGGAACGGACGGCACGGCAGAGAAGAGGCGTTTAAGACGGTTTAGCGTGTGATTTCCTCTTTGTACTCGTGTCGGTGAGGACATTTTATTTTCGAGAACTTTATTTCTTTT
>CM077102.1:35689987-35760434 GCA_039619505.1 Cimex hemipterus
TGGTTTTGGAATCTTGGTTGTTAGTTTTGTAGCTGTTGTTGTAGAAATCTAAGCTGGTCACGATGGCTGCTGGCAACAAGTTCATCAATCTGCGATGCCCACCCCCACCAACAAATTTACGTTTAATACTGTTGTCATGTTTTCAAAAATTCTATTTTCCGGAGATATCGTGCCATAAAGATCCTCGATCAAATAAAAAACACTTAAAGACAAAAAATCGACACTTGTATATATATATTGTTTATTTACTATAATAACTACTTACAAAGAAAGTTAATAACTTGTCGTTTTTTATAGTGTTACTTAATACTTTTACATCCTTAGATTAAAAATAAATACGTGCAATTTCATCCTTTCTCGAGCCACTTGTCAACTTTATTAATTACCTTTTAAAATTTTAGGAACAAATGAATCCTATAGAACACATGTAGGACAGAGAGACGTAGTTCACCTCCTCCAACAAGTGTTCAACACCTTCAAACCCCTCTTAATGAAGAATGGGGTATTCCGAGCAAAATTAGATAATAAATTGTTCATTAAATTTTAATATGTTTGTCACTAAATATTTATCCTGTTTTTTGCAAATTTTTTTTTAAAACCAGCATAATTAAATATTTTTATAAAAACTCCTGACTTTCTGATCCCATTTAATGTGGCGTATATTAAAAGAAGTATGTTGTATTTAATGTAATTATAAAAATATATATAATGTGAAATACATAACAAAATACGAATTTTTTCTTCTTTATTAACACAGATATGCAATTCAAAGTAACGTTTGCTCAAAATTTTAAAAAATCAGCCCACGGTCAAATGTTGGATAAATATTTTTTCGCCGCTGACCCTGTCAGTATGCAAGGGATACGGATAGAAAACGTTCTAAATAACACAAAAGGGGGGGGGATATCTAGAAGCGGTAAAGTGAAAAGTAAAAAGCTCCACGTGCTCCTCTCCTCGCTCATTTTTTCATAATCGTCCGTTAAAAGGTCGACAAAAGAAAAATTTGACTCTTCTGACAGCGGGGTGGCGAGTGATGCGAACATTTTACGAGCTGCGATGAAATTGGGTAGGCGCGAGGAAGAAGGATTTCCAGGACTTATTTTCAGAGATCTCCCCTTAACCGGAAATATATTTGCCGCTTTGGTCGTGTAAAATGAGACAGGGCAGCGCTACACTCTGTCCATAAAATCAGCAATAACAATGGATGAAAAAGGCTATCTATTGTGTCAAATAAGAAAAGCGGTCTAAACAAATATCCCATGGAAACACAACACAAAAATAAAAAACAAATTTATACTAAAGTCGAAATCTTACTCCCTAACTTTTTGTAAAGAAATGTGCGGTGTTTAGTGGCCGTTAGTCAATGATTATCCAAAGATCGCAGGATGCGATTTTGTATGGCGTAGGTTTTAGAAAAACATTTTCTTTATCGTGCCAACGTCTCGATCTTTAAATTCACACACATTTTCGTGGTCCGTTTGCCCAATTGATACATTACAATTAATTAAGATTTTTAGTTAAGATGAAAAAGGCTAACGGCACGAGCGGGATTCGAAAAATGGCAAAAGGAGGGAAAACTCATAGGGTGAAATCTTATGGAATTTTACTTTGAGAGTGCTGTTGTGCAATAATTTTTGCAAACACAATGCCACCTTTTATGTATTAGCCATGAAGTACGTATTGTTTGCTGATACAAATATGTTGTTGTAAATATGTAGTAGCATTTAATTATACAAAATAAGTACCACTTTACTAATTTCGTGGTCCGCTTGACAAATTAATATATTACAATTAATTATGGTTTTTAGTTGAGATAAAAAGTCAATGGCATGAGCGGGATTCGAACCCACTTGGTAGAAAATTGGCAAAAAGGAGGGTAAATTCAAAAGGTGGGGTTGAGATGGGAAGTTAGTGCCCGAGAGAATCGAGGTCACAATAGCTCAAGTGGTAAAGCACCGATATATCTAGCAGAAGATCGTGGTTCGAATCCCGCTCGGGCCACTGACTTTTTTATCTCAACTAAAAACCTAAATTGTTTCGATCTTTCATTTTTCGATCGATCTGAAATCAACTTCAGGGATCAAAGTGTTTGTTTTGTCATTTGTCATTCTTGTCTGTCGTGTTGAGCGGTCTCACAAGAGACCTCAAAATTCTGTTGTGTTGACTGCCACATGAATTTAGCCGCTTAGGAGGCTAAGAGCGAATTCAGTTTTAAAAAAATACCTCGACGCCATGAGAACACCTACACACACTTTCTTTTTTTCTTCTCATAAAACTATTCAAGGGAAATTATTATTCATGTGGGTAAAATTTATGAAATGAGAAATAACCTTATTATCTCGTGTTATTCTTCACATTAAAAAGCTCAAAGAATACTGAATGGGAGGCATTTCTTGACGTCTTACAAGTGTTTGACATGAAGGCCTCCGGTGCACTAAAGTGCATTCTTCCAAATACCCTCTAACTTGGTTTCTTGCAACCAAACAATTCTTCAGAGTCCGCCAAGGATCGCCTAACTCTGAATTGGTTTTGGGCTTTGGGAGCGGAATTACCTGAGGGCTGCGTACTTGACCGCAGATATCACAACTACACCTCCACCATCCGAGCTGCCCAATCCTTGTCTAATAGATACTACCTTTACAATACCACCAGACGACTAAAAAGGAGATGACCTCGCGTATAGTTAGTAGAACAATAAGTTAGGAGAACAAAAATGGTTGTTAACCCCCCTCACGATACATATCTACATCATTTGTGAAACCAACTCATTACGTAATGTAAATAAAGTTACAGAAGTAATAACAGATTAAAGAAAAAAGAAATGCAATTTATTTTTCAATCGAAAGCTGAGTGATCCTTGAGGTGGAAAAACGTAAAATTAACTCGGTTGCGGTCGAAGGTTTTTATAAAACATCAAGTGGGCAAATCGATCATGGCACCTCACGCGATCCGGGCTTGTTGTAGGTCGTGGAGACCGTTTTATCGAGCCGAGTTCGACTTTTGTTCCGCAAACAATCCGACGAAACGCAACATTTTTGTGCAGCCCCTTTTTCCATGATGCTGTGAATGGAAAGGTCACTTGGGAAATCGATATCCACTTGCCAATTTTGAAATCAAAATCCACGGAGTTCGCAACGCTTCGACCCAACTGGCTTTCAAACTGAATAAAATTAATAAAATGGCATCTCACGAATTATTTTACAAGCGTATAATTTGGCTTTAATTTATCTTCCCCTCCACTACACTTCAACAGAAACCCCTCTTTCCATTCAAATCAAATACTTACGACTATACCTACAGCTACTGACATGGAATCCTCACACAAGACTTAAGAGATATCAACTTAACAGAAGATTTAAACAACTATGAAGACTGAATCCGTGTTGACGGACAACATTAAACTAACCTTATACAAGACTTTACTGGACCGATCTGGAACTGTGGGGCTCTACCTAGCCATGTAAAAAGATCCAGCGCATCCAAACAAAACTCCTCAGGCAAATCATCAAAGCTCCTTACTCTGTCAGAAACCTCACTATCCACAACGACCTCAACATTCCTTTTGACAACAAACTGATCCATTCCAGATTCCAAAAAATTCACATCAATTTTTCTATTCATCCTAACTCTACTGTATGAATATTTTTGCTTCCTGAGAACCCGTCACGTTGCCTAAATTAATAAATATCTCCTTGCTCATTCATCCGTAATTGTGGGGAATGGAGTATTCGTATTTCTGTGTTAGTATGATTTTTTAATTTACTATGAAAACGTCTGTATATGTTTTGAAGGATTATACTACAAATATTATTACGATATGAATATTACAAAAACTTAATATTATTCTAAATTAAAATTTAAAAATTTTGAAATATCATAGCCCGAGATTTCGATTTCACGACCGCTGAATATATGCCATAATACGTTTTCTCTTCTAATCGCGATTTATGTGACATACAGTTTTCTTTCTTCGTCTTTTGTTGGTGGTTTTGTATAGCGGTTCTGCGTTAAATTTATACAATTTGTGTTGTATTAATGAGCTGGTTTGTAAATATAATCGAAATTTGACTCAAGGTTAAACATTTATCATTCGCAATCGGTGAACAATAAAGACAACACAAATAATGGATTTTGTATCGGTGATTATTTTGGTATCGTTTTGACACTTTTTATTTAAACAGAAAACAATATGAAATTTACAAATTTTATAAGAAACACAAGAAATAGCCATAACTAACAACCGAAGAACAATTAAGAGCACATAAATAAAATAATATATGCAGCAATTCTGGTTTAAGTTTCATATCTTTTTTTTATAGCCTTTATTGTTTGAGTGTACTTATTTGGATATTAAAATGTGGTTGCCCAAAAATCTAAATGTTTTGAAAGTATTTTTTAAAAAATCAGTAATATTTTAAGTCAGCCGAGTATGAAGTTTCCAAGTTATCCAATTTTTTTATATTTCGTAATGTTTCAGTTGGTTAATCAAAATAATAGTATCGTGATCTGCTTCATTTCAGTATTGTTGTACAGATCATGAAAATTTTTTGTTTTAACGTTTAATTATCAGACAAAGTAAAGAGGTAATCAAAACAATTTTCCATTCGTTGGGTGGAAATCAAAGCCGAAAAAATTTTTATTTTATTTTTTTGGTAGAGAAGGAAATGTGTGCGCAGAAAATGCATAGTGTCGTGGAAGAAAGTACGAACTAATGTTCCACATTATTCCTAGAAACTGTGGGAAACGCTTAATTGGGAATGGCCGATTTCAAATTGTTCAGGTTCACTTTCAAACGTGCATAATCCTATCGAGGACTAGTGTTTTACGAGTTTTCCTTGGATGAAGTTCTTGGTCAATTTTGTCCTTTGCCGGTATTATTAGTGGGATTGTAAAGTAGTAGGTTAAACATTTTCCTCTTTGCCTGTCCATATTTGTAGGAACAACAAATTCCTCAGTTACTATATCTTAATCTAGGTCTCTAATCAGTTCAGTCTAAAATTTTCAGTCAAATTGTAAATATTTTATGTTTCAAATATTACTAGTCATGACGCCCTTCATATCCCGTATTTTACTTACATGACCTCATCAAAACCCACTATAAAATTTGCATCAATCACTGAGATCTACAATATTCTACTCCACTAGTACGATAATTATCATCCAACAATACCAGAAAATCCTCCATGTCGACTGAAATGAAAGTGGCCCCTGCCCCTATACCTTCTGAATGAGTAAAAAATTAAGAACTTTCAACGTGAAGGATTGCTGTCACTGGGCAACTTCACCTACAAATCACTCAAACGACAAATTTAGCACACATAGAAAATATTTATTTTATACGCTATTTGTAGTTTGTAAATAGTAAATAAATGTAATTAATAAATATGCAGAAATGTCAAAAAACAAACCAGGGAATATAAATAAATCAGAACGATCGGAAACAACCAAACAACAAATACGTGTTTACGTTCATCGATAATTTGTTTATTATTTATTAACAATAATAATAAATTTATTTGCGGAAAGTATAGTACTACAGTAAGAAAAAACATAAATAGAGAAAAAATTAGGGATAAAATAATAAAACCATAAGTAAAAGGAAGTCATTTAATCAATCTGCACATTTTCGCCTGTCACTTAAAAGCACTGCTTGTACAGGTGGCAGGAGTTACGTCAGTGAACAAAATTGCTAAAAATTAAATCAAAAGGGCTGAGAAAGATCTATTATAAGACCAAATAAATGAAAGAAAAAAACAAAATAATGGAGAGAGAAAACAAAAATAAAATAAAATCAATACAAATAAAGATAAAATAGAAATTAAAGAACCATAATTGCCATATGATGTCAAATATACCTCAAAGAAAGTTCAAATTATAAATTTAAATTTTTTACAGTAATACATTTTTTGAAATCATAATAAGAAGTAAACTTGTTAAAATTAATTTTATGATTATAAAGAAATTTAAAAACCGTATTTATTGAAAAATTGAAGTAAAAATTAGTGTTTACTTTGGATATAACAATATTAGTCACTACTTTTTGTTTTGTTTGATTCGGCAAGAAGGTTATTTTTAAAGAAAAGTACATTTTAGAAACAATTGTTTAAACTTTAGAACCTGAAAAATGTCATTGGTATACAATATAATACATTATTTTAATACGAAATGCAATTGGTATGAAATCTAAAGGTTTAGAAAGACTAGTCCTCAAAAATGAATTCTGAGTTATGATTAATGAATATAAATAACAATTACTGGTTCCACCCCATGTAACATTTTTATAGAAAATTGTAGACTAAATCAAAGCAGACTAAACTGATTGTAATAATTTTAAATTTAGGATCTTCCTTTATACATTGAATTTGTAAAGACGTTTTCTCAATCGCATAACTACTTAAACTACTAACTTAACACAAACTTAAAATTTAACCTAGAATCTAATATAACTCCTAAATATTTAGTGTTATTTGTAACTGGTATTGGGGAACAGTCACAGTTAAATGAATTAATAAATGTATGGAAACAAAATTTAAAGCTCTTTAAAACTAATCTTTTACTTACTGCAAAATATCAAACATTGGATTTATTATTATTTAAAAATAGTTAAACTGTTGGAAGATAGGCATGCTTTAACATGTCTAAGATCATTGTTAATTGACATAATCAAATCATCAATTAGCTTTCCAGATTTTCGATAATTCGTGTAATTTTATTGTTGCCATTTTCATTTATCAAAAACTGAGTGCGTGTTTCTCTCGTATGCTTATTGATAAAAACTTTACATACTCACTGCGGAATGCTGAAAATCGACTCTCCGAATTCCAGGTTCACAACCCGACGGCCTCAAGGAGAAATCCCACAATTATTACAATTATTAACCCATTTTTACCGCTGGCAGTTCAGCAGTGGGAAAAATTCTATTTTAAGTGGCGGGTTGAACGTTAAAAATCTAAACCTTTTTCCTTCAAATCTGAGAACCAGAGCCTCTGACAGGAACAAAAAGAGAAATTAGGTAACTCGGATAAGGATTTAACGATCTAGCAAAACAATTTTTACTTCGAGAAATAAGCTGACTCTTTACAAAGAAAGTGTAAAAATAGCTTTTGTTCTCTTATTTAATGTAATTATTTGACAACGAAAAGGCAGATGAGGAGGGCAAGGCCAATTCACCCCAACGCCGCGATTCGGCACCCCGGATGCTAAAATTCATAAAAAAAACATGATCAATAGGAAATGGCAACATAGGTGGGCCCAATCGGCAGAGATACTCTCACATGCAAAGAGCACTGTCGATATGTGAAGGATCTGATTCGTAAAAGAGGGCCATCCTCATATGTTTAAAAATAGGCATCGGACCATTACTTTTTGACTAAAGCTGGAGTATGTGTCCTCCATGCTCGTCGACTCAGTCCTACCTAATTGAAAGGTGCCACTCCTTGGCTCCATATGAGAGTGCTCATGCTTTAGCACGACAGCGAGTTTTGTTCCGATTTTTAGAGGAAACAGTCTTGCTTTACTTTACTTTATATACATCTCGTCTTGTGTTTCCTTGTATCTATTGAGACAGTATGTATTTATTAGCGTGAATGTGTAGGGTAAGAGACTGATGACTGATATTGATAGTAATATTGATTACTCAATCGAATCTCAATTAATTTAGTTGTATAATATATAATATGTGTAGAGTGATGAAGTTATATCAATTTCCAGCACGAATTTAAGAGAGACTGAGAGTGAGAATGGGTTTGGATCTATAAGCTGAAATGACAAAGCTGTTGGTCCCAACTGGAGTTCAATCTCGGCGGCTGGACGGACAAGACCAAGGTCTGACCCCTTACTACAACACCCATAGTGCGTGATTCTCGAGCCCTGCCGGAAATTTATTGTAAATGAAAAAACTGGAATTGCCGGTGGACTGCGAGAAGTGATTGGCTCAACTCTACGCAGAGATTTGAACCTGTATAAATCAAAAAGGGATCAACAGTTTTTATTTAAAGGAAATTATTTTTCATTTAGAAATAATAATGGTTGATCAATTATAGAAACTATAGAAACCTTAATTTCTTGACGTATGTGTCAACCTTTCACGGTAGGTTGTTGAGGCAGCGAGGTATTTACATTTGTATGTCCAGTGGAGCTCTCAATAATGTATAACCCTTTTGAATAGAATAGTGGAGTTATCAACAAAAATATTTAAATACTTTTTTTAATTAGTAGAGGTTTGTTAATTTATTAAGTAAATTTACACAAAAGTGGTTACCTGCATACCAGACTACGGATGTGACGGTCTTGAAAGGGCCAAAGAGAGTAAAGGGTTATTGGAAAAATGCCCGTTTGCCCCCTAGGCCTGGTCTTATTGGTATCTCCCATTCAATAAACCACGGGGGTCGATTTCTCGTCGATAATCCCTCGGATTGGTAGCGCCAAAATGCCGATTTGATGAGCGGGTATAATAAATGTCACTGCGGATATGCATGCAACGTGGTCGATAAATCAATTATCAAGAGAAGACCATCGACAATCTCGAATCTAGAGTATGTACAAACAAGGCTTTTACCTTCATTTCGGAGCATTACGAATACTTTTTTATCCCAATCAGACGTGTCAGAGTAAGCTTAATCTGGTCAGATTTGGGATCGGCTCAGAGAACGCCTACCTCTCCTAAGCTTCTTCAACGCCCACGCATATAATATTTTTTGTTAAAAATAAGGTTTTTTACATTTTCCAATTTTTCGCGTCCTTTTGAAGATTTTCTTTGATTTTTCACCTCTGGCATATATCGCTCAGTCTCCATACGTGCAGATTTATCATCTCGTGATATTCTTTTTAAATATTTTCATAAGTTACGTAATTAAACTTAATGATGATAAATTACTTTAATGCAACATTTGGAAAATACCAACCAAATAACTACTTTCAGAGATTATAAGATATTCAAATTTATGAATTTAACAGATAAGAAATTGTATCCTGTATCAATAATTATATGATCATACAAATTCGACTACAATTATAGGTAGATACCACAGGTATTTGTGTATCGCATAAACTGTGCTAATTGTGGTAAGTGCGTAAATGTGTTAAAGTCGAGAGGTTGTGTGATAAAAGTAGTATAAATTTTAAGGTATTAATTTTATATGTTGTAAGTGGCGGTTCTATATTGAAGAGATTGACACAACTGTACTGTTCGAGGTATGTGGGCTGACAGTGTGGTTTGCTGGCCAATGCGCTAGTCTAGTATTTTGTACATTAATTAAGGTTAACGTGGTTACTTGTTTAAATTGATTCTGTTCATAAACAGAAACAGAAAGTAAGAAAAAAGTTATATTGAAAAAGAATGGCACAAAAATTATCAATACTGGATAAAATTCAATGATCTCAAAGAAACTTCCTGGACATGGTAATATGTATACTTGTACTACCACAATACTACAAAACCCATTTAAAACCGAGGCTTTTTATTTGGCACCCTGGCTTGTTGTTTTTGTTCAGGTCATCCTTTCCTCTACCTAGCACCTATGATCCTCAGCCCTCAACTGATGGATACTTCCGAGTCATTGGACGATCGGCTTCTTCTCCAAAATACTAAACTCTTCATAAGAAAAGAAGATAATAAAAATCATCCCAGAAAAAACAGGAAGATCGACATAGTTGTAGTGTAGCCACCACAATGCATAATTAATTGTTATGTAAACTGTTATTATATGTATCTTACTCCAGTTTCCTATCATTTATATCTGCCATGGTCTGTCTTGTCTACTTTCCCGTATATAGGTTCTAGTTATAGGAACTCAAACCTCCACCAATGAATTTTGTGAAGAGCAGTTTAATCAGAAACGATATCACAAGTTCAGAGAAACGTCATAAAGGTTCAAACAGCAGATCTCATTAAATTTATGTTACGGCCATTTAAGCAGTAAAAGGCATCGTAAAATATTATTCCTATTAATACAACAATACAAAGCGAATACACCTCACTCGTTCTTCATCAACGCTATTCTGAAGGCAACCCAAAATTTTCCACGTCCCGTCGCAAATAATTCTTGTAAAATTAACGTTAACAGGAAAGAAGGAATTTGGGGTTTAATTTAGACCACGATACTTGTATGAATAAACGTTTACCACCTTGACAACCCTCGTTTTCACTGTTTGTCCTCGAGATTCGTACCCTCGTTTGCGGCGGCATAATTAAACTGCATTCACACAATTGTGCCCTTAAAGCCTATTTAGTGTAAATTTAAATTAAAAGGAAAGAAGGAAAAACAATTACAAAAAAAAAAAAAAATTACAAAAAAACAGAATTGGAATCTGGTGAAGTTCTAATCTCACGACCTCCTAGAAGGCGAATTCGCCAAATGTCCGACGACATAGCGATACACTCTCTTTTATTTTCTCAATTAATACCGTTGTACCCCAAGAAATATCTTGGGTCCTATTATTTGTACTGTATGTTCCCTTCAGGTTCTTCCATATGACTTTACACCTGTTATGTTTCTAACGCTTTTGAAATTAAGGTTAATGGTTCACATTAATTTTTATTTAAATGTTTGCTTGCTGACAGACTTCTTTCTACACCATCTTTCCGTAGCTTTTTATATATTCAAATATTTCAATATGATCTATCAAAAGCTTTTGATCCATCCCTAACCAGCACGCTAAAGATGCTTGTTTCTCTCTTAATGCTCTTTTTTCATTTGTACTAGTTTCTAGACATCTTTCTACACTATCTTTCCGTAGCTTTTTATATATTTAAATATTTCAATATGAATTTCTGAAAAACCTACTAAAAAGCAAGGTTAGTCAGACCACGATACTAGGACCAAACCAACTCAGACCTTTAAAATGAACACACAAAAAACTTGTTTTACTGTTCCGATTTACAACAATTTGAACATAAATATTCTAGTTTACTAATAAAAAGAAAAATGAACGGAAAATATGAATTTCTCTTAGTAGGTTGATATTAACTTAAATACTTTGTAGCAATAATATTGAAAATTTGGACTTTGCGGACGTGTATTGTATAGCTTTTGATAAATTAGTCAATTAATTTAATCGTACCATCCACATAATCTCATCATTATTCAATTAGCTATTATTCAAAAACCGGATACCTTAATCTGTTCACCAACGATAATTCTCTTAAAACCGGCTTCCTCCATAAATTCTAACAATCCTTAGGCCTCTAAAAAATTGGATGACCATGTGGTATTTCTCATGTGAACACGGCAATGTTATTTTCAATGCTTATTTACTCGTAATATTTTATTCACGTTGTTAAGACCTATATCCTCCTCCCTTAAGCGCAAACAAGATCGTGTAGGAGCCTTTCGCGATGTGATACAAGTGTTCGACCGCGTGTGGCACAAGAGTATTCTGTACAAATCAAACAAGCTCTGCTTAATTCTCCGCTCTTATAAAAAGGCGGTTCTTTAGGGTTCGACAAGGATCTGATTACTCCGAATATTGGCTCGGAACTACAACGAGCAGTGGGCTCAGACTAATCCTCTGTATCTTTTACCCTGCAGCCGTCCCAACTAGTATCTTTCCGATGACACAGCTGTACTATCCTCTAACCCCATACTGCCGTGCTTCGGAAGGTCCGTATCATGTATGGGAGATTGGTGTAGGCAATGGATAATGAAGATAAATGAAAGCGGGTGCGGCTATGTCACATTTACACTCCGTAACAAATCTCCTATCGCAATATACTACAACAACATCCCTATCCTCAAATCCGATTGAGTACGTACTCTTGGGTTCCACCTAGACCCACGGTTAACATGGAATCAGCTTACACGACAAGACTTAAATACCCGCTACGTTCTAACCTACACAATTATAGGACAATCTAAGTTATCCACGAAAAATAAACTTACAATAAAACTCGATTTGGACATAAAGAATAGGAATGCGGGGAACCTTTAAACTTTAAATATCCAACTTCTGCAATCCTTTCATCCTCGTCATCATATTAATAATTAATTAGCATTAATACTAACTATATTGCTGTTAGTAAGAAAACTTAATTCCCCGAAATTCGCCAAGTTCTCCAATAATTTCTCCCAGCATTCTTTCTCTTCCAAGCAGTGTCATTTACAACCCATCCCTCCCATCCCATAAGATATCTCAAGAGGAATTGGCCCGACGAGGTATAGAACAGAAATTCTATATGGGTAAAAATGTTTTTAAAAAATTGATCCAGGAATAAAATATAAATACAAAAATGTTTATAGTCCAATCTAGTATTTAAAATATATGGTAATGCAATAAATTTTATATTGGTAACACCATACCATTTGTAAAGAAATGAATTAAACATCATATTGATAGTATTATCAATAAACAAGTATCAACAGGTCTCTCAAAATGATGAGGTTGAAATAGTTGCAAGGGAGAAAAAAATCTAATTTAGCTATAGAACGTATACATTAATTTAGAAGAAATTATGTAAATTTACAACTAGATAAACAAAAATAGGCAAACTATAAAAGAATATCTTGGATTTGAATGTAAAGTAGAAAGGAAAAAAGAAAGTAACTGTTATTAGTGGTGTATATGAAACAGGATAATAAAAAAGGAGTTAAGACCACCTAAGGTAGTGAAAAGAACCCTCCACACAATACACCATGATGCATGTTTGGAACTCATCCTACCAGGCTGGCGAAAGCTTAATATCAAATTTCATATTTATAATTGAAAAAACCTTCACATTTTAATGGGTCTAATTTACTTTTAAATGTTAATTACTATATGTTCGATATATGAAAGACATATGTTTGTTAATTTTTTTAAAATAAACCTGACCACTAATAGTATGCAAATAGTTCTAAACATACCTAGGTACCAGTCTCTAACCAAAAATTGCGGATTGCAATAAAGAATTAAAAAAAAAATGTTAAAAAAGTGGATGCCCAGTATTTTGACGCGGTTTTAAATTGTGCGTTCATTATACGTCGAAGCTGCCAGAATGAAAATCTAAATGAATCTATTTGTTGATGTTTCCAAATCGTGCAATCGCCAGGGCAACCGTTGTTGGAGGGCGACCTAGTCGCCAAACTACTATAGATTGTATAACGCCGTACTAGCATGTTAAATACTATCGGCCACCTTAGCCGTTTTGTATCTGTAGGCCAAAGGTGTTTTAAAAACTCTGAATAACATACACAACAAAGCACTGTTTTGAGTGAGTACGGTGTTAAATCCTTTTTAAAAAGATAGTTACTACTCACATAAGTTGTTTTCCAATAATCCGGATTTCAAGCCCTTAGCTCATCATCAGGTTGAAGGATTTCTACAACCACGGTCTCTCGACATGAATTGCAAGAGTGAAGCCGCCGTTACACCCGCCAACGCGACGTTCCAATGAGAAGTTGGTTTTTTAATGGTGCTCAATTTAACATGCGAAAAACGAGAATTATAGCACAAGTAAATATTATAATAGTAAATACTGTAAGAAATTAATTATAAATTAGAGATAAAAAATTAGAATAATGCTTACTATTACTAAATTATTATAAAAATAATAAGAATTAACATAATTAATTTTGGGAGGTAGCAAAACAATCTATTGTATTATTAATGCATTTATCTCTTTGTTCAATTTTACATTTTTTAATTTCAAATTTCTCAGACCAATCTAGTTCTCTCCCTTTCTTGAAACTATGTAACACTGTTGTTAAATTTGAATTGAAATTATGTTTTGTTTCTTTTAGATAATCCTAAAATTCCGAAAATTTGTTCGATTTAGGCGTGTTCTTTTACTCTTTTTATTTCTCTACCGCTTTGTATATATATTTAATATCACAATCATTATAATTCAGTTGGTAAACCCCGCTTTTTGCCAAGTTGTCTACGATCCACATATAGATTTATTTCACTCTGATTAAAATTATTATCTAAGCAATTTTGCAAATTTCTGTAAAAATCATGTTTTGAAAGACCGTAAGAAGTGCAAGTTTAGTTATTGCTTTAGCAAAGGTTTCTAGAATGCCAATATATTTCTCGATTGTACATAAATTTTTCGAAATCTAACAGCTACTTAATTTTTTTGTTAAGCAAGTACGAAATTTTTAAGTACGAAAGTCGTTTTCAAGGGGTTAGCTACAGGCAGAGGACCGAAAGACGATGGCATTATGAAGGATATAACCGGGAAAGAATGAGGATTAATTCCATAATTCGCCCCGTACACGTAAATTCGTGGGAGGACCTGTTAAACATGGAAACCAAACTATAAACAATCGTTTAAAATGCTAATGCTTCAACCCAGTCGTTGATATACATTCAGACGCCTAATTGCTGCACCATTTCGCAACTTTATTACTAACAACGTTCCTCTGATTTTCCAGAATGGGCTTCTTCTGAGCAAACACATCATTTGACGGATATTTCGCCAGAAAAAGGAAAAAGGAGATCCTTCGGAACTCTTTATTTGGTCCCTGTTAATGTAATACGTAGTTTGTTTTCGAACCTTTTGATCGAAACAATTGTGTTAATATAAAGAGAAATATGTTTGCGTACCTCAGTATTTGGTCCTACCTTTCTCACAACCTTGCCTTTTTTTAATAGATTAATCTCATTCTAATTCCTTTATAACTGAATTTTCACACGCTAACACACACACTCACACAGCCACGCACGCATAATTCACATCACTAACTCACTCAGTCGATCTCACCCAACTTTTAGTCATTTCGCCATCTCTCTCACTTCTTCGGTTTTCTCCATCTATATTTTACATGTATTCACATCGGGGAAGGGAAATAGCATCAGTCCCATAATATGATAATAAAACGAGGAAAAAGGGGGGCAAACCACTCTCCGAACCAGATTGTATTTGGAAGACTTTTTTATTAATAGCTTCTTCGACCCTATACATTAATTAAATCTCTTGCAAATCATATCTATAATCTAATTGTTGTTAACAGTTCTTAAATAGAACCATCATAGTTTCCATACATTCAAAACGGGACTGTATAACCAGACATCTGTCAATGTGTACAAGGAGAATCGGAGATAATTTTTTTTACATCACAAGGGTTGCTGAAGACTGCGAATGCATATTAGTATGCTAATGCCATGGAACCGTGGGCAAGAAACCATTGCTGACATTTTAATTAAAACAAGTACAGAAACAATATAGGAAAGAAGTTCTCGACGGCTTCTAGAAGCAGAATCAACTGAGGTTTAACGCGCAAAACCGACAATTCGGTCAACAATCGACCTTCACTCCCGATTTACGAAATTTTTTCATTCTAATTACCAAAAGAAATATTGTCACATTGGAATTTTAGAAAAATTGGCAAAAGTGTCAATTAAATTTTGGTTTTAAAAGTAGCAAGCAATTCATTAAAATGATCAGGTATTAGACTAATATAGAATTATACATACAATATTTCACGGTGAAATAGATGTCATCCTTTAAAGGTTGAATCAATTTTTAAAAAATCGGAGGAGTAACAATAATGCAACATTTGTAACGAATGTTGAAAGCAATAATTTAAATCTTACCTAAATGTCTCCAATAATTTATATTTGGCATATCTTCGTAAGCATTCAATATTCAATTCAAGGAAAAGCAAGTGTGACACATTTAAAATTAAATCGATTCAAATGTTTACAGTAGATAGATCGATAAAACTTGTACGTTGTATAAAATTTATTGCGGAATAAAAGCGTAGACCCAACGATCTATATGAAAATTCAACTATATGCGTAGATTTCTATTGACGTCAATACTGCCCTTAAAAAAGGGAATCGAATAAAAGCCGCGACTTATCAAGACGGTCGTAAATGTTTTGTTACAAAGTTAATAATGATTTAATAAGAAAATACCAATTTACGTTCTACTTATAATGACCGAAATTCTTAACGAAATTAGGCTAAAAATTTAAGGAGGATATCTACGCAACATTTTTATCATGGTAAATGTGGTGTTGTTCTATTATGACAATTCGAACGAAAGTAAGAGTATGAACGATATTTCGGAGTTCTTCACCTGGCTTTCATCTGCTAAAGTGCTAATATGTTCAGAAAGGTTAAACATATGTATTCAAATGAGTTGTGTGTGTTATTTTATTACGTCATGCCATGAAGATGAGATTGTGAGCTAATAGAGGTAATATTTATATACATCTATATATAAAGTCCTTTATTAAAAATCAATTGATGAAATTAAATTTAGACGGAATATACAAATTTATCCAGTTTATACGATGCTAACGCTTTCATTTTTTTAAATTTATTTATTGCTAACTGCACAAAATATATATTGAGCAAATAGTATATATATATATATATATATATATATATGCCAGGAGGCAGTGGGGAGAGAAACTAACAAGTGCTGGAAACTAGAACTCGCTTTTATTTAAGTGGGAGGGTTAAGGTAGAAGCTCATGAGGCCATTGTCGTTTTAATTGACGTAGAATATTGTAAGGAGACGATAAGGAAAGAAAGATTTGGGTCTTAGTGGGCAGGGTGGGGTGGAAATTGAGGAAGCGTGTTCAGCTAAGATCTTTCAGGAAAGGGAATTTAAGATCTTCATTGTTTGTTTCATTGGTGACGTGGAACGGAGCATTGAGGGCAGAAGAGGCTGTATAAAGAGCTAAACTAGGTAATTAATTGTTGTTAAATGTGAATCTATTATTAGATGATTTTTCGGTGTTTCAAACAGTTGAAATTATTCTAAATATTTTCTACTAATAAAACTGATGAATTTATGATCTCGTTTATTTGGTTAACATTAAAAATAATTTAAAACATATAACAAAAAGTCGCCGGTTTTTTGTGTTCGAGTGAAATTTTATTCGTTACCTTGACAGTTTTTAAATCTATATTCTCATTATGGAACAAATTTAAATTATAGTGAACTAGTGACAATTTAATTAATATTTTAAGGTCTGGATATTTTATCAGCTAAATCACAAACAAATTCACAGCAAGGACTGAAGTATTTTAACGGTTTCCCCATGACGAGTTAGGCCCGAGGTTGAGTCCGGGGGGTGAAAAATATGGAAGTGACACCTCTCACTCGAGGGATGTTTATGCGTAACGAGGAAAAAATCGATTAATACTGTAAATTTCCCAGAAATCCAAATACAGTTCAATTCATCAACATTTTGTAAAATTCTTGTCATTGCGGACAAATTTGATGTTTAAGACGCAACAGCCTATCTATATGTGTTATAAAATAACTATTTCTTCTAGTGGATCATCATCGGAACGTAAATGCCGTATTTTGAAGAAACTGCTGTAATAAATTGTCAACGCTGTTAAGATCCTATCCGACTAGACAGTTTTGATACCATTATAATTAACGTAATTCTCCTTGATTTTAGTGATTACTGCTTCTGAATGTGACTACTTTCCATCCACTTTTTATGTTAATTTATTCATTTGTAATAAATAGTAATGGAATAATCTGAAAAAATCAGTTGTACCTCGTTTAAACTAATACGTCAGCAAATTAGTTAATTAACGCCCAGGAAATATAAATTGAACATTTCTTTGCGGTTACTTAGTACTTCATAGGATGTGATAAGAGGATGATGCCCAGGTCAAGCTGCAGACAAAGTAAAGCGGTGGAGGTTGCAAAATCCTTGGATGAACCGTTCTGAGTGGGTCGTCGGAAGTATCGGCAGCTGGCTGCCACGCGTCTTACACCACCAGATGCATTCGCACCTGCCTACAACCGTTTTTTCCAAGGACAGCTGACGGCGTTCGACCTACTAGCAGGATGAACGTTGACCTTATACGGAGAATTTTGCCGTACAATTCCAGAAAACTGAAAGCAATTTTCGTAATTTCGAACTCTTTGACCCAAATTTTCTAAAATTCGTCTTTTATCTTTTCCTTCTTCTTCATCTCTTTTTAATCGTTGCGTGCTTTAAAGGAAGGAAGTTTGATTATGATCGGCATTTGTTGTAAAGTTGCGAAGGTAAGCCAAAATCATTTACGGCTTTGTTAATTAAATTGCTCGACAAACTTCTTAATTTGGCATAGTGGCGTATCACAAAGTTAGGAGGAAAGGACGTCAAAGGCCGCCGAAGTTCAGTTCCTATTTAGTCATCATAGTTACACCATTACATCATGGTTAATATTCCCCGGACTAATGAAGGCAAATAATAATTAATGAAGCGACACAAATAAAATTTGGCGTATAAAATGAATTTCCGGTTACCTTTAGTACATTGAACGATTTGGCATGACCAATGATTTTTGATTTAAAGAACATTGATTACCTACAATGCGCACTTATGAAGATTCCGACTTCTTTGCAAAACCAAATGGAAAACAAAAAGAGAGTTTTCAATACTTCAATATTGTCGAGATATCTTCAAATGACACATCTCTATTCAGTTTGAATTTACGGATCACAAATCTTCAATCTGCACAAAAGGGGTAACGTAGATTTAACTGCAATCTCTTTTTTCCATTTAAAAAATATATGTTTCTTTCTAATAATAAAATTTTATAATTTTATTCAACGAATAATTCGCCCTTGTTTTCTGATTGTACCTTTTCCCCATCTAAGCCCACACGCATTCGCCTGTTACTTTTACCGACTTTGCACGTTTTATGTTCAAGAATTGAAGTCGATAAGGCAAGTCAAAGAGAGAAAATATAGCCGAAAGACTTCAGATAATTCGTCTTTGCTTTGGTTTATTGGAGGCAAATATTGGCCAATCAATAATTAATCGAACCATATTTTTGGATATTCTATCTTGACAAAATGTAATATCGCAACCATTCTGTATTCAATAGTCATCTTTATAGTATTTTCCTAGAAAATGTTTAAAAATAAATAATATTGATATGTGAGAGAAAATAATAAATTGCATACTTCCGTAGCTTAACTTTTCTACTACCTGTCAATTTCATTACAAATGTTTTCTTTATTGAGCAGTAGGAAATAGATGCATCGACTCAAAATATAACTTTTCCGAATTTCCGAAACATTCAAATATCGTGTGTTAAATACTTTGTATAATTACATTAATTTCTTATTTATATGAGCTGAAAGCACACCCATGTACATCAGCGTGGATGTAGAGTTGAGACTATCTGAGTCTATCCATTCTAGCAGTCACTCCCTCATTCACATTCACTCTCTCCTCCCTGTCTCTCACTCACTCCTTCTCTCTCTTTCTAATAAGTTATTTTTCTTAATGCGGGGTCTGGCTAGAGCGTCAACAAGATCCTGAGTACGTACTATGTACTTGTACTCAGAAGTAAGGGAGTTCATGTTTCACTTTCTCCCTTCCTGTCCTACACTCTCGTATCTCAGGTTAAGCTGTTTTAGTCAATAAAAAGACTGTTTGTCTGTATTTAGGTTCTCAAGCGAGACTCAACGTTACCGAGACGTTGTTATGTTGTTATTTTTGTTGTTTAACGATCAATTTTCTAAGGCGTCTCGATTGTTTGTTTTTTCATTATCTTTCAATTATGATGAATAATAGGTTAATTATTATTATAGATTAATCTATTTTTAAACATGATCCTGTTTTGTCTACATATAAGAATACCAACACATAGTAAAAGGGTAAGGGTAAAAAACCATACTTTCTAATATTTTCAATATTCCGTAAATATAAGTACTAAAATAAAAAAGTAATGGACACCTCAAAATTTTGGACTTTTTTCCAATAATGGACTATTTTTCGTAACTTGAAGCCAGTCGGCCGTTAAAGAAACGAGGACGGTAAGAACAGAAGCTGGAGGCCTATTGTAATTGCCTTTTACGATAAGGTCGACATCTGGTGCGCCGTGCTTTTTATGCTTTCGACATCCATTCAAGCAGTCCCATTGAACTGCATCCGGCCCACGATCCGGCTTCTGCCCCATCGAAAACGCCACTATATGACCTAAGATTACTTTGCGAATGGCCCAAACATCTATATACGTAGGTCAACTGAGCTTTGTACACTAGAGAGAGGAACATTTTATTTTTGATTGAACATAGCTATTTTTAATCGGGAACTTATCCATATAAAAGAAATTTGTTGTTTTAGGAGAAAGATTTAAGAAAAATTTAAATTTCTTTCTTTCTTCTTTTGAGCTATTTTTCAAAAAGTTTTTCTGTGATAAAATCAAGATGTAATTCCCTACGCAAAATGCCTTGAAAATAATGGAAACATTGTGAACAATAGAAATACCAAGTGACCGGTTGTTTAATAATTTGTTGGATTGGTGTTATGTGAAATTCTTGTCTACAAAACCAATATGACACCACAAGAATAGCACCAAACTTTAGGCCCTGAAGATGACCCGAATAAAGATCGAACGTCGTCAAAAAAAAAAAAAAAAAAAAAAAAAATTAAAAAGGTATTTTGCTAAACTACTTCATTTTTGATCGCTCGTCACGAATCCAATAAATTGCAAACTACCAATACTGAGTATTCCAATTTTTTACCTGATTTGACAAAATTGTGTACATGTGATGATTCAGGCTAAAAATATAGGAGAATCCTGTTATTTTGACGTTGTAACCTCGATTGCAGACACAATTGTCAAAATATTTATAAAGGTGAATTGATGTAAATTTTCAAGTTCTACGATTTCTAAAACCGTATAGAATTTCAAAACCTGATATCCTAGTTTTAATACACAAAAACTCATCAAAGGTTTCGTTTACCAAACAAAATTTTTCAAATAGAAAATCTCCGAGGATGTTTTCTTAATTTGACAATTATCAATAAACCACTGTCATATATTTTAATTTTTAGTCTAGTTAGACCGTGTACGTCTACAGGCGAATGGCCAAAAAATTCCTACAAATATTTTATTTTGTAGATTTATTATAAAGAAAGGTCAGGAATATTTGGAACTTTGGCCTCGATTCACGATCTATTTAAAAACTATGTTGTCTCCATTTTGACCGTTTCTCTTTTTCAATCGAAATACAGGCAATCTCGTTACAACGCTTAACTTTTTGAGATAATAGTTATGACGAGTTCCCTTTTTCGTTTATAAAAATAAACTCTTATTTTATGAACGTTTGGGATCGGATTCCATCGATAATCAGCTACTAAAATGAAAAATATCGCATAACAACAAAGCTGGCGCGTTATTACATAATAAATTTAATCAATAACAACTTTTATTATTATTTACCTTTCCATTATTTATTTGGAGTTTGGATTTATAAAAGCAGAACTCTACACATGTATGAACATATATGCACATATGTACAGAGTAGAGACTATCATTACTCCCAGTCCATAGGCGAATCTGCCTTTTGTAATTTACAATAAATGGCGGAAGAATCACCAAACTCAGGTGTTGGCAGTCGGGGATTAGAGCCCGGTCTTATCCCTCCAACTACCGAGGCTCGAGGGGCTACCAAGGGGTCATTATATAACTATCCCAATTGAGGGTCGATCACGTCCCTCTATTCCGCCATCGGCCCTCTCTCACTATAAATTCACTCCAATAAATGATTCGCTCTCAACACACACACTAGTGCCACACATACTTGACTTTGATCCAAAAATAAGTGTCCGTTTGACAACCTTGCATGGCCTACTCTTAATCGGTGAGGAGTTCTCCGAGGGCCACCTATCTACAGTGCTCTTGATACTATTATATCATATATAATATATACTGCCATTTTCTTTTAATCGTGTAATTTATTGCAGTTTTGCGAAGTTGGGACGTCCCGGCCTTAGCCGTCTTGTCCACCAAATATAAAAAATGTTATAATTATTTAGTAATAAGCACGAAAGTTTTAAGTATGTTGATTTTCAACTTCCGTCACAAGAATAAGCGACAGTTCCTCAGTAAAATTTCTCGCTATAGCAATTTTCTAACTAAGGGAATAGTAGAGGGCACTACCATCGAATATAGTTAGCAGCACCTGGGTTTTGGCAAAGCGTTAGGAAAAGCACAGTGTTAGATCCAGTAGTGACCCTTGTGAAATACCTGCTGCTATATTGAATGGGAATGAGAGAGATATCTTGATGTAATTTCGTTTTATGGCTTATGCCAGTGTATTTTGCAATTGAACTTTAGTTACATTCTTCATCTAATAAAAATGTAATTCTGCCAAACGAAATTGTTTCAAATAACAAAACCTGCTCTTTTAAGAAATAGTTTTTTAAAAAAGGCTTGACGAATTGAGAAACAATAACTTCTGTAAAGTGAACATTGCCTTGTTTAAACCCTTTTAGACGACTTCTGTAATCTGCACCGATAAATCGTTTGTAAAATTTCTCAGAATATCAATCAGAAAATTGCTTTCCTTGCAGTATTGGAAGATATGTAATTGATATATTTTACGATTTCTCAGGGGCCAATTGGCCTAAAAAGGATGAAATTGAAGAGTGAAAATATTGTATAAATTTAGTTGGTGTTAGCAAAATTGAGGACTGAAAACCAACCTGTTCGATAGATAAATAATATGCAGTATACATATCTAAAAATATTATAGTAAAAGGTGGTTTTTTTAATTGCCTGTATGTATGTAAATGGAAATTTGAACGGTTGAAAATAATAACTCCTATTCGAGATGAAATAGAATCGTTAGTGATCGTTAAGCCAATCCGGTGGACTGTTCAATTATTCAAACAATCGCGACAAATCGAAGGGGAGGAAAATCTACAATTCTATCGCCTGTTCCCAGAAATTCAAACTGAAATTAGTCCCAAGCAATAATTGAGTAGTGTGAAATTGAGAAAGTGGAACCGAAATTACATTGGGCATTCCCACGGCGGCATTTACGGCCGGACAACCGATCCACGAATAAATTACGGACTCTAGGTCCGCATCGTCTCGCTTCTCTTGGATGAATGCTGCTGGAAGGACAACTAACGAACGCCCTTCTCAACCGGATGGAACTTTAAATTTGTCAATATTTCTGAAAAGTAAGAAACCATAAAGACCATAATAAGTAATAAAATATAAACAAAATGATAAAACAGATAAATTACATCAACACAATATTTCATCTACATATTAACCAAATTAGTATTTAATTATTTTCATAAAAAACAACTGTAGCAAAGTCGTCACCAATATCCGATCGACTCATTTAGTTTTTGAAGAACTGCCACATCAAAAGGTATGAACTAATACAAAAGTTTATTCCTTTAAAATAAATGGAAACATTGTCACATCAGAGAATCAACCCACGACTGAACTGTCTTTAATTGAAAAAAACCGGACTATTTCATGACAGCAAATAGAACTTTTAAATTTGATTCATCATGACTAGAAAAATGATTTAGTTGATAATCCACTTTTGCAATACGTTTCTATCGAAGGACAGAATTTTTGTACACAGCTTTTAAAAAATGGCCCCGAAGCGGTTTGGATATATTTTACAATTGAATCGGAAATGTAAATGAACAAAATATATCATTATAAAATTATTAAAATGTTATGTTATTATCCATGCAAGTATTTATCTTATTCTGATGTTTCAGCGTGAATTCATAAGGTCATGAATGGAAAATCAAGACAGCGAAAAATGGCCTACGATGAATTGAAATTCTGGAAAAATTTAATTCCAATTTGTCATACTTAATTTAAAAAGAACTGAAATTTCGAAATGTGCGCAATTGCAAAATATCTTGCCCTGATATTTTAGGATATGGATGCCAATCGGTATATTCACGCATTGAGATACATTTTGGAAACTGTGAAGTGTTAATAAACCCAGTTCTGTTCAAAAACGTTCTATCATTTTTTGGATTGTAAAATTTTGAGTGTCCTGAAAAAAATATTTATCCCATTCATAGCGAAGTCATATTTCGAAAATCATGAGACGGGGAGAAATGTGACGGGAAAGTTTATAAAATTGGCTTTCGTAATGTTGCACTTAGTCATAAATTTAAACAATTCGCATTTTGCTACTTTAATTTTACTATTATAGGAAGTTGTTTTTCACAAAAGCTTTTGAATAAATAGTCTGGAGATTGAGGGCAGTGTGCAAAGTACCGATGAAGGGGTGAAAGGGTACAATATGAAAAATATTGCACTTTTATATGTAAATTTTCAGCAAATACCCATTTTCAATGTCTTTTTCAGGATAATTTTGCTCTCTGTTCTGTACTTACAAAAATTTCTACGTTTTACGTGTTTCTAAAGGGACAAATTTTTTATATAAATTTTGATGAAGTGCGCAATTGAAGGTAAAATTTGCAGATTATTTTTTTCCAAAAGACCAATTTGACCAAGACTGATACTCATACATTTAAGAAACTTTGTTTATTAAATTTATATATGCTTGTAAAAAAAAATTACGTTGTCTTACTGTACTGAATAGTCTTACTGAACGTTTTAACTCGTGAAATATTGACTTAATTTTTGACAAATTATGTGTCCTAGAGTTTTCATATAGAAGTAATTCATCAGAGCATCATGAGGGTACTGAGCGTTTTGTTCAACGCTCTTAAATTTGAGAAAATTTGCTTTCCTCGATATATTATACTTTGCCATATTTCAAAATCTTAAATTCTACCAATTACGACTCACTATTATTTCGATTTAAAAAAAATCAAAATGAATAATCTTAATTACATAATTTGGGGCGAATTGAATTTATTTCTGCATGCAAAGAGCCTATTATAATTTCAGGGAAATAGAGCTGATAAAAAACCATCTTATCGTATTTTGACATGGTAAAAATATACGATACTGAATTCTTAAAAATTGCAAATTTCAAGGTATTTCAGATTATTTTTTGCCAGAAGGTTAGACGTACTGAAATTTTAAAAACGTTCTTTAACAAAACCATATTTGCTACTAACTTTCCTCTATTATTGTTTTCTTTCTCCTCAAAATCAGTTTCAATATTAGAAAAATTACTAACTTTTTTCTGCAGATTTTGACAAAATGGGCAATTTTAAGAAACCTATTCGAATATATAATCTTCCAAATTATATTAACAAAAGTTCAAAGCACGCTTATATTCAATTTTTGGAGTTATATCGTTTTAAAATTTGATATGACTGCGTTAATTTGGTTTTTATGTTCAATAGCAACAGAACTGTATTTAATGTTGAAATAAATTTGTTTTTCTACACTATTGCAAGTATATAACTTTAATCGAGTGAGAACACGTGCGATACGAACGGGGTGAGGGGAGTCTCCTTTTCACCCCTCATTTATGCCTCAAAAAGTGGAGGGAGATTTTAAGCAACAGTTGATCCGAACCATTTTTCTTCTAATTCAATTTGTAATTTAACAATAATCCTTTTTTTTAAATAAATGAAATAAATCACCATCAGATTAAGGCTAAATCGATCAATTGGCCACTAAAAAAAATTATGAGATTTAAAATATTACCTGGTTTTGGTCCGTTGTGGATCTCGCGTAGTTACTTCAGCACAGGCTAACACACGGAGACCGAGCAAAGACCGGGTCTGAAAGACGACTGGGGCCGCATGGCGTCGCTCGTTTCCATTTCCAGCGCCCCCTCTCGCAGAAACAGCGCCGACGCACAACGCCCGCATATGAAGTTAATTATTAATTAAAGTTTACCTCGGATATTTCAATATTGGCTTAAGACGAACCGATTACTTTTAATACAGATTATCTGAGAAACGCTTATCATATTTGACATAAAGTGTTGTCCACATGACATAAAGTGTATGTATATTTTAAAAAATCGGTAATTTTATTATATATTTGGTATTTACAAATCTCACTAACTTCTTCTGAGTTCGTCTCAATATTATGCAATAGTCATTACATTTTGTCTTTTAATTTCAATAAACCTTAATCCAACCATCTTTTAACAAAATTACATATCCTAGTGCTCGTGTGATGGGAACAAAATATTAATATAATAAAACCGTAAAGATATGAGAATTGATTCTCTTCCTTTCATTTCCGTCTTTCTTTCATTGGAAGTAAACGAGAAAATTTTACCATAAAATATTGCCTTAACATTTTATGGACGGTTTATAATGGGTTAACAACACACTATTTATGAAGGCTACGCATCGCCACTTTATCACAATAGTTTCCATTTTTATTTATTTGTTTCCTGTACACTTGCCAATTTTTCGTGTCTTTATGTTCATGGATTATTTTTAAGTAATTAAGGCTAATTATAAAAAACTAGAATCGCAGTTGTATTGTTAACTCGCTTGAGTTAGTACTGCTCTATTTTCGGCTGATTCTTTTCTTCCTAAATGCACTGACAATTTGTTTGCTGTTTATTTGTCAAATTTTTACATTTTTTATATACTTGAACTATCGTTAAATAATTAGGGGTAATTATAAGAAAGAAAAATTATATCTATATTATCGCTCTCTTGAGTCACAACAACCGGCAAAGTACAGTGGTCATTGACAGCCCTCTCTTTTTTAGCATCGCAGTTTTTTAATATAAATTTCTTGCGTTTTAAACTTCCTAATTTATATTACTGTTTCGTCAACAAAGTTATGTTTTGTGATATAATTCTCTCATTTCTTTATCCTATTGCTAGTCTCTCGGTACCTTTGGGTGTCGTCAGTTGGAGCAAAAATAGCACAAATACATAGAATCACGGAATCGAGATAAAAACATGACAGGTCTAGTACTTGATATTCTTAGGAGTAATTGGTAAGCCCCTTCATTCACCCTAATAAATTTAAATTACATATTCAATCTCATGAACCCAGATTAGTCGATATTGCTCCGGGTAATTTCTGACAAACGCTGCCATTCACGCAAAAAAATTGTATAGACATCTCAAATCGTACACTACCTTCCAGAGTTCTCGATATATCTCTGATAATTAGAGGATAAGCCTCTCCATTCACGCAAATAAATACATCCGTTCTACTAAATAAAACATTTCATATACATGAAGGTATAAAGATCTGTAAACAATTAAAACTAATTATAGCCCTTTGATATTCGATCATCTATTTGTGACATCCTGTGACAATAATTTTTATGGTTTAAACATTGCAAACCTTTCTACGGTAGTGTTATTTTAAAATAAAATAGAATGATTTTTTTGTAATTGTTAAATAACTAGATTTGAAAATTAAGTGTAGCATTATTTTATTAAAATAGAATAACCGTTTATATTTTTACGTGGAACTGTTTGCGTGCGACATGGTTAATCACCAATGAGATAATCTGGATCCGTCCAAACGTGAAAACGGAGAAGGAAAATGGAAAACAGTAAAATATATTCATATATGATATTGTATACACTTTTTTAAAATAAGGTTTTCAGCAATATGAGATGCTAGAAAAATTTCAACTTTTTTTTACGAAGAATTACTTGCCATAAATTCGTCACAGTATGTTTGTTGTGTTGTTTATGTTTCATAATTTTAAGTAGACATAAATTGGTAATGATATTACCAACATTCTAACTTGGTACCCTTCTTGTGCCATAAAAACTGGCTTTTTTTAGAGTTGCAAACCTTAATTCAATCATCTTTGGTTTTAAATGCTAACTGCTCAAACGGTCGGAATAAATCGTCTAAACAAGACATAAAATATTAATGAAATAAAAGTGTTAAAATGTGGAAACTGAGAAGGAAAAATGAACACTATAAAATATTATGCATATTTATATTTGTTGGCTTGTTTAAAAGCTATTATCTAACCTATGACTTCGATGATGAACGCAAGCCGCGAGAATTTTAACAGGATTTTTAACCGGTGTTTTAGTAGACCGGGGACAGACCTCGGCTTTATCCATAGTCGTACCACGGCTGAATTAAAGCTCCAGTATCAAGGTCATTTCAGCACTTAAAACGTAAACACTCTCACTCATTCTTAATTTCATTTTTTCGTTTTTACATACCATTCACTCACGTAGGATAATCCTTCATCAACATAGCAACTAGACATACACCACCCGGCCTTATTCAGGTCGACCTCCCTACATTCTCACATCAATGACGATGTACTACGCACAAACATTCACGCTTTTAAATACATTCTAATAAAACAATTAACTCAAAATACATCTATTACCAAACGTTGAATTAATATTATACTTCAGTTTCATCCGGAAATCGGAATAAGGTATCCAAATATTCGGTGTTGTATTCGAACACAACTCTCATATCAAGTGGAAGTCCTATTCGCTCTATATATAGAGCCAAGGAATGACATCCTTAAATTAAGTGGACCGGATCGAGCTGCCTTTCTCTACATGATGGACACATACGCGGGCTTTGGTCCGAAGTGCCGGTGTATCATTCTTGCATGGCCGAGTTAGTATGGTGTATGTATGTTCTGTATCTATTGGGGGGGGACACCCTCACTTCTAAAAGCTTCGTTTCGGCATTTGTGTTGTAAAAATATTGGCATTTTTTATTTATACAATTAACCTTAACTAAATAATCTTTGGAAACACGCAGACAAAACGGAAGATGGTGAAATGCCGAAACGAAGCTTCGTCAGACGTACTAACAAAGCGAAGGTAGGCGACTAAGATGGTAACGACTAAACTATGGGTTCAACACACTGCAGACCACGCACAAAAATCTCACAGTACAAAACTATCCAAACATGGAATTAAAAAGTAATGATGTGCAAACTTCAACGGCGTGACGGCCAAAGTGCAAGCGCCTCATCAGTCAACAGGATGGAGGTCGAGTCAACCAGCGGGACACATCGGTCACGGTAATCAGTACGCTGGCTTCATCCAGCTTGCTGCAGATATCGCGAAAATTCAAATTATGCGGCCCCATTAGCACTAATATGGTGTGCGAAGCTGGTCCCAGCCTGGTTAGGTTTCCGATGTCTAAACAGATGCACTGGTAAAATGGATCTAATGCGGCTACATGGATAGCTTCTTCTGTTTCCATTTGAAGACATTTTAAGGTAGAGGTCTTCATTTCTGACGCACCAGTGTTGCATTACGACATATATAAGCTGGGGCAGCCCCAGTGGTTCATGACATAAATCCATCCAACTTGACTTTCGAGACCGTCCAGCTGGCATCTAATGAATTTTTCCATTCTTGTAGTTCATATGTCAACTGACCTGTCTTCATTTAGCTTAATCCGCCACTTTGCTATCCAATTCAGGAAAATAAATATGAATAAATGCAAAAATTAATTTTCACTGATTAATTCATTAACAACCATTTTGAAAAACCAAGATTAAGAGTAGCATTAAAAATAAAATTAATGTAATAGTACTTTTTCATCCTTTAATGTACATTGTTTGTCAGTATTACAGCTAATTATTACCAATTGTAAACGTTTTAGAATTAGTGAATAGAATCGAGAGAAACAGACTGTTAAAAACTTTACATAAATGAAACCAATTGAAATTGATGTTTTGACCAAAAAGATCAACCTGGTCGAATTGGTTCTGTTGGATAAAAAAAAACCTCCCAAATTATACATGTACACTTTCATCCCTGTAAGGAAAATATATTAAACAAATCGAGACTTTTGTTTTTTCTCGCTATCCCCCATCCTTCACGAGGTAATATCGTTGTGATGTTCTCCTGGTGTACTTTCAGAGAATTGAAATGTGAAAAAAATTGCTGGTTGGACGGCTCAACAGGCAGTTCGTGATAACGCCCAACCTCGACCATGGCAATTACAGCACGAAGCCGAAAGTCGGGAATTGTTAAAAATTCACCCGCGTTTATTTTCCACTCTTTTGTACCATCTAATCTCGATGGAAGTGGAAATGGTGGAAACGTGATCGGTTCTTCCACTAATAGGATATCCAGGATCAAAATGTCAGGGTTTTTTCTTATTTGTCCAAACAAAGTTAGTGATATGCTGAGTGACCTGAGAAACCAACCTTCTGGCAGATTTGAAAACTTTTGCAGAATGTCAGAAGCTGATTTTGAATATTTCTTGAGTTGGATCAGGTCATTTATAATAAAACGATAAACAAGCATTAGATAAAGTATTCCCGTTCAAAAGAGAGTAGCTGTAACATTAAAATTTACACTACTAAGGAAGCCATGCCAGTTTCTCCTACTTATTTATGTTCTCAAAGCAAACCCTAACCCAAAGCGTCGATGAATGGGTCAGGCCATAATATAAGAGCTCCAAGAAGAAGTAAAGGTACTACTCCATGTAAAAGAATAAAAAAAGTGTTGGGTTAGGAATATTAAGAGGCATGTTTGGAGACTGTTCACTACCTTAGTTATGAGACTTATAAAGGGCAACCTTCTTAGACAAAGTTCTTTAAGGTGCAGTCGTCGGTCATGTGCTCACCAGCACAGTTGAGGCATCCTAATGGTGGCAGTAGGATTTGGTGAACCACATTTTTGGGAACATTTGTGTTGCACAATTAAACATTACTTGTAAAGTTCTTCAAGTTTTATTCTCAAATATCAAAGTATATTGATATTTCAGTATTTGTTGTTTGGATTTGCATAGATCCACAAAGTAGGGTCTGTCTGGTGGCTGGATGAATTGTATGGTGAACGTTAGTGGTGTAACATTCCTAAATTGTAGCCAAGTTAGGACAGTTCTTTGATCAATTCATATCCAGGCGAAGATTCCATATTACCACTTGGTACATTTCCCTCTTGTAACTGGAACAAGTGATAATCAGTGTATGTTGCTTGACATACCTAGTTATGTTTTTGGCTTTCAGCTGTTTAAGACCAACGTTTAAGGTCGGTGATCCGTGCTTTGTCGTGAATTATCTCCACTTGTTGCGATAATACACTGCACATTATGCCAAAGTTTTTAATATTCTTTGCTTATATGACGAGAGGGTTATGAGTATGGACTTATTGGGATGAAGAAGTCTCTATTTCATCTGGGTCACTTAGTGGAGCATATGGGTTAGTAAGTAAGTGCTCCTGGTGTGATTCATTTCTTTGGAGAAGCTGGGACCAGAAATTTGACTGAGCTATTATAGGAGTCTGAAAATTCAAGGTGCACTCATCTGTCTGTGTGTTTGGCCAAATTTATCAAGCCGTCAAGTATGCATGTTTTGAAATCGTTCAAGCAAAAAATACCTATTTGATCCACAAGAATAAGACATCTTTTATATGAAAAGAGAAAAAGTCTAAATTAAATAGAAAGAGGTTTAAATTAATCAAAAAAGCTTGAAAAATGTCTATAAAAGTGCTTACCTCATCAGAGGTTTTCTTTTTCCTTGATGCTGTGCAAAAACAATGCCATTTTCTTGTAAGAAAATAATTTTGGCTTCAACACTTCTTCAGTTCCAGCTCAACTTTTGTTTTCATATTCAACTCTAGTTTACATTGAGCGAGTTTTGCCCCAGATTGAGGATGGAATATGTATGCACTTTTCCATGGGCCCTAGGCCCTACCATTAAGCTAGTTTTTATTCGCATCCATCTGGAACAATATGCATAAAGTAAAATAAGGGTACAAGAACCCTATGCAAGGGAGTCGGCCCTGTCAGCATTCGCAGCCTTCAGTATACGGACTGGGATTCCGTGGAGAGAAAAAAAACAGTTGTAAAAACCATAAAAATACCAAACAATAAAAATTCTTGAAACCATTGATTTTTGAAATATCATAAAAAGAGTATATGGATTTGTTTCAGGATTGCAGTGTATGGTATATTGAATTATAAAAAAACTTGAGTTTGTTTCAAGAAAATAATATGTCCAAATTTGACACATTTTGTCAATGTTTTTTTAAATGCCAATAAGAAAAGCAATCGTTATTTTTTCTTGAAAATAAAATGTTCAATAAACTACACTGTATTAATTATAAAATTGCATGCAAACCTTTTATTTGATTTTGGTACATATAAAAACAACGAAGTTACAACAGATTGTCCGTCTTGTGTAGTGTGAATCACAGTTTTCAGTTTTTGACTCATTTCTCTCAGTGACTAAAAAACTTCAAATGTTCCTCACAAAATTAAACTATTTAGCTTTGATTTATGGTTTTTCCTTAAGCTTCACTGTCAATTTAAAAACAACTAACAAAACTTTACGTAACTACATCAGTTGTAATGCTAATATAAATAATAAAGAAAATAGTTTTTTTTCATTCTTCAAACTAAAAGAATGGTTAATAACATAAATTTCTGTTTGTTAGCAGTTATATATTAGTCTTAAAATATTATATAAATAAAGAGAGATATAACTTTGCCAGTGCTATTGATTAACAATACTTCTTTTGTTTATGCTTTCCCTGAAAGTTTTCTAGTTATGTAATAATATATAACAGTTAAACTTACCAGATTCAATTTTCTGATAGATGTATGTATATCAATTTACCAAACACTTTAACTTAAACTTATTACTTTATATTTAGGTTTTATTTTTTAATATTTACATTTAAAGATATTTACTAGTTCATAATTTGGGATTTGGTATTTTGCCATAATCAAGGAAATTCAGATGATATTTTGATCTTTATGACAAAATTGTTCTTACCAAACAAGAAACGTATGCAATATATATGTATATATTTTTCTTACATTAATTAAAACAACACACACTGTTTTATAATTAACAGTTATAAAATTCTTAAAAATGCGCAATAACATAAAAATTAAAAGCTATAAACATTCTCATTATATACAAACATAGACCTAAGTTACATTCTGTGCACAATCGGTGTTTTAGGAATGTGTAACAACTGTAATCCGAGTTGTTTTTCAATCAGCTTGGAGGTTTTTCACGATACCCATGAGTTTTGAAGCTTGTGCAGAAAGTTGACAGCACGACTGCTTATATTGAGTGCTGGGTGTATCTCGAGGAGGTCATCCTTTCCTATAAAGCTGAGCCCTGCCAAACCTTTAAAAATAAATAAATGCAATGGTAAAAATTGAACTATTTATCCTTCATTGTTTTTATCTTACCGAGATATGTATGCAGGGGATCAGGGGTATAATTGACCCATTTAGAAAATCCTCCGGTAAGATTGTCTTGTGTTGAAAGTACAAACTCTCTGTTTTTATCATAATCGGTTTTATCATAAAAGTCTAAAATCTAAACAGTCAATTATTATAAATGAAATATTCAAAGTATTACAATCAAACAAAAACTTATTTTTTAAATATTAATACTTATTACAAAGATGTGCATTATTTAATTGTTTTTTTGTTTCTCCTGGTCACAACACTGACAATATGGCCAGGAATGTACCAAGAGGACACATATTAATAAAATTGAGCTAATAGTGGCACTTGTTAAGACTTGGCAGATCCAGTTTAACACTGTGTGTTAAGAATGGTCATAGTAATATCTATATATTATATATATATATATCTCACTCTATCACAAGGTGTGGGCAGAAGCCAAACTGGTCAGAAGGAATGTTACCTATCAATTTATAATGGGTATTAAAAGTTTTAAAATGTTCTAACAATTTAGGAATCACAGGAAGAAATCCTTCTTCCTGTGATTCCTAAATTGATGATGTGTCTGTAGGAGAATGTGTAGTTGGGAAGTTTGTGAGCTTTAGGAAAGAAAATGAAATGTTTCCAAAAAGGTAGATTGGTACTGTTTATTGAGGTTAAAAAAAACTATGGCACATTGAGGAATGTTTACAAGTATAGTGGAGGTAATTACTTTAAGTGTAGCTCCGACCCAAAAAGAATAACAGGTGTCATCACGTTTGTTTGCGCGGCCCTGGAAGCCAAATTCCTGTCTCATCAGCGCCCATTTCCTCAGACCTTGGAGCTAAAGATCATTTGAACATTGAAAATACAATATGTGTTGTGAAGGTTTATTATTATCCAGGTTGATCAATAGAAATATCAAATGTTTAAATGTTTACCTGTTCTTGAGAAAGTGTTGTATCAAGCTTTCCCATTAAAAAGAGAGAAGCGACAGCACAAAATGTCACACCTCCATGTGATTCTAAATCGGGACCTTGCCCATAGCCAAAATCGTATGACTAAAAAATAAAAGCTTTGGTTAACATTCAAGCTTTTCTGAAATTTATGAACTTACATAAACAGCACAAATAAAGTATAAAATTAGTCTGTGTTAATTAGTAACATTTATTATTTTTTTAAATTTAGTTACCATGCTATTTTGAATATATCTAACTGTTTTATCAACATCGAAAGACCAGTCTTTCAGGATGTAGCAAATGCAACAAGCACAGTAAACAAACCTCATGTCCTTTTCACTACCGAAGTGCACAGCTGAGAAACTGTAACAAAATTAAATTAATAAAATAATTGCACAGGCGATATTTTTGGTAGATTACCAGCCGTCTTCTTGTTGAAGGGCTCTGACACCTTTCAAGATGGCGTTTCTGTTGAGACGGGAGAAATCGTCACCAAGGAGCAGCAGAACTGAAAGACTGCAGAAAGTCATGGCAAGGTGGCCTGTGGCAAATTCCAAGTTGCAATGCGAGATACCATGATCCAACATGATATGGAATGTATCACTGCCCTGGAATCCGCATTTGTCTGTGTTTCCATCTAAGAAGAATCAATAAATGCACTGTAGATATGAAATTTTGTGAAACCTTATTTACTAATTACCAGGATCGGGCAAAATTTGCAACCTGTATATCCAGTTGCATATGTCCTTTTTGAGGTCATCGTTAATCTCCTTGTCCAAAGCATTTAGTACTTCAAGACCAGATACACAAAAAAACAGAATGCTTATTCTGTAAAATTAAATTGCAAGTATGAAATAAATTAATAATAAAAACTCATTTCATAACATTAGTTTATGTTTATGAACATAGTATTATTTAATTTAGAAATTATTTAGATAAATAATTTATATTAAAGCTCCACCGCTGCTCCGTTAAACCGGGTCGGGGTGGAATATCGAGTACCCTCCGACCCGGACTCTAGATAGAGGATAGGCATGTGTGATTGGATTTGTATATAGTGGTATATATATATATATTTAATGTATGAGTGAGTGTGTGAATGACTAATTTTAGGGAACGTATGGGCGCCAAAATGACCAAAGAAATCGATGGTGCCCAACCAGAGCCCAACCATGGAGTCGCTTATGCACCAAGGTGGGTGACTCCCCCTGATCTATCAGGGAGAGACCAGAGACCTCCTAGGAGGTCTCACAATTCTAATTCTAATTTAATTTAGAATTAGATCTGCAATTGCACAAAGACCTATCTTGACTCTCATTTTAGAAGAGTTTTTCATTTCATTTGGCCTCAAACATCATTTTCTTTCTATAAAACAAACATACCTAAGCCAATTGTTCAATACCATGAATCCAGTTTTGATAATAAATATGGTAATAAAAAAGCACAGAGATTTTCTTGTCAATTTTTTAACCATGGTCTATAATAATTTGAACGATGGTATGAAGACTGCTGGATTGTCCCTATTTATTATAAAAGCTTTTGATACACTAGATCACAAATTTTCAATTTAAAAGTTGGATGATTTTGGGGTGTTGTATTAAAATAGGGGGTCTAACTTACAGGGTCTATGTGCACATGGTTTATAACATATATTCACTACCAGTTCTCGGTGCTTCGAAGCAAGTGTCTCACCGGTAACGAGGGTTCCACCCACAGATTTCTGAACTCAATTAATGTGTAGGTATTGGAAGTAGCCTGAGCGTGTGAATAAAGATAGACATGGAGTTCCAAAAGGCTCCATGTTAAAGGTGCCCTTCTCTTTTTAGTGTACTTCAATGAAAATAAAAATTTAAAAAGAGCAGCATTAACTACCTATTCATACGATATTTTCGCTCAGGAAGATCTTGGAAGGATACAGAAAAACAGATGCAATCAGACTGGTTTCCTTATAATCGACTATACTTAATAGTATATAAAAGTACATGTGCTTTTTTCATTTGGCCTCAAATATTTCCATACACTCCTTGGTGGATCAAGTCTCGAATATCTAGGCTAGATTGTAGACAATTTTGTTTTAAAATAGAACTTGATATTGATCTAGTACAAAAATTACTTCAACGTCGTTTAAGTTATTAAAGTTTCAAGGCTATTAATAATTTTTTTTTTTTTCGTAAATAACTAAACAAACTGTTCATTTTCATGCCATATGTTTCTAATTGCTAATGCATTTCAGGCCACGTCCCTGGTCCCTGCCCTTTAGAGCTCACTATTTAGCTAAATGGAACTCTTAACAATAATAATAGGGACCAGGGACATAATGCAAAATGCAGAAGGAATTAAAAAATATATAGCATTTTATTTATTTATTTAAAAAAAGATTTAAAATATTTTTAACATTACTTTAAAAATAAATAAATAAAAGTAGAATAATCAATATCATTCTCCCACTTTAATTCAGTAAGTAAAACTTCAGTGCTACTTCTCAAGAAGGGGATAGCAGGACTGTTTCCTCTTGAGATGCCATATAGGATAGTAGGGATGGGTTTTGTTGGACAAGGCTTGAGTGAGACTATTGGGGTGATGGGAGAGATTATTGTGGAATTTACTTGTGGTATATCTATCTACTGGGAACATCTGCAGTATAAAGGATATAGGATTGGTCCAGGCACACTGCCCTGTAGTACTCCCGAGGTCAGAGAGCAGTTTTCAAAGTAATATGTTCCTTGCCAGGGGGATGTCGGTGGCCGCAAGGTTGTTTTGATACGGCGCTCATCACTGTAAGGTAAAGGTCCCGGGTTCGAATCCAGCGGCCCTGTATAACCCTTACAGATATAACAGACTTACAAATGGGCTTTTTTTTAAAAACACCAGCACCCAGAAGGTTTGTACGACCTCTGCTGTTGCGAACCCTCATAAAAAAAAATTATCCTTGTATGACCATAAAGAACTGCTATGTTAAATAAGGGTGGAGGATTAAGTAGAGAGTATTTGGAAGGACATGCTTACAGGAGAGCCATGTGCCACATGTGGTCAAATGCTTGTATCACATCAAAAAGGCTCCCATACATTATTGCTTGTGCTCAAGAGAAGAAGATATATAGTGTACAACATAACACACTTGCTGAATAGTGGAACGATGGGGCCAAACTGACGATCCTGTAGAAGCTGTAATTTTGGCAAGTCTTTTAACAAGGATTTTTTTTTTTTAAATACTTGGGAAATGGAAGGAAGGAAACTAATAGGGTCAGTCATATGATGAGGGTTTTTGAACTAGTATGCCAGATTTCAGGAAGAGGATGAAGTTGGAGTATTTCCAAAATAAAGGAAAATGGGTAGAGCAAGATATTCAATTGTAAACACAAATGAGGAATAAGGAAAAGGAAGCTTTTAGAGGGAGTTGTTTAAGAATTTGGTATCTAAGTAGGTCAAAATCTTGGTTTTCGATTGCAAGCATGTCAGACATCAGCAGGAGTGACTTTCAGAGGACAAAGATATGGAGATATAACATAGTTGTATGTATCCATGTAGATACAACATGGATTTTGATTGAAACATTATCAGGCTCAGAATTGGGAGTCAAGGTTTCGTGGAGGAGTCAAACAAATGTATGAACTTTTTCTTGATCAGACTTGGCCCATCATCCAACTTCTCGACAGAGGGGAAAAGATACAATGTGGTGTTTCATGTTTCTTTTCATCTTCTCAGCTTGTAAGATAATATAGGTAGGCTTGGGTCTGGCATTTTGGGTACAGCATGTTCGCAATGTGTGATGCGAGACCTGGCAAGTAGCAGCTAAAGTGGTGAAGAGATTCACAGTCCCGTCCAGTTCATCGAGGGTTTTTAAGGAAAAGGGTTCTTAAGGTCGATGGAATTATCTATTTGGGGGCTAAAGGCTATCTATTTTACCATTTTTTTATTTACTTCAACAGTTAATTAGTTCGTTACTCACTGGTATCTGAACATATCTGGCTAAAACTCCCTGATAAAAAAGAAAGTTATAAAACTAACAAATTGAAACAATTCCCGGTAGAATGATGATGAAGGAAGTCATGGGACATTTATGTAACGCCTAGAGTTATTAGTCAGGCAGAATCTATGTTTTCAACTTAAGTTTATGGAGTTATATTTTGACCAAAGGAACGGCTAAATAAAGTTTAATTATCCGAAGTACTTTTCCGATGTTTATATTCAAACAATGACTATATCAGGCATGCAAAACAAATAAATTTATGTCAGTAATTTCGGGTGGAGCAGGACTCGATCCTGAAATCTGATGATTACCTGGTATTATCATGGTTTGTCAGGAAAGGAGGCGTGATGATGAACCGCTTGAAAAACCTGACATGCTTCTCCCGAAGAAGAGGCCTGATATCGGGGAACATCTCGGCCGGTGAGGAAGTCGAAGAGAAATCTGTAGTTGACCTGAAGTAAGACCGGCGTTTACTTTGGCATTTTTACTTCCACCAGGTAGACGTGAAACTTGAAAGTACTGGGGACGTGATTGATAAGAGAAAGGACCGGCAAGGTAACATCGGATGAGAGGTTATCCGCCAGATTGAGGCACGCAATCTTAAGTACTTAACACACACAAAAATTAATTTTGAAGATAAATGAGTTTTTGTGAAAAGATTAAAGTCACAATTTGGTTTGAAAAAGTGTGGTCTACCAATCTAGACTTATTGATACTTAATTGGCTCAGTACAGGACAGTATGTGCAAAAAGTAAGAATTTCAGTTTCAGGAAGAAATATGTACTTTAAAAAAATGTATGATATGCTGCCAAAATTGAGCCGACGGGAAGTTCCCAATCGTTTACAGGTTATACAAGTTACTGTAGCAGAAAATTTTGAATGTTAAGGATGAAATTGCAATTGCTGGTGTAGAGAATAAAAACGAGGATAGGAAAAGAAAGAGAGATCGGAAAGAAGATAATATAGAAGTCGCATTGAAAGAGTGGATTGTCAGAAAGATGCTAGAATAAAATGCAGAAGAATAAAGCTGAGGGGTTAGCTACTAATTTGGGTAAAAATAAAATCGTTGCGATTACATTATTTGGCTGTACCAGTGGCAAAAAAGCTCACTTACTGTAAACCACACGAAGAGCAATGATTTGATACAGTAAAATATAATTCTAGCAAATTTTTGTTCAAACCCTACAATGCATTTTCATCTTTTTTTTCTATTGTGATCGCTCGTTTCAGCCTTAGACAGAAGTGATTACAATAAGCTAGACCCACTCTATTTTCTAGCTTCAAAAACAGCTTCTTTAAAAATTTCTTCTAAACAATACGTTTGTCGTGAACTTCAATAAGCTTAGATCTGGTAAATAACAATTTTTTGTTTCCTTATTTGTATAAACTCGTCCCTTATATAGTGCATCATGTCGGAACATAGTGCAGGAAAAGATCCGCCCGTGCCAATGACAAACAATACAAATATCGTTGAATTTGATGGTATTCCATCAATTAATAACCCTAAAAGAACTGTTTCTACCTCATCAGGTGAGTCAGAAAATATTAAAAAGAAAAAAATACCCCAAGACGTAGTGGACACTACCCCATTATTTCTGGTGATCCGCTCAGCAAGTCCACATGAAACATTGAACAAAATTTCACCCTTTGTGGTCAACCGTAGCATCGTATCTGCTGCCGGCACCCCAAAACCATAAAAAAAAAAAAAAAAAGAAATGGAACATTCTTGATCGAATGTAGAGACATTAGACAAAGCCTACGCCTTTTTACCCTAACAAAACTCCACACAACCCCGGTAATCGTTGAAGGACATAAATCTCTAAACTCCTCTAAGGGAATCATCTTTTCCCATGAACTCAGTGAGATTAACGAGGCTGACCTAAAAATTGAACTTGCAAGTCAAGGAGTTACAGAAATATATAACATACACAAAGACCTTGATGGCAAAAAAATTCCCACGGGTACGACGATTTTGACCTTTTCAACTCACACCTCCCTAATATAATCAAGGCGGGATATTTAGCCATAAAATACGGCCGTATATTCCAAATCCTAGACAAAGTAAAAAATGCCTTAAATTTGGACACGCAACAACACTTTTCCCTAATGGTGACCTATGCATAAAGTGTGGTAACAAAGAACATGAAAAATGTATTAACTGTAATGGCCATCACTAAGCAAACTATAAACTCTGTCCGAAATACATAGAAGAAAAGGAAATACTGAAAATAGCATCTATTCACAAAATCAGCTTCATAGAAGCCAAAAAGGAGTACAAAAAAATTCAACCACCTTCTCCTCCCAAACCTAATCTTACATTCAGCCAAGCTATACAAAAACAACCCTTTTATGACTGTACATCATGCGCAGAACTAAAAGAAATGGTATCGGCCTTGACAGCTCAAGTTGTAGAATTAACTACAACATTAACAGCCTTTACCACCAAAAACATAGTCCTCCCTGTAACAAAAGGAGTAACTTCCACAACAAAACCCGCGCCCTTAACCAACCCAGCATCTAGAAACCCAACAAAACCGGAGATAAAAACCACTCTCCCATCTGACAAAAGACTCCTCCCGCTAAAACAAACACCAACAAAGAAGACAATAACCCTAAAAACCAGCGCCAAAAAAACCCTTCCTCTCTCAACATGGATCTCAACTCTCCATTCACCATAATACAATGGAACATTAATGGATATACAAGCAGACGAGAAGATCTTAAATACTTAATTAGCGAGAAACACCTTAATGTACTTTGCATCCAAGAAACACACTTCAAAACAAACCAAAAAATCAAAATAAAACATTATGATATGATTAGAAAAGATTGTACAAATAACTCAACAGCATCAGGAGGAGTCGCCATTCTAGTGGAATCCTCCGTAATCCATAACCAAATAAATCTACGAACAAATATACAAGCCGTAGCGACCCAAATCTTATCCCCATTCAAATGCACAATTTGCTCAATATATCTTCCTCCTGGCGGACGACTAGAAGAAAAAGAACTTTCCGATCTCTTTTCACAACTTCCCGAACCTGTCTTAATCTCAGGGGACTTCAATACACACAACATCATATGGGGTTCTAAAATAACCAACACGCGCGGAAGAATATTAGAAAAAATTCGCTCCGACTTAAATCTACATTAGTGAACGACGGGTCTACAACACACTTAAATAGCGCTCATGGAACTTACTCTTGCATAGATCTGACCTTATGTAGCCCTACGATTTTCGGAAGACTAGACTGGTCCACATCAAATAATTTCTAAGGAAGCGATCTCACACCTATCCTCATCCAATCACAGATACATTGTCACCATATTAAATTAAAACCAAGATGGTGCCGATTGGAAACTAATTCAAAGTAAATTAGTAATCCCAGATGTAAATTTCCCTATAAGGATTAAAGTTGCAGTCCAAAATGTCACAGATTCCATAGTAGATGCTGCTAGATACAGCATTCCTAAAACATCGGGATATATCATCTCGACCACCAGTTCCTTGGTGGAACGAACAATGCTCACGTGCTCTGAAGAATAGAAGACATGCTCTACGACAGTTCCAACGATCCCCCACCTGTGAAAACCTAGTTAATTACAAAAGGCTGAATGCTAAAGCAAAATGGACTTCCAAACAAGCCCGTAAAACCTGAACCTCATGGATTGCATTCACTGAGTCCCTCTCAAGACACACCCCTGCCACAAAAGTTTGGCAAAAACTCAAACAGGTAATCTCCGGAAAGAAAACTTATGTTCCGATAAACGGGCTTCACACAAGCACTGGAATAAATACGGATCCAGTGGACATCGTAGAATCCTTACGCAAGCACTTTTCACTAACAGCAGACAATAGCTCATATAATCCGTTCTTCTTAAAAAAGAAAAAACTACATGACTTGCAAGATTTTGATATTCCTGACGATAACAATAATCCTATTAATTATCCAATCACATTAAGAGAATTAGATAACATCTTACATAAAATCAAAGGCTCATCTCCGGGCGCTGATAACATACACTACGACATGATCAAAAATCTTTCACTGCCTTTAAAAAATGTATATTAAAACTCTTCAACAGGATTTACAGCGAAAAGGAGTTCCCAACAAAGTGGGGCGAAGGGGAAATTATACCCATTTTAAAACCAGGAAAAGATAGATTATCTCCACAAAGTTACCGCCCAATTTCACTTACAAGCTGTATGTGCAAATTAATGGAAAGGATAATCAACAAGCGCCTCGTTTGGTACCTCGAAAAGAATAAACTCCTTACACCTCAACAAGCCGGTTCAAGAAAAGGCCGATCATGTTTAGACCACATTATCATGCTAGAAACAGAAATTCTGGAGGCCTTTAAAAATAAAGAGTACGTTTTGGCAGTGTTCCCGGACATGCATAAAGCATTTGACATGACGTGGAAAAAAGGTATCCTGATAAAACTCAGAAAATGGGGAATTAAAGGAAAAATTACACATTTCATAAAAAATTTTATGAATAATCGATCCTTCAGAACAAGAAATGGTAATACCCTGTCGAGTTTATACCCCTTAATGAACGGAATTCCTCAAGGCTGTGCACTCAGTCCCACTCTGTTCTCCATAGCAATAAATGACATTGTTACACCAGGCATAGTTAAATACGCGCTTTATGTAGATGATGTAGCTCTGTACACATCTCACAAAAACATTGATGCTGCAGAACGAAATCTACAAAAAGCTGTAGATAATATCGAGAAGTGGGCTGGAGAACAAGGCTTTAAGATCTCGCCTGAAAAATCACAAGCTATGATATTTACCAACAAACGATATCATCGAGAACCCCAAATATCATACAAGAACCAGATAATCCAACCAACACCAACTGTTATGTTCTTAGGCATGAGATTTGACAAAAAATTAACCTGGGGTCCCCCATATAATGGAACTAAAAACAAAGTGCACAAAACTGCTCGATACAGTAGTGATGTTAGTAACACAACATGGGGAGCAGACCGCAGCACCTTACTCAAATTTTATAAATCCCTGATACGATCTCGTCTTGATTGCGGTGCCATTGCCTATCAATCTAGAAACAAAAACACCCTAAAAAACTAGACCCCATTCATCATAGAGCTCTCAGACTTAGCACTGGAGCATTTAAATCAATAGCTTGATGGTTGAAACAGGAGAAATGAGTCTTTCCATGAGGAGACAAATTCAAACAGTTTCCTTCTTCTCCAAAATTAAGTCAAACCCCCATCATCCTCTATACATAATGAAAACGCAACCCCACCTAATAACCTTTTATGAAAGACACCCAAGACATAAAACCCCATTCTTTTATAGAGCCCAAACTTACATCTCATCAAGAAACATAATAGCAAAATTTTTAAGCAATAACCCCTTTACAAAATATCCTCTATGGCTGTTGCCAAACATAAAATTTGACTTTACCTTATCCGAATATCCAAAAAAATCGACCAGCAAATGCGAACTAAAACAAAGATACCTAGAAATAGTGGCTAAAAATAGTGACTCGCTTAATATTTATACAGACGGATCGAAGATGGCGAATAAAGTATGATGCGGATTTTTTTTTTGAACCTCATGAACTAAGCTATCTAGCCAGACTGCTGTATATATATTTATTCCGTTATTCGATTTTTGGGGGAAGGGTATCGTGAAAAAAGCCCGGGCCAGGGGCGACGACGGGAATCGAACCCGCGACCGCGGGGTCTACTAACCGAGAGTCTCTCAACGCTAACCACTCGGCTACCGCCCCCCCCCCTACGTATAGTATATTCAATGCCGAACTGATGGTCATATCCAGAGCGCTTACAGATGTCCAACTGAACCATAATACGGTTGTTCTGTTTTCTGACTGCTACAGTGCTCTGCAAACCATTAAAGTTATGATGTCGAAAACCCCCTGGTTAACAGAATGTGGGAGACAATGCATGAACTACACTTAAGGGGAATCTCTATTTCCTTTGTATGGATTCCAAGTCACATAGGAATAAAAAACAACGAACGGGCAGACGTTGCCGCTAAAACAGCCCTGAGCTTACCAGAATCTGAGCAGCCCGTGTGTGCAAAGGATCTCGTTTCAACCTTTAGAAAAGAGATATTTAAAAAATGGGAATCGAATGGATGAATATTGGAGACAACAAACTAAAAAAGATAAAAGACATCATTCACCCCTGGGAAACGTCCTATCAAATGAAGAGAAGAAAAGAGGTCATCATCTGCCGTCTCAGAATTGGACATACAAGAATGACACACGGGTTCTTGATGGAAGGTACTGACTCTCCTGTCTGCCTGTGTAGTGAACGCCTAACCGTCGAACACGTCTTGTGCCCCCCGAGGAACTGCCAACGGTTTTACACATCTTCCTTCCACCTCCCACTTAAATAACTCCTACAAGATAAACAGCAATTGATTGACAAAGTCATTGATTATTTAAAAAAAAAATAAAACTTTACAACTATATATAACAAGAACATTACATTAGCACACAAGTAGCGTAAAGGCAATGATAGCCCAAGCTGGTTTTTTGCCTATAAAAAAAAAATAAATAAAAATTTCTTTTATATTTGAATGTACAACGTTGATATCAAGTTACATATAAAATTCTAGAATTTCTTTTAGTTTGATCGTTTTCTAATTTTTCGGTCCGCTCATCTCACCGTTTTGGTCTGTCATTTCACCATATTAGGTATGTCCGCTTTTGAGTATGTACGTCCTATTTGTAGAAATTCCGCAAACCCAACAAGATGCTATTGGGAATCATAAAAGACCTCAGATTATGTCTTATCAAACCGCCTGCATCTTTGCAGTTCAGATTCCAAACCACCTGTATTTGGAAGAGCTGGCAGAAAACTAATGACTAGTTCATAAGTAGCCACACCTTTCATTATTCCACGCGCCGTACAAAACGTATTGGCTCAACTATAACATGGTAGCAACATCAATATAAAAAATAATAATAGTCGTATTTAAGCAAAGAAATATTGAGGCAGTTCACAAAGAAAAATATAGGCATAGCACGCACTGTTCCAATAATTGGGCAGAGATGATGGTTTAGTGACTGACAGATTTTGGGGGCCCTCATAAGGGTGTAATGATCCGATATTGAATGCCGAAAACCAACCGAGAAAATTTCCATTTTCGATTACCTATGAGATAAATAAAACTCCACCCTGTCAAGGTCATATAAAACAGCGGAGTACAAACTACAAATTCGTTCGTTTCACTTTCACCCAAAACTGGTACGACAAGAATAGCGCCACAGTTTATGTGTGTATGAAATATAAAATATTTACATCTTCAATTGTAGTTTTTCCAATCAACACACCTTTTGTAATTTACCCAGGAGCCGTGAGATGTCCCGAATAAAGGTCGAAACGAAAAGAAACTAAAAAAAAACTGTTTTTCTAAACTACCTCATTCTTCACCGCTCCTCACGACTTCAACAAATAATGCAACAACTGGTAACTAAGAAAAGTAGGGAAAAAAGAATAATTAGTTGAAATATGAAAATTGAAATTATGACCTCTAAACATAAATCGATTAGAGATGTTGTTACTGTTTATTGATTATTTAGAGATTATGAGATGCAGTCTGGTGTGATGCAGATTTAAAAGAACATTTACAAATGTTACGTTTTGTTAAGATTTGTTGAAGGTGAACTTAACTGTTAACTTCTTATCAAAGATTGTCCAATATTGTGTAAACGAACTGGGGGAGTCGGAAACGACCAAACTATAATTTCCAATTTATAATTTTCATCAATACGAATTAAAAATAAGGATAGATTAGCAAAACAATCCAAATAGTACCAGTACTCGAAGTAATCGATCAAGGTATCAGTGTGTGAAGTTGATCGTTGAAGCCATCGATACTATGATATACCGTGTATCGATTGTCTTCGGTTGGACAGTGCCGTAGGGGCTTTCGTTTTGGTCGGCTGGTTTGTTTTGGTGGCCGAAGGGAAACGTTTTCCGCGATTTTCCACTCTCTTCGGCATGTCGGCCCTCGAGAAGAAAAGATACGATTGTACCGCCCTTCCAAAGGGCTGGCAGAGGGAAGAGATCACGAGGAAGTCAGGACTCTCCGCCGGGAAAGTCGACGTCTGCTACTACAGGTGACCTGCTTCATATAGCTTTACACATTTTACTAGAGGGTTTTCTTTTTATTAAACTTGCATAAAAACTACTTAAGTTATGTTTAACGGATTCATGGGTCAATGGCCGAACAATCAAAATTAATTTCCTCCTGCCCAAGGAAGTCTATTTTTTATTAGAAAGCACGTGATTATGTTTGTTTCAAATTGGCTGTTCTTTCCAAACAGTGTAAATGTGCTGTGGAATTTTGTCTGAGGGTATCCAAGCAACCTATAGCTGTTATTACTAATTAGAGTAGGAACTCTATAAGAGCGTCTACAAATTTAAAAAACATTTGTATTGTAAAAGAAAAGGTTGATAAACATTATCAAATACTTATGTAGTTTGATGATCCTGGTCTGTATTTGCCTTTTGGGGATATTGTACTTTACTGTGGTGGCCCCTTTGACCATATTTTACACGGGGTAACACCTAATTTATTAAAGAATCTTTCTTTTTTTTGCTAATATCATTCATACATTCAATTTTTTATCTTGGTAGATGTTAAATTTCTTTATTTAGAAGAATGTTGAGAAGGTACTTGTACTACTAATAGTTTGGCTGTCACTCAGATACTTTACAATGTTAGAAGAATCGACCATATTTTCACTCATGTACACTCTGTGTCAAAGCATACTCTTGAAAAAAAAAAAGCAAATTCAGATGTTAGTACCAAGCTTTCGACATATTTTAAAGTCATCATCAAGTCAAAACAATTTGAAATATTAGGTTTGCTCTAGAAGATGCCAAACTTCATGAAAAATATTATTTAATAAACTTTCAAACAGTTTACAAATAACCAAAACTCCTCTCAATTGTACTAGACTTACTGCATTTCGGTTATTGAAAAATTTATATGAGATCAGTGACCATGACTGAGGTGATGATAGTAAATAGAACAGTTTGATTTTCAAGTTTTGTAATTTTGTCGACAATTAATTATTGTAGGATTTATGAGCAGTAGATTTTTGTTAGTTTAAAGATCTTCCTCAAGCAACAACCAATTCAGTGCAGGCTTCCAAGGAAATGTTACTCCAGAGAGCATGAATGACTCACTGTGGAATGACACCTCATAAACCATACAGCATGAGGCATATCTTTCTCCTAGCATCTCTATATGAATTACATCCATCTGAAGGGTGAAGGCCAATTCTTTCTTCATCTATAAAGAGAACTCATTCCCAATCTGCCAATATCCAAATACACATGTTCCCGTGCATATTAAAGCCTGGCCATTTGGTGGTTAGAAGAGGTTCATGAGCCGGGTGCCAGCTCAGAGGTTATTTTCATTGACTTCTTACAGTCCTGGAGGAAACGGAAACATTGTCATGGGCTTATCATATTAATTGTGCTGTGGTTTGATTGTGATGATGAATGAATCTCTTTTCTGGTTAGTGGACTTAGGTTGACCTTGTACCGGTCTTCAGGTGTTAAGCCCTGTTTTTTTGAGTGATCCTATCACTCTTCCTATTCTAGAGTGATTTATCTCATTCTCCTAGTGGCTTTCTGCTGGTTGTATCCTTCTACTAATAATGTTATGACCTGTCACTATCATACTCACTTAAGTGTCTGACTGATGCCATTGAAAAAGTTTTAAGAGTAAGAACACTACCAAATAAAATCAACAAGTCAAAAACATTAACTGAAGGCAATCTTTAGACAGTGCAGATTGGAAGGGCATAATACTACTTTTTGTGCAAATGGGATTAATCAGTACAAGAGTAAATCAAGAAACCATTATTTACTATTTATTTGGACTTTGATAGTTCATAATTACCTGTAACATTATAACTAGAATAATGGATTTAATTTTAAACTAAATAAATAAATTTGTCCATCAGTCTATGGTTTGACTTTGTTTTGTGCATGTATTTCATGTCCTTTGCGCATGTCAGCCGACTTCCAGTCCTCAGTCTAATTTCCCATTTGTTAAACAAATAATTATTTACTTAGTATTGTTTTTGTTATGTATTATTATACTTAAAAAGGGTTGAACAGCGCACTCACTCCACCATTAATCATTTCTAGGCCTATGTTCTTTTTACATGTAATTGTATAAAGATTTGAGATTCTGTGATAAAACCCAATAAAAATTATGCCCTTGGTACAAGCAAAATAAGTAAAAGTGATGAATACTTATGCAATATATCGGGTTGTCCGGAAAATAATGCAGGATTTTGGTATTAAACAAAAAAAAAGAAACTAGTTACTTTAAAGCAATGTTCTTTAATCAAAATAATTTCCCATACTCTCAATACATTTCTCCCAACGTGTTGGTAACTTATTAATTCCGTCTGAGTAGAATTCAGAATTTTTAGAATTGATAAAGTCAATAAATGCATTTTCCAGTTCCGTTTGATTTTTGAATATTATGTGTTGTAAGTAGTGGTCCAGGTGTCTAAAAAAATGGTAGTCAGTAGGCGAGAGGTCCGGAGAGTAGGGTGGGTGAGGCAAAGTTTCATAGCCAAGCTCCAATAATTTTTGTGACGTTACACGTGACACATGTGGTTGAGCGTTGTCATGCAACAAAATGGGCCCTTTCCGATTTCACTTTTCCAATCGCCTTGAGGTGGTCAGCGACGGTCGTTTTACTGACTTTGAGTTGCTCTGCAAGTTCTCGAACAGTTGTTTTGGGGTTTTCTTCCACCACTGATCGCAGAACATCATCATTAAGAGAGGAAGGCCTTCCACGACCTTCTTCATCTTCAAGGCTGAAATCTCCCTCCCGAAATTTTTTAAACCACCTTTGCACAGTGCACTCATTAACACAACCCTCGCCCCAGACTTGGTTAATGTTTCTAGCCGTTTGGGCTCCGCTTCGGCCGAGTTTAAACTCGTAAAAGAAAATCGTACGAAATTCTCGCTTTGACATTATAAGGATGACTGAATTATTTCCAAGTAGCGGAATGCTACAGAGGTAAACAAACAATATCATTTGGAAGAGGATTAATAAGTGTTGACATTCATACAAATGAGTAATCCTTTAAACGTAAACAGAATATTTTATATAGATTTTTTTAAATGAAAACTTAAAATCCTGCATTATTTTTCGGACAACCCAATATCTGATAAATTAAGTTTAATTCACTGAAAAGAGGTTTATGAAAAGTTTATAAAAAAAAAAACAAAAAAAACTTCATCATGGATATCATTTATATCTCCTCTCCTATGAATGCAATTAAATGTTTATTCCCCACTATCATGCACCATATTGTTCTACCTATATTTGACTAATTAATTTGTTATGTTATTTATTAATTTGAAAATATCTTTAAATTTGTCCTTGCTTTTGTGTTATTTTTTACAAGCTTGATTTATTATGTTATAAATATATTTATAAAGTGTTGTAAATTGATATTGTTCACTCTTGTCACTAAAAAAACACTGAGATTACTTGAATCAGATTTTAAAATTTCTCGCGTCTGTATTTATGTTTGGGTGGTTGGAGCATGGACTTTTTAATGGACTAATGGAAAAAAAATAAAACGGATAGTGATGGGGCGGGTTTGTGTCTTTCTTGATTTCAGCCCTGAGGGTCAGAAATTTGAAAGCAAGCCGCAGCTCGTCCGTGCAATAAGCGACACTGTCGACCTGACGGCATTCGACTTCTCCACCGGCAAGTGCAATAACAGCCTCCTGGTGCGGAGGCACAAAAAACCAAGAGCCAACCAGTTTGACTACAGGTAAAGGTCGATGGCATGTGAAAATAATGGGAAAGCATGGTGTGGGACTGAAAGGGAAAAAATTAAAATTGGATTCAAAATGGGCCCCATTTTTTTAAATAACAACTCATGAGAAAAACCTCTTCTTTGGAAATCAGTTTTCAATTATTTTTGGTAAATTTATTGAAAGCTTTCAACCTATTAATAAGTATTGTAGAAGTTAATTGAACTTAGTCCATGGCATAATTGTATTGCTAGCCAGGTAGTTATGATATTGTGCCAGATTATGATGTACAGAATTAGGAAACAATTAATTAAGGTTTTTAGTTGAGATAAAAAAGTCAATGGCACGAGCGGGATTTGAAAAATGGTAAATAGGAGGGAAAATTCATAAGGTGTGGTTGAGATAGGGAGCTGATGTCCAAGTGGATCGAGGTCACAACAGATCAAGTGGTAGAGCAGCGACGTATCAAGCCAAAGATTGTGGGTTTGAATCTTGCTCGTCCCATTGACTTTTTTATCTCAACTAAAAACCTTAATTAATTGTGATATTGGTCAAGCAGACAACAAAATTAGTGAATTTAAAATTTTGATTCAACTTCAAACCTAGCTGTTGGTCATGCTTGCAAATTCTTTTACAAACTTTATACCATCAATTAAAAAATGATTGCCATAAGCTGTTGATGATAAATGAAATATGACATATTGAAACTCATGTTAAATCAATGGGTTAGTGTATTCCATTTCTTTCTCTGATTTTTTTATTCAATGATAAACATAGGCTTTCACAGGTGTGATTTTAAGATTAGCTGTTGTTTTAAGGATAAATGTTTCCAGTTTTTCCTTTTGCTTTTTATTTGATGTTTGTCACCACCTTTTCCATGTTGAAATTTAAAACCTCATCATGATTCTAATTACTACGTGTTTGATTAGTAGCCGAGGGATGCGGAATGATGCCTCCCTGGTGCCTCCAATTAGACAGACAGCATCCATATTTAAGCAACCAGTGACTCTGTACCGCACCCAGGATGGTAAGACCAAATCGGAGTTTGGAAAACATGGAAACCAAGAAAAGCCCAAGCAGGTTAGCTAAATGAAATTTAAAATTTATAAAAAGATTGATAACCTATTAGAAACAGTTGTTCTGGGAGAAACGACTCGAAGGACTGAGGGCGAGTGACATCGATGGTTCAGAACTCAAAGGAATGGAACTACCAAGGAACTTGAAATCAGTTGGACCAAATGTCAATGATGAGACGCTACTACAGTCCATGGCCACTGCTTTACACGTCCTCAGTCAGCCTATAACAGGCCAGCTGGGAGCAAAAGCTTCCCTTGAGAAAAATCCAGGCGTGTACCTCAACCCTGAGCAACCACTTGTGCAGGTCACTATTTACATTACACAATTTATATTTAATCCTGTCCATTTATTTTAAACATTTTCACTCTTTTATTTTAACCCCAGGCCATTTCAATCACTGAAGAAGATATTAAAAGACAGGAAGAGCGAGTTAACCTTGCCCGGAAGAGGCTTGAAGATGCTATGAAAGAGCTGGAAGGCTAATTTCCAATTTTCTACAAATTTTCCATTTTAGAAAGAAACCAATTTTTTGTATATAGGTTTTTTTTAGTATGATTTTCTTATATTTATTTCAATTTTATATTTTTGAGGAAAAAAATTATGCATTTATCGATCTCATTGACGGGCTTGACATTCTTCAAACTGTCAGACGATTTCATTTAGATTATTTTTTGAATGATTATAAAATATTTTGTACTTAACTTACGACACTGAAATTTACAGTATTTTTAATACAACTATTTATGTAATGCGTCAAGACTTGCTCAACAGAAATGTCCAAACATTTTTAGAATGTACATGTAAAGTTTTTTTTATTCTAAAAGAAATGATTAAACTATTTATTGATGTTGTGAAATTTCTGTGATCTGACTGTATATTTTTCTTATTTGAAATTTTTAATATTTACACTATTTAATAATTTATATTTTTAAAAGCTCAACCCTGGTGTTGATGCCATCTTTCAATCTTTTTGTCTATCTTTATGTACCTGAATTTAATCATAAAATTAAATTGTGTATTTAATTTGTTTTAAAAACAAAAGGTTATCCTTGATGTTCTTATGAGATGGTTTATAAATATTTCTCTTCAGAATTTCTTCATCCTAATATAACTTCTTTTTTAAATTTATTATTTCTGTTTGAAAAAATTGTTTTGAGCGAAAGTGGGATTAGTTTTTATTATCGCTTTGAAGTTTGTAAAAATTTTAATAGGTACTAAATTAAAGTTTTTACAGAAAGTAAAATTACGCCAAATTTATCTACTTCCAATGCTACCATTATCAGTATTGATTTATTTTAATCATACAAAATAAATGCTTTGTTTAAAAATAGAAATCTTCAGGCATGGCTTTCACAGAACAATCTATGTGATTCAGTTATTTAAACTGCAAATAGAATACACAATTTAAAAATATCAATGTAGGGTGTGCCATCTGAAACAAGTTGGTAACAAATAAATTTAAATTTATTTGCTCTACAAAAATTGGAGGACTAAAATAGATGTGGTCAGTGTCTCATAGACTTGTTTCAAAGACAACGTGGTCGTGGGTTCAATTCCCACATCACCTGTCGCCTTTTTATCATGCTACCCTTTCCCCAAGATTCAATTTATTGAATTCTTTAATTTTGTCTAAGGCTATATATAAAAGAAAATAAAATAAAATAACCTACCCGATGTACATGTTATTCGTCATGAAGTATATCAAATAAATAAAGAAAGCAGACAATACAAAAAAAGAAAGAAAAAAATGGCCCACCTGCAACAGATGGACTGTATTACGAAATATTACAGTAGACAAACTAAAATGACAGGTTTACTTCATCAATCGTAAGAAGAATCTTTTCTTATTGTTTCATTTTCCTCTCTTTTTTTCTGACCTAGGAATGTTTTACAGCACTAATAAATATATTTTTTGGAAGCTGAAATTGAGGTTTAAAGGAACTGGGAAGATAGTACTTCTGAAAGGTAGATATAAAATGATCACAATATTCATAAATATTTCATAATTTTACAGTAATAAAATATGTGTTAATTTTCATACAAAAAAGATTGGGGTGAAAAATTAATACAAGCAGGACTCGAATCCATGACACATAATTTATTGAAGGTCCCTAAGTCATTTAATGCATTGGGTAGTATGATAAAAAAGAAGGTTAGTTAAATTTGTCTGGTTATGATTAGGGTATATTATGGTATTCAGTGTGAGCAGTACCCTCAAAAAGATGGGGAAAATTTTGTTTTAATTATCAATATAACAAGGTAATTAATAAAATACTTTGAACAAATGAAAAATTGTTTCCTTTATTTCTTATTAAGACAACTGCTAAAATCCAATTTGATGTACAGAATATACTCAGAGAAGTGTCTCCTATCTTCCAGTCGTTCAACAATGAAAACTTGAACTGACTTCTGGAAATATTTCCGATACACCAATAACAAATGACAGGGGTTTTTTCGTTTTTTTTTTTTTTTTTTTTTTTTTTTTTCTCAGAACACCTTTTTATCTAGGCCAATAGAATTTTTTTGGTGTGTGTTGAATTTTAACAGATTTTATTTTACATACAATTTTATTTTGTGAAATTTAAATGTCACACAAGCAAATAAATGATTAACCATTTTTAAACCTTACATTGTATGTAGTCTTGTATTATCAGTCCTTAATTTACCAAAAATAATGCTATGTGATTTTTATAACATTAATGACTGTCTATAAATAATGCTAACAATTTATAATGTTGAGCTAAAATTCTATAATTTTTGTACTTATATATATATATATATATATAATAGGTATAAAACAAGACAATGGTAAACTGCTGAAATATATTTTTTCATGAAATATATATTTAAAAGAAGCTAATTTTTTCTGTTAAAAAAATGGTTATAATAATTCAATAATACATATACAAATTTTACAGTTAAAAGTAATAATAATGTTAGATAAAAATTCAGAATTTTTGTCTAACTATATATGTATGTACACAGCCCACTCCTCAATCGCATCTTTATAAATGAATACTCTTGCTCCTGTAAATCAATACTTTTGGTCCTTAAAAACAGTAAAGGAAAACATAAATGAAGGAAAAAGAAAACTCTTGAGCTCCTAGGTGAATATTGAGCAGAGCGTCTCAACTACAAGAATAGAGTAAAACTTATATTTCAAGAAATAATATTCACATTTTATATACAATAATGATTACAATAAGTGCTCCAATAAGAGTATATACATCATAACTAGAAAAGTTTCTAATTGAGTGTTACATCTCAAAAACCAAAAATAAGGAGTTTGAATAATTGACAGATTATAATTTTTCTTTTTGAAATGGTAACTTGTTGTCAATCAACTCAACTTGATTTCTCCATAATTTACAAAACAGTCTATTTTGCTAAATTGGAGGGTTTCAAACTACAACTATTTTTTTGTCTTTATAATTATACACCTTTACATATAATATATCAGTTAGATAATATACAATTATATACATCCATATGAAACAACTTTTGCGGTTGAAAAAAAGTATATTTCATTAAGAATAAAGGAAAAACAAAAATCCAGAGAGACTTTTAAGGCATCACAGATTTTTAAATAAAACGAAGAGAGATTACATTTGGTATTAAAAGTTAAGGAAAATGAAAAAAGAATGACTCCTCTCTGGTTTTCACTTAAGTGGTAAAATAAAATATAAACGAGGAACTTATTGTTTGGTTTGTTACTGACCCCGCTATCTTCTTCCAAATTTTACAAAATATATAATATATGTATATATAAATAGTTTCATTTCACAAATTGTATTTAGGGAATTATGAAAAGAAAAAAAGAAGAAGAAAAGGATTGAAAAAGCTTATCCTGTGATTATATAATTTTCCCCTCTTTCGAATGTTCCTAAATTACTGATGTCAATAAAATTGAACTTGTTATGTAAGTGTATTTTTAACCTATTTGTTAATTTACTATTTGGCAGGTAGACATTTTTAAATATTAGGTTTTTAAAAAATCAGTATTAGTATCTAATATTAAATTTGTAAGGCAAGAGATTAACAATTTTTTAAAAACATTTTGTAAAAATATACTATTTTCACCCTTAATAATAAATTTTGTTTTCAAAGATGAAAGTGGAAGATAAGTGATTACTCAATTGTCAATTGGAAGTAAAATTCACTTTTGAACATATTTTATTTCCAAAAATGCAACATTGACTAGAAAACAAATGCTATTAGAGAAAAGTTGTTTAAATCCACTTATTTCTACAGCGATAAAAAACTAAGCTGTTTTCAAAAATGTATCCGTTTAAATATAATTCTAAAGGTCCCAATACTTAAGCTGCCCTAATTCACTAGAACTTAAAAAAAAATCACCTGAATTTTCCATACATTTGAATATGTATATCTTATTATGTAACTCATATTATTTGGAGACATTTTTAAAAAAATAGTACATAGGCTACTTACTGATATGTTATTATTTTCCATAAAGCAAGTGTGTCATTTTACAGATTGTCATGTAAAAAACATTTAATTTCCAATCATGGAGAAATACCTGGTACGATATTTCATCTCGTCTCTCCCCCTTTTCTCTTTATACTACCTTTTCCAAACTAGGTATAGAAAATGAAAACAACAAAGTAGTAAGTAGTACTGAAAATCAATTCCAGTTCTTAAAACTTCACCGGGAGTCTGCAAGGCTGTATTCTTCGCGACAGCTGTTATTTTATGAAAATGCTTTTAGAATTCTGGCGATGGAGTAGACTCAGACATATTTTCGGACGATGCCTCACTCAGGTTGAGTGATGAAGACTTGTGTGAAGCCCTCCGTTGTCTCAGGATGGAGGCATCAAAGTTTGGATGTCTTCTTGCATGCTTGCTGCAACAAAACCATTTATGTTTATTGGTCTAATTGACCATATCACTTATTTCAATTAGTTATTCTTTTTATGTAAGGTCTTGGTTGAGATGAAAAAGTTAGGGTCACGAGCGGGATTCAAACCTAGCCGAAGGACATGGGTTCAAATCTCGCTCCTGACCCTTACTTTTTCATCTCAACCAAGGACCTAAAATAAAAAGAATAATTAATTGAAATCAAATAAAACTTAAACTTAAGTGAGTATACAAAGTCAAGGAATATTTCCATACCTTAGGTGATCACTGCGCATGAACTTCTTGTTGCAAACAGGACATATAAAGTTCTTCTCCCCAGTGTGTGTCCGCCAATGTCTTGCTAATTCGTCTGACCTTGCGAATCGCTTTGTGCAGTCTTTCCACTGGCAGGGGAACGGCCTTTCTCCTAGTAAAAAAATAAAATGTATTTAAGTCATTCAATTAACAATAAAAAAAGAAAAGAAAATGTCATTTGACCATACAGTATGAAAAGGAGGAAAGTAGATGTGAGTATTTGGGAACGCATGACTTCAATACTCAAGCTGTAACTAAGCTAAAAGTTACTTTTTGTTTAATTTGTTCAACTTTTTAAAATTAACTACATATATTCAATACAAAAGAGGGGGAGCAATGCTTAAAAGAATATTAACTAAATAATGAATTTCATTAGCTGGTTTTATATTCATTTATACTCATGACAAATAAATGATACAATGACGGACGATAAAGTCTAAATAAATAATGCCTAAATTATAAGCACAAATTTTGCCAAATCAGCATTCCCAATTTCCTTGTTAAGTCCTGTTCCTAAGACAACTCGCCTCGACAGTTTCGTGAGTTCCAAGTATGAACCCCGGCAGTTAGGGGGGGGGGGGTCCTTTTAAGCGGAGGATTATAACGGGTGCGTGAGGAAGCGAGTAAATCCCTCAGGACTTTGCACGAATCGAAACTTGATTGGGTCCCAGCTCTCCGGCGAGGAAAGGAAGGTTCCTTTTATCCTTGGGTCAAGGAGGATATAAACTTTTCAACGGGTCCATGCCTAATTACGGACCATTTTAATTTTCAGCCCCTTCTGCCTGCAAACGTGGATCGGTCTTAACTTAATTCCTAATTAAATTGCAAGGAAGAATCTAATTTATTTTTGTATCAAGAAGGATGAGGGTCTGTTAAACTTGAACAAGATCAAACCCGAAGCCCTCTTCTAACAACTAAACCTAGCGATGAAAGTAGACATTTTTAATTACTTGTAAATAAGTAAAACTGTAATACAGACTTTAGCATGGTAATTTACAAAATTACGTCCAACTCACTTTCATGTGTAGCGGAAAGGCGAATGAGAAAACGTGGAAACAACGAGGCACATTAAAATACTAGTAAGTTCAAGGTGAAAAATAAGAAACGCTTACAAAAAGAAGTTTGTAAGCGGTTATGTCTTCTGTATGAAGCGTAAGGCAAAATTGTTTTTCCGTGAACGTATAATAAATTATATTTTTAAAGAAAATTGGTTTTGTAGGAGTTCTTACAAGGAGGACATACAAACGAAACAGTGTAGAGACCAACCACTACAAAAGCCATATTTTTAGCTGAGCCTCCTCATGGCCTTCTTTTTTTAATTGGTTTAGTTGTGCATTTTCTTCGACGGTCTTCTTAAAAAAAACACGCACGCAAAAATAGAAAAAAAATTTATTGACTTATCTTAGGACACGTTTTTTAAGTTCCGGAAAAGAAACCCAAGAAATATAAACAACCGAAACAGAAGAGTAAAACATTTTTGTAAGAATTTCACGACGGCGAAACGCGTCTGACATTCCAAAATGAAAAGAAAAGACCTACTGCCAAATATGACTCCTTCTGGCATTTCGCCGCCTTCAGAGATGGGTTTGCGCCACTCCTAAAAATAAGATATACATACGAGAAAGCACACAGACACATCACTACACAAATCCATCACGGAGAACGACGGTGAAACATCAAAACAATGATTGAGAACGGCCAAGGGAGAAGGTTTACAGACGAAAATGACCTGAAAAGGCCGACTATCAGACATGTGTCACCTAACCGTGGATAAATGAAATTTAAAATTCTTTCTTTAAAGCTTAGGCCCAACAAGTTAGTTTTACTTGCCCCAGAGGTATTTTTAAAGAATGAATTTTATAGTTTATTTTTTTTTTATAGTATTATTATTTAATAAAATATAAATTCTTTCTAGAAATAAAATAATGTTTATTGATTTTCTTTAATTAAACGCAAAACAAAATACACCTTTTTTTAATAAAATAAAATAAATTATATTTTTCTTGATCATTAATACACTCGAAAATAAAATACACTTTTTTAAATAAAATGAAATAAACTGAAATTACCAAATAAATTTAATAGACAATGACTCAATGGATATACGGACTAAAGGAAAATGATCTTAATGAAATACCTTATGTTTTTTTAATCAGGTTGATACTGCTCGGGTTCAGGAGAGAGAGTGTTTTCTTCTCTGTCCCCTTGAGCTCCTCTATCTTTATCTTTCATTTTGTTTACACTAGTACCAACCTTTTCTATTTCTTATTAATTCTTTTGTTATTATTTTTCTTAATTTTATTTTACATTATTGATTTAATTTTAACTACTTTTATCTAATTTAGTTTAATTTATTTATTTTTTGGGACATCTGTTTGTAAGAGATGTCACACATGTGTAGAGGTTTCTCAGGATTTTTCTTCCACAGTTGACAATTAAACACAAATTTAACAAAACGGGTAGGTGGATTTGTAGCGGTCAAATGTTTGGTGATATTTCATCTTGAGTCATGCTGGATTATGAGCCAATGGGTTTGGCTGTTTTCTATCGACCCGATCCACCTCGTTGTTTCGATCTTACAACAAGAATATACACACGAGAAAACGCACAACAAATCACTACCAACCCGTCACAAAACATGGCCATGAGCGATAGGCAGGTCAAAAAGACCGGGACCTACAAAGCTAAAATGGATCCTTTTAAAAATGTAGTTCCTACTCACATTAAGAGGGTACTTACCAAGTAATTACTGTGAGTAAAAACTATCTTTCTAAAAGGAATGAACACCGCACTCACTACACAATTCATTTCTATAAGCTAAAATGGCTTTTTGTGGAGGCTGATCACTACACCAAAACCAAATCGTAAATGACCAACCAAAGGACTCTTTAAAAATATAATTACACGTTCACGGAAACAATCTAATCTTACATTATTCAAACAGAAAACAGAACAACTTCCTTTTCCTTTAAAATAAATTAATAAAAATAAAGATTGAGGAGATTTCTTTGTGTAGTCCGCGGGGTGATGATCGTGTAATTTAGTCGTTACCGATCTTTGTCTACCTATCTGTGGAAGGTCTGCGTATTTTGTATTTTCCCACAGACGATGGCGAAATGCCAACACGCGTCGGACAAATAAGCACTGCGAGAATAGGCAGACCAGGTTGATTGGTAATTAATTGGACCAAATTATCGACCAGGCATCAAACTGATCAATGCTGCTTTCATCCGGACGTCAGATTTGTATAGGGGTGGATGAACCAAGATGGCGAAAAGTCGACAATCTCACTACAAAATCTAACAGATTTGACGAAATGATTCTACGAACACGCTTCTACGAAATATGTCGACTTTACCTGTGAAAATATTAGACACAGCTTTTTCACGTGGAAAACCGTAAACATAACTTTTTACTATTAATGTGTATCCTGTACATGAATTATACGCCTTAAAAAAATTTCTAATGGTATTCTGGTGGTTCTAACACATCGGCCAGTGCTGCATCTGGAGGACACGTGTTGTGAGAAGTCATTCATGGCACTCCTTTTGTTATCGAGTTAAGACGAGGAGGTATCGAGGTGACTGTTGTTCGAGGCGATGGGAAGAGGTGGAGGGTGCTTGAGCGGTAGAGTTGAAAATTGGGGTGAATGCCTTTGAAGAAAGAAATGCTAAGGAGGAATAACTGGATAGAGAAATTGGACACATAGAAATTAATTTGAATAATTCTTCTGAGGACTTTTGATTTGGTAAGCTTGGATTCGTTGGCTGGTAGATAGCTTAGTGGTACCTCACTGTTCAGCTCCTTATATCCAAATAAGTTGAAGTAATGTTTTGTACAGAGTTAGTTTGTTCTTTACCGTCATGACTGAATTCGGTCTGTAAGTCTTCGTGGTTCCAAATCTCCAAACCCTGTTTGGTTATTGTCGCTTGGGTCTTGTGTGTTGATTCCACTTCAACCTACTGTCGACGTACAGCCCTAAGTATTTTACTTTTGTAGATGTCGGTACTTTTTTTATGGTTAACGTATTGACGTGGACAAGGCTGTGTGTTTAGCATGAACGAAAATTAGCATTTATTTCCGTTGACCTTCATTTTCCACATTCAATGAGCTCAAATGTTACTGGATATTGGAGGTTGCTAGGGTAGGATGGTAGTTGGGAGATTATCTGTATACTCCGCAAAGGTTGTAAGGACGATGTTGGGATGTATGTACAGATCAGCATTATAAACTGTATGTAGGATGGGACCAACAATGCTCCCTTGCAGGGCGGCCTGGATCGGGTATTGGTGTATGATCTGAACAAATAGTTTTTCATTTATTAATTAATAATCGTCATCATCATCATCATGCTCATGATGCAGCGGTATTGTAATTAATACGAAGCTCACCTGTGAATCTTTCAGCAATTACAAACTGCCTCCATTTTTAAGTTGTTTTTTTCTCGGGCGAAGAAAATTGGTTTGTCAACATCTTTTATTAAAGGATCCAGCGGGTCTCTTTGCATGATTTGATCTCCCGGCCGCGAGGAATCAATTGAAAAAGAAAAAATTCCCCCATCTCAATTAGTGAAATTGGCAATTATTGTGGGCCTCGGTTTGGTTTTTCCTCTTAGAAAGAAACAGGACAGTTCCGGGGGGAGTTGTTATAACTATCTCGCCGGTGGCCGGGTTTGGAACGGTTTCGTAACCCTTCCATTGACGTTTGTTTCTCATCGAAAGCACGGATATTGCCGACGGGGGTGGACGTTTAGAAGACAAAGCGGAGTTGAACGCTCCACTACCTGTTAGAGTTTAGAGGGCTATAATTGCAGGAAGCTTCACTTAAACAAACAACACATAAATGAACAGCCATTAAACACCATAGGAGTATAGGACTGACGTCCTCCGCACTAAAATGGAGTGATTCTATTGTTAAAAACTAGTAAATTGACAAACAAAAAGAAAATTTATCCATAACGGTTTTAGAATATCTCTAGTTAATCTCACAAATTACTTGACTCCCAACAGATTCTTTTAAACAACAAATAATTTTTGATTAATGTATATTAAGAAAGAGGAATTTTCATTGAATTAAGCACCATTGGTCCAGTTGTGCTGTGTGCTGTTTCATATGTTGCGACTTACTCGCGATAGGCGTTTCGATTTTGCCTTTTCGCCCTTTCACTTCTTATAACAAGATTCCGAAGAGATCAATTGCTCGGGAAACTTTCTTGCATCCTCTGGTAATTTAAAAATAAATTCAATATCTGGGATCTACTTGGTGATGAACTTCTAGTTTTGTCATTTAAATAATTTTGGACTGCCCATCCCTCGTTGTTTTTGGTCCATCAGTGCTAAGTCTCTGGACCTAGTAGGTTAAGGAACTATTATTACTATACGACATTTCCTCGCTAGATTTATTGGGTGATGAACTCCTAGTTTTGTCGTTTCAAACCATTTTAGTCTTTCTATCCTTCAGTGCTTTGTTTTTATCAGTGCTGGATCTGTGGACTGTTATTACAAAGCGAAACCCATAAGTGAAGATGGAGCAATGAAGAAACTGGTCTGACACGAGACATTTATTTTCATCCCAATAATTCCAGATAAACTCAACTTCAGTGGTGGGTTTCAATAGTGGTAGACCTGTACGCTTCTCGTATGTCCCAATTGTAAGAACACAAAAACCCACACTGTTAATGTTGAAAAACCGAAAGAACCTCTGACAGACCAAAATAGTTAATATAAGCTGACGAAAATGATCAAAATCAACCAAGTAATTGTCACATATGTTCAAATGATTTTAAGGATAGTTTACTGTTTAAACGTTTTATATTTTTCTGTGAATGTGGTGTCTGTTATTATGTATACACAATAACTCGGTCTTTCTCGATCATTCGTTCTCCATATCCTAGCTGTTTTTGGTCTGATGCATGTCGATCTTTCTTCAAAATCAATGGTAGGTTTGTGCAGTTTCTACAACTACAGCATACACAACAGAAAGCGGAAAGACCAATTACTACCAAACTCATAACTAAAGATGGAGTTCCAACTAGCATGATATAGCAAACCAGCGAGATTTAGCAGAGGAGGTTGAAAGGAAAAAGCACAGACGTTAATTTATAGTCATTACACTAATTGCGTGTTGTTAACCTGCTTTATAACTACTAAACGTTTAGTTTCATTTCACCAACTTTAGTGCTGAGCTTCTGTGGTGATTGGTTTGCGCTTTTTCATGTATGGAGATTCCAAGTCTCCAGACATCCAGCAGTGTAGATTTGGAAAAGCCTGAAGACGTCTGATAGACCAAAATAGCAAAGAAAGACGAAAAAATTTGTGACTTGTGAAATTTCATTTTCCGTGAATGTACCTTGATCTTATCCGGGCATTTGACTAGGGAATTTTGGTCTGTATTTCGCTTTATTTACTGTACCCTTGTAGAGTTCCTCCAAATAGGACTTACATCGAAAAGGTTCACACACATTACACAAACCCAACAGTGAAGTTGGTGTAAAACCAAGCTGCGTCTGACAGACCAAATCATCAGAAACGACCAAACTTTTCTTGCATTACTTACTTTAACAAACATTTAGTTATTACTAACATTCTGGTAACTATGTTGCTTTCTTTCCCCGTCGGTGTCTCAGGAATCATCAGAATAAGACATTTTTAGAAGGAAACTTCCTTCCATTCGATATTCTAAAATGATACGGATGCGTTCCTCCGTTTTGAATACAATATTTATAGAGGGTGAGAAGAGAAAGGGTTTTGAGGGCGAGGAGCCACGCCCTTTCCCCTTCCACTCTCGGCTCTCAGTATATTTATCCCCCTTCACCTTCCCGACGTCGCCGGCGTTAGAACAAACTTTCTCAAACTCGAAAAAAGGAGCGAACAATGTCTGGACTTACCGCGTAATCAACTACTACAAGTAAGAGTGAATCTTCGTTAGCCCTCGTTTGTCACTTCTAAATAATTACTCATTTTTCCCCACTAAGCAGGGCGGATAATTCCTTGCTATAACGATCCGGCCTGAATCGAAACGAACGAGAAAAGGCGGACCCAGGGATTATTAGTGGCACCGGAAACAGTACTTCTTACGCATGTACAAATATCAGAAGGCGATCTGCCAGTCGCGATTCAGCTTTTCGCCAGTCCCTGGTAGTAGGGTTTGGGTGTATATCCCATTTGCAATAACTTTCAAGGATTCGTCTTGAAGTGTGCTGGGTGATGAACACGTAGACTGGCCTTTTCCGACCACTTAGGCCCGCAAATTCTCGCTACATTGTTCTGTCAGACGTGTTTCGGCTTCTTGCCGACTTCAATACTGGGTTTTGTGTTTGGGTGTATGTTATATTTTAAGAACTTTCGAGATTCAAGGAAATGTGATGATCCCGTAGCCTTGGTCTTTTCCAATCACATTGGTCTGCATGCCCTAGCTTTTCATTTTGTCAGACATTCGGCATCCACCATCTTCAGAGGTGGTTTTAGGCTGTAGTTTGTCTGTAGGTTTTCTCGTATGTGTGCCCTAAGTGTAAGAAATCACTAGGCCCGCTGACTGAATATAAGGAAATGAAATAAGCATATCAAAATGATCAGACAGAGTCAACAGCTCAAGTTGAATTATCACATCCAGAAGTGTTCGCTTTTATTTTATCAATGTATTTGATATTTTATTATCTCCCTAGAGGAAATCACAGAATTCACTCGCAGTAGGTCAGGATTATATCTTCGGGAGACAAGACATTGAATATAGCGAAATGGAGAGCCTACTGTTTAAACATCCCGCACTCCTCAAGAATGAATCTTACATTACACTGTGCAATAATAAAATAACATTTACAGCCAAACTTTTCAGAAGTCAGAAATCAAGGCAACCATACTCTTCAGGACCTTGAAGAACAGCAGACGACAACCCCACTGCAATTCATATCCTATGAAATATCATGAGACATATTTTTATCAAACGAAAGTTTCAGATTAGCCATGATGAAATTAAAAACCTTGATTTCCAGGTAAATTCAAAGGGGGACTGGAAATGTACAATTAATCAGTAAATGTGCCCTAACGAAAAGCCTCAAAGTTTTAGGGAAGAAAGGTTAACCACTATCTTAAAAATACAACTTAATTATACATTTATACAAACACATTATTAAAGATGACTAACACCCAAAATGAGTCTAAGACTGAAAAAGCGAGGATGGGCGGATCCCGTCAAAACAAGGTTCATCACTCCGGAAAAAATCATATATCGCAGGAGTTATTAAAATACCAAAGGGACAACATGGAAAAATCCCCTAACAACAAACCCCCAAGGAGCCAATAACCCTAGTGTCAATAATATGCTATTAGTGCGACCGTCTATTTAATCTGACCAACATTTTGCACACCAATCTATTGAAATTGAGTAATGAAAACTTGGAAACCGGCACGTACATTTTTTTATTGCTGAACCTTCTCTTATCCAGTGTAAAGCCCACGGCTTAAAGTAAACAATCCCTATAAAGTGGTTCAACATAATTGTTTCCAGCCTCGAGGGAAATTCGTATTAAAGCTGTTATCCGCTCGAAATTACATTTTAATTAGGTAAACATATTTCATAGCTGCGACATTGAATTTCCGCTTAAATGAGCTTTCCCACTTTATACCCCCGATTTCCTTCAATCTGGCTAAGTGGGGCATTAATCTTAAGCGTCAAAAAAGTTAGTCCCTCGGCCCTTTAACAACAATAAATGCTTCAAAATGGTAAATATCAGGCTAATGTCCTATGCCCTCGGACCCCCTGTTATTGTAATAATGAAATTGTTAAAATTCCCAGGGTTTCCTCGTCGTCGGGAAATTTTGCGACGATGATTAATTAAAACAAAAGAAGGATGTTGCCAATAGTTTTCCTAATCGTCATGCGTCGACAGTCCTGACGAGTACGATCAACTTTTTTTCCTACTGGCGAATATATTAGTTGCAGACGTCTCCCGACTCACGGACCGCCAATTAATGTTTTACAACGTGTTGATAACAATTATTAACTCTGAATCTGCTCTATAAAACCATACAGAACCCACTTGATGAATCGTCTTCTTTTGTTTCTAGAATCCAATCAGGATCTTTTGCCTACCTACATTCAACCTGACAACTTGACTCGCCACTCGTATATCAACCTTGTTTTCCTTTTAACCCCGGTGTTTTTCAATTTTTGACTTCCAGCATTCCCCACACACGTCTCAAACGTTAATTATTAGTGAAATGGTACGGAGTTCTATTACGACTTCTTGAACTTCTTAATAAACGATTTTATAAATGTTTCTTTCAAAACACAAGGTGGGACCGCCCCTGTTCGCTTCGCTCGTCACCTTCCGGGTGAGTCTCTTCGCTACTGTAGACAACACTTTAGCTCAATTAAAAATGGCAAAAAGGAGAGAAAATTCAAAAAGGTGCGGTTGAGTTGGTATTTAGTGCCCAAGGGAATCGAAGTCACAACTCAAGTGATAAAATAGCGGGGTATCAAGGCGAAGGTCGTGGGTTCGAATCCGGCTCGTGACACTGACTTTTTATCACAACTTAAATCCTCAATGGTACAATGTAGGAGAATTGTCGGAAAGGGAATAGTATTAAATTAAGGTCATTTCAAAGACTAGGTTGTTTGATGATGACAGGAGAATTTTCAACTACACCCACTCTAGCACTTGAAATCATAACCATACTACACCCCTTCAAATTGAGGTTAAGGTCAGAGCTCTAATCAGCTGCTACAGATTAATTAGCGAGGGAAGCTGGAATCATAAGTGCAATAACGTAGGTCACTCAAAAATCGTCCAACTATTGAGTAAGGTTAACGGTCAATTATTAAGCGTTAGTGATAAAAAGATTAAAACCCCTTCGGGGAAAAAGCACCAGGTGTCCAGGTAGACACCCCTTGTGATTATAATTATAGTCTGGACGATGACCATCGTAACATAAGACTGCTACACAGATCGGTCACTTATCAAAGGAAGGGGTAGTAGCGCAGGAATCTACATACCAAAATTAGAAATCAGCATCTCCTTCCCTTTTGGCAATAACACCTCCGTTTTTCAGGCGGAAGTCTGGTCCATCAATGTGTGTTGTAGAACACTCATGTAAAATAAAATTAAGGGAAAAGATATTAGAATTTTCTCTGATAGTCAGGCTAGTTTTAGGTCATTACAAAATTATTTGTCAACCTCACGACTAGTGTAGGGAACTATAGATCTTATTAATAGGATCTCTTTGAGAACAAGGTAATCCTTATTTGGATACCTGCACATAAAGGACACCATAGCAATGAAAAGGCGAATGGCCTAGCCAAATAAGGTTCTCATACTGCGTTTGTCGGGTCACAACCACTTGAGCTATCGTGACCTCAGTGTCGGGCCACAACCACTTGAGCTAGCGTGACCTCAGTGTCGGGCCACAACCGGTATTACTCAGTCCATGAGCACAGCGAAAGAGAGTATTAATCCATAGGGCATGAAACAATACCTTAGGGAGTGGAATTTATCCCCTCGGATACAGGAAATCGAAAGAGTTGGTCAAGGCAATCAAACTAGCAGAATCGAAATGGCAATTCTCTATCTCAAGGAAGGGAATGGGCCATTGCCAACTGAGAAGTCACTTCTTCGTAATGGGTATGCTACCAGATCCTATTGTCGCTTCTGCGAAATAAAAGAAGAAACGGCAAGGCACTACCTCGCAGAGTGTGATAGGTATGCTAGGTGTAGATTTGAAATATTTAAAGGAGTGTACATAATCAAATCACTTCACCAGTTAAAGTGGTTCAAAATCTTGGGGTTTGTGAACTAAGAGGCTTATGCAGGACACGTGAGCTGACCAAGCCCCGGACCTTTTAGAACCCGCAATCCACTTAAGTATGTCAGTTTCCCTGTGACCTATTGTCTAAAATAATGCCTAGAAGAAGTGTAAAACGTCTACTTGTAAGAGCGTTGTATATAAATGCAGTTTAAGCTTTTTGCCACCTACAATGATGGGGATGTATCGTTCTTATAAACCCAACAGAAACACTACAAAATTCAAAGACCAATTGCTAAATAAACCCAACAGTTAAAGGGTGGACACGAAGTCAAAAGTACAATTTCATCATTCCACAGACCTCAGGAGCAATGCTCAATTATATAGATACGTCGGATTTTTTCAGAAATGGTTTACGTTTATACAAACCGTATGCACATACGTCCATCTAATAGGTCAAATCAAGTAATCAAAAAGTATAGAATGCTACTCACAGTTCATCGTGCACTATAAGCTCTTATGAATCATTATTGTTTAACTGTGATTTGTCTGTTAAAAAATTTTATTCGAAGGACTTAGACCTATCGGAAACTTAATTTACACACGAAAAAACAAAATACCAGAGAATTGCTGACTAAATTTCAGCGTTGAAAAACCAACTTGTGGATTGCGTGCTTGAAATCCGGAAAACTGCATAAACCAGTTGTAAAATAACTATCTTTTTCAACCAGAAAATTGATGTACTCAGTCCACTTTATTCATGTATGTGAGAATGTCTGATACTCATTACCTTTTCTTCCTGAAAAATCGTCTAAACATACAGTCAACATTTAGAAATGTACTCATGTACTAAGATCAAGTCATGATGATTTTATTTAGATAGTATCGAATAATCAAATTTTAACATAACTCCATTAATTATTATAGTTTCATAATTACGCTAGACTAATACAAATAAGGCAATACACCTCACCATAACACAACAGACCTTTTATGGTCAAGTGGCTTAGTCTGCTGATCATCTTCCCTCTTTGGTATGCGAAGGTCTTTCAAATCGAACTTGACTCGACAGGGCTCACAGAATAATCACTACATAAATTTACGTATAAAAAAGTTCAAAAGACCAAACAAGCGAGGATGGTCAGCCTAAGGCATAAATATCAATAAATTTTTTCCTTAGGTAATATTTTTGAGTGTTATTTAAGAACTCACCAACATATCATGATGAGTTTTAATGATTAGCATAATTCTACAAATTATCGAAGTGTGTTTATAGGACAATTCCAAGATTGGAATACATTCTAGATCCACAAGAAACGTTACGCTTTAAATGAAAGTCTTTTAGCTCGGTTCATGCTCACATCCTTGTGTACCTCCATTGTTCACCCAATCTTAACAAGAAGAAGTTTCGAAAGAAACTTGGCCATCTCCCTTTTCTTTCGGCACTTTATTAACCGCACTTCAAAGATTCGTATTCATCGAAACTTAATCTGTACTTTATTTTAAACTTTTTTATCCACCCCAATAGACCGATTTTGATGCCTAAAGGTACAACAATTAGTTTGATTACTTCATGATAAAGGAAGGAATATTATTTTGTTTATATTTTACTTAAAATTAATTTATGTTAGCAAATTTTCGTTTTGAAATATATAAAAAAATAAAAATGATTGAAAACATCGTATAAGTTCCTTAAGTGCCCTATGGGAATCACGACAGGAGAAAGTGCTGGCCAATTCATTGTGGTAATCCGTACGTCCAAGTAAAGAGTGACAACTCGAGCACATGCGCGGTCGAGCATTATCCTGCAATAACACGAAGTTGTCCATAATCAATGAAGCAAATGGGACTTTCCGAAGAATTTCTTCAATGTACCTTAGTGCAGTCAAAGATCCTCTCTGTAAGATAAGCCACAAAGACGGCCTATGAGCGTTGACCATAACTAACTGTCTATGATAAAGTGGGCACATGCAAGACGGATGAAGCAAAGGGGTCTCCATGTCTTCTACACACACACGGTCCCTAATCATCCAATTGCCACAAACCAAACCGGCACTCGGCTGTGAAGAGAATTTCCCCCATTTTTCTTATCCAAGATTTGAGAAAAGTTGTACTTCTACTAGATGTCTCTACAGTAATAGAGAACTTTATGAGGGATGTCTAGAGACTAGGCTATTTACAAAGCCTTCCAATGATTGTTTTACAGCTCACCTTACATTACGGACCGTTGACTACCTGTTTAAGCCGTTAAATGACGGTTTCGTAGTGCGGTAAGCACAATAAAACATTGTCTCTAGCAGACGGACATCGCGGTCGCTCATTTCGATTGAGACTTCCGATGACCCTAAACCGCTTTAGACCATCCCGTTAGATAGTAGAGCTCTTCATATCCTGATAGGCTAAGCATCTGACCGGGCTAAATTTTTTCGAAAAATTATTTTTTTAACTTTCAGTATTAGAAATATCGACCATTTTTTCACTCACGAACACTCAGAATGAAAATATGGTCTTGAAGAAGAAAGCAAATTCAGTTGATACTGCCAAGCTTTCGACCTATATTAAGGTCATCAAGATATCACAATATTAAATATTTCTACAGATTGATATACTTTATAAATTTTAAAGGCGATCTCAAATTTCCTTGAAAACCAACAGTCCTTGGCAATTTGTAGACTTATCCAATATTGTTTTGCACTGATGATGACCTTAAAATTCAATACTATACCTTCATTCAGAGTGTTAGTGGTTAATTTTTATTTAAATTAATTGCTTCACTAAAGAAAACATAAAAAAACCATATAACTCACTCGGCGTTGGCTCTGGAAAGGATGAACAGAATTAACTTATTTTTACTTTTAATCTAAGGATTGTAAAATGATTAGCGTATTAGGATTTGATTCCATATTAAAATTTGAAAGGTTCAATTTGATTGTTAAGCGAGCGTTTGAAAAATAGAACCGAGATAAGAGTTTATATGTTGTATAAATCACTTACAAATAATACGTTCAGTTCGGAGAATTATTTTTTTTATTTCACAATCGGAACGATTTTCCCTTTATATTTACTTTTCACAGAGGGATAGCAAAGGGAGACTTTTACGACGTATTTTTCCTTCGAAAATAAACAACCCAGCCGACTACATCTTATTTGGACGTTTTTTAAAAATCAAAACACATTGTCAGACACAACATCGCGGGCATAGATAATTTTTTAACAATTAAGAACAAAGTTGAACCGGTTCAATTATTTTCTTCCCAGAAATTTTTTGATGTTGAAGAAGAGCAGAGGCAGTAATTTAGCCCTAGGCAAGGCCATCTTGACGGACAAGTCGTCCGGGTTTAGTATTGAAACGAACAAAAGGGCAAGCCAAAACTCATTAATATTAAGAAATTATTTAATTGGTTATCTGTTTATTATTAATTATTATTTCCAATTTTTATGCAAAGACGACTGAGAAGAGTAAATATAGTGTTTTAATGAATGATTTGGAGGAAAAGTTAAGAATATAATTATACAATAGCCTTTTTCTCAAGAGACTTCTCAGGTTTCTTCGAATCAAAACAGGTTTTATAATAAAATCAACTCCTAAGAGTGAATACCAAAATTTTACCGTTCAATGACGATGGGAAAAAGATGCCAGGATCGGAGAGAAGCAAGAATAGACTAACTGCAAATTCAATGAGTTTCATCAAATAAGAATTCATAAATAGAGTTCTATTTTATATGTATATATAGTTGATAAGTACATTGAATTATTTAAATATATAAACAAGGTACATAATGAAGTAAGGAGGTTCCAAATAAAATTATTTTTCAACTAGCTCGGGCAGCGCAGCCATCGGAGTCACAAAATAATGTGATAAATATTCTCTGCAAACATTTGCGTAATTTAGCATTTATTTTTCCTCTAAGTGGTTGCGTCTCGGGAAGGAGTGTATTTTGAGCCATCTTGTTTTTTATAACATAGTTGTGAAGTATACAAGCAGCTTTTTTGATTTTAAACATAGGTAGACATA
>CM077102.1:35760444-35785885 GCA_039619505.1 Cimex hemipterus
ACTCGAAATGAGAATAAGTAAAAACGTATGTGTTGTAAGAAGACTGTCAGGAAGATACGATTAGACGGAAAAAATCAACCCGTGTATGGATAACGCTTACGCTTATGTCGCGCCGAGGTTGCCTTGCTGTCACATTGCGTTCATGTCGTGACGAACGCGCGTCTATCGTGCAGGGCTGTAAGTAATCTTCCAAAACACTCACTATAAGTTTAGCATATAACACTTGCGTATCTGCACATTTTCTTAAATTCTCATGCGAACCCTGAGAGCGTATTAAATAACGTAGTTTCCACGATAAAATATCAGCACCGGAATAATACAACGAAAATATAAAATTTGTGAAAATTTATAGCCGTATCCTGGGAAATCTGAAATATTATGGCACTGATACGGACACATTTTAAAATTGTATATTGTGTATGATATTTTATAAATATTTTTTAAAAACTTTATATGTGTTTTCTGTATGCTTCAGTTTTAAAAAGAGTAAGGAATCTGAGTTGTCGCGAATGTATTTTGGCGCTTTTTTTATAAGGAATGTTTGCCTGACGTCTTTATGTTCTAACTCAGAATCGGAAGTATCATTATAATTTGACGCCAATTTGGGAAATAAACAGTATAGTTAAGAACATTCCCTTTTAGCTTCGGTCACCTTGAGCTTCTTTTCGAAAGCTCGTTGTTCCCCAACTTCCAGGATATACACAATATTATTATTATATGTGACGATTTACGATGAAATATATGATGGACAAAATTAATCTCCAGGGTGAAAAGAACCTAAAATTTTAGAGGAACGACAAAGGATGAAGACAATATGACATGATCGGTTAAATTTAAAAATTGGTCGGCTTGAATTGGACGACTCAACATCGGGCTTTGGGCATAAATGAAGGCTCCGTATCCTTTAGGTTTGGATCTGGCAACATGACAGACGTTAGACGTCTGACAAGAAAGGCCAGAGGCAAAATAAAAAATAAAGACCTTAAACGAGGGACTGAACCATGTAAAATAAATTGTTAATTTACTATTTATACATTTTCAGCTATGACAAAGTGTAAATTAATGTTACGTTAATTTCCTTCTTGAAACTCGTGTTACAATCATGTCACGAGTGATGAATTTGTGACAAAAGCCCACAGCCCGAAAACTTGTTCTTACTGGACGACAAAAGCAAGCGGCGGTTCTGTAAATTAGATCAATTTCTCCACGCGTCCAACTTTTAATTGTAAACTCCCTTTTTAATGTCGTTCATCTCGTTCTTCGCTCTTTGTTAAGCAGTCCTCGTTCTCCCCTTGTAATGACAGTTATTTCTGAAAATTGAGAGAAAGACCACGGTTCGAAATTAACCGCCCGCTTTGCCAGTCGGTACAAAGCAGTACGTCAATTGGTATTTAACTGTTTTACTGTTCTGGGTGGAAACCGTCGAGCCTTCAAACAATCCGAGGAAGAATCCGGCTAAAGAGACGAAAGCCGGGAAAGCGGGAGACAGGCGGCCAAGTCCTTGAACTTTCGAATATCTCTTTCCTTTGTTCCCAATCCTATCATTCCACATTATCCAACCCCTCAAAGCCCCTCGATTTATGGCGTCAAACAACCCACGCCAAAGGGTTGATGTTAAGGGTTGTTGAATCTTGAGCGGCAGCTTAAAACTGGTGCTAAGTAACTGAATAAGTAGCTTATTCGGCTAACCAGACAGAACAATGATCAATGCCGAGGAGATAATTAATCCATAAACATCCAACGGGTTCATGAAATACATTTTTGACCCCAATGAATGCTTCTCAGCAAACATCACTAACACGTTCACTGCGTTGAACAAACAAAAAGGACGACCAGGTTGCTGTGTCTCGGATTCCGGCTAAACTATTTTTGGTGATTCTACATTCCAAAATGTTGGTCACGTATCCGGCTCTTCTAGTGAATAGGCCCTGGTTACGCAAAAAAAAAATCAGTTTTTTAATATTTTGATTTCGCCGTTCTACCTACTCAAATCAACTATGTGAATACATCGTTTTACGTAATTTATTATATAGACTACAATATAAATATAGTGAAAGCTATCAAAGTTTATCAGTAACTAAAAGTATGTTAGAGCTTGTACTAGTAATATCAGTCTGATTTCCGCGAAAGACAATTTCTACAAATTTTATAAGTTGAGAATTGAGACTACAAGGAGTCAAATCCAAGTTTTGTCCATTTTGTACACTACGTTCCTTATAGAATAGTAAACTAGGAAAAAAAAGTATTTTGCTAATTTATGGTTTTGCATCATACCAAATTATACTAAATTAGAATTATTATTGGGAGATCGTGAGATGCAGTCTGGGCTGACTTTTCTTTAGCGTGCTACGTTTCGATCATTATTGATATCATCTTCAGGGCCTACAAAAACACGTAAGATGTAAAAAAAACACATAACATTATATATATAAAGTTATCTCTACTTATGATCGACACCACTTTAAAAAAATAACACTTTTATTGCATATACAAGTTTACAAAATTAATATGATAAACTGGGGAAAGGTGCACGGCCTGGGGTCGAGGATAGACTGCCCTCCGATGGGAAAAAACGTTTTATAGCCAGCTACAACGCCTACGCGAATAAGTAGCAAGGCTGTAAATAATATATGCTACTGCTGCAGATAGCTTACTGTAATTCCTCCACCCCAGTTTCGACTTACTCCTGGAAGTTGAATACAAAATACAAATTTATCTAAGTAAAGTATTACCAGTACAATAGGATTTTTACAAGATTTGGTTATTTAATTTATATTTACGAGTACAAAAGTACTGGCATGATTGGTGTTTCCATGAAGAAGTATTGGGTTGTCCGGAAAATAATGCAGGATTTTGGTATTAAACAAAAAAAAAGAAACTAGTTACTTTAAAGCAATGTTCTTTAATCAAAATAATTTCCCATACTCTCAATACATTTCTCCCAACGTGTTGGTAACTTATTAATTCCGTCTGAGTAGAATTCAGAATTTTTAGAACTGATAAAGTCAATAAATGCATTTTCCAGTTCCGTTTGATTTTTGAATATTATGTGTTGTAAGTAGTGGTCCAGGTGTCTAAAAAAATGGTAGTCAGTAGGCGAGAGGTCCGGAGAGTAGGGTGGGTGAGGCAAAGTTTCATAGCCAAGCTCCAATAATTTTTGTGACGTTACACGTGACACATGTGGTCGAGCGTTGTCATGCAACAAAATGGGCCCTTTCCGATTGACCAAAGAGGGCTTCATTACTGCCAATTTCTGATGCATGGTATTAATTTGGTTACAGTATGATTCAGCATTGATGGTTTCGCCAGGATTTAAGAAGCTGTAGTGTATTAAACCAAATGAAGCCCACCATACCGTAACCATTACCTTTTTTTTTCACTTTTCCAATCGCCATGAGCTGGTCAGCGACGGTCGTTTTACTGACTTTGAGTTGCTCTGCAAGTTCTCGAACAGTTGTTTTGGGGTTTTCTTCCACCACTGATCGCAGAACATCATCATTAAGAGAGGAAGGCCTTCCACGACCTTCTTCATCTTCAAGGCTGAAATCTCCCTCCCGAAATTTTTTAAACCACCTTTGCACAGTGCACTCATTAACACAACCCTCGCCCCAGACTTGGTTAATGTTTCTAGCCGTTTGGGCTCCGCTTCGGCCGAGTTTAAACTCGTAAAAGAAAATCGTACGAAATTCTCGCTTTGACATTATAAGGATGACTGAATTATTTCCAAGTAGCGGAATGCTACAGAGGTAAACAAACAATATCATTTGGAAGAGGATTAATAAGTGTTGACATTCATACAAATGAGTAATCCTGTAAACGTAAACAGAATATTTTATATAGATTTTTTTTAATGAAAACTTAAAATCCTGCATTATTTTCCGGACAACCCAATAGATCGCTCTCGCACGAGCTGTTCAGTAGGGACGCATTTTCGGTGGAACACACGTTGAGCCTGGCGTTCTGGCAGTTGTTGTGCAATGTCCGAACACCAAAAGGATTTTCAGACTTTAACATGTACCTGGTTTTTGGTAGCAACGTTGATTTATTGAACATCTTAGTCGGGACAGAATGAAAGTAGTAGTACATGTCATATTCGATCGACGAGGTTATCGGCATCATTAAAATTACACAATTTCTCAATTTTGGATTTTACATTTCGTTTTCATGACAAATCTGACATTATTTATGTTTTCTAAATTTACTTCAAACGGTAGCCTATTTTTATAATATTTGAAGATTTTCTTGAGTTCTACGTAAAGTTCCTTCCCTGATATGATACTGGGATGAAGTACGCCTAAATTACAAAAAGCTATTTGAATTTTCTATTTCTCTTAAAATGCCGGACAGGAATTCCAAAGTACAATAATTTGGTTTAGCATTCCTTCCAATTCTAGAACATACACCTGCTGATTTTGATTTCGACAACTCTGAAATTTACAATTTTTGACTTTAGGTTAATTTCTTTCAACGTTTCCTTAAAATCTCTTATCAATTGTTACTTATTGAATACTGACGCCTAATTTGGTTATCAAAATTTTGAACATGTGTTTTGATATCTGATAGCATTTGGTCATACCTATCACCATCGTAAGCATCCAAAGTTATCTGTTAACATCTTTACCATTGATCCGAAGAGCCCGTTAATAAGCCCTCTTTTTACTCTATGATTCCTATTAATAATTACATCGTTTAACTTAAGCTATTTTCTGCTAGTTCTAAAATTTTTAAATACTTCGAGCGTACAATTTTAAATTCTGCATTAACCTTATTTACATCGTAATAATGCACAAGTGTGTGCTCGTCCGTTTGGAGTTTAGCCCTTCCTAGTTTTATGGGGATGACGATTATTCTTTATTTAATTCACTATGACGTCTCTTGCGAGACACCAGAAGAGGAGGGACCTGGGACAGAGTTCGCGGGAAATTTAGACATTGGTTTCTTTTTGGGCCTTTTATTGTTAGACAGATGGATTTTATCTTTCGTATTGTGATGTCGGGATTCGATATTAGTTCTGATCTCGGCTATGATATCTTCTCTGGATTTATTAAATTTGTTTATGACTTTTTCTTTGGCTGCCTGGTCATTTTAAGCCATAATCGCATAAAGGGCTTTCAGTTTTTCTGTATGTCTAGCAAGGTAGTGGTTAGATCGGTCCACTTCCATCTCGATTAATCGTTATGGATATGACCGTTTATTACTACGTAGGGCGTTAGTTTAGTTGCCGAATGTATACTATTGTTGTAGGCTAACAGAGCATAGTTAAACTTAGGTCTATTATTATCTTTTGCATACTCGGCCTGGTTATTGAGTAAATAGGGTGGAATGCATTCTTTCCACAGGACTGTTGGAATTGGGGTTCTGAGAACTTATAAAATGCAAATGAATTTTGTGGAGGCTTAATAATTCTTTAATAACGCTTCTATTAAATTCTGGGCCATTATCCGAGACTACTTGTTTGGGCAATCCGTGGTGCGCAAAAATTTTGATGAGGTTGTTTGCTATTTCTATACTGGTAGATGAATTTAACGGGTTCACTTTAGCGTAACGCGAGAATTTATCTACTTTCATTAAAAATTTGGAGTTTTCTAAAGTTAATTTGTCTTCGTGTTTAATTTCAAAAGGCCTCACGGGGGTAGGTGAGACGTTATACTTCAATTTTAGGGAGACGTTATACTTCAATTTTACGTCCGGTCATATTTTGTAAGTTCGCATATCTCATAATGGTTTACGAATTCCAGTACTTTTTTTTCAGGTTCACACAATAAGAAATTCTTTTAAATTTATTGTAAGTCGTCCTCCCCACGGTGGTTTGTCTTGTCCTCGTGATAATTTTTTATAATTTCGTTAATCTCTCCGGTGCCCAGTACGTCGAGTAATTTTTGGGTATGCCTTAAGAACTCAATTTCGGAGGTTCTAAAAAAAGTCATCATAACAACGGTAATTTTTTCGTAGAAATCCTGTTCAAAATACAGGGCATATTTTACTCAGGGTACTACATATTCTTTTACGAAGTTTATTACGTCGTAATCGAAATTTATCTCGGATAATTCAACAACGATTTGGGTTTTGAATCCGAACAATTTTTGATTCTTGATGATGAAGATGCAAATGATGAAGAAGCCACATATGATGAAGAAGCGCAGATGATGAATAAAAACAAGATGAAACGACGACGAAGAAAAAATAGAACAATAAAAAAAATATAATAATAAAAAATACTTTCACCGATTCCATTATCCCTCCCTCCAAAAGCTTTTTCACCTTCTGACGTTCATTCTATCATACAACACCTAAAATCCAAGAAAGCCCCAGGTTTTGATCTTATTACTCCAAAAATTCTCCAACACCTTCCCAAAAAGGCCACCATATTCATTGCATATCTATTTAATTCCGTTCTTCGTACAACCTACTTCCCTATAGCTTGGAAGCACTCGTATATTCGAATGTTCCCCAAGCCAAAAAAGCCAACATATTGCAGTACTTCATACAGGCCAATAAGTTTACTACCTACGTTGGGTAAAGTTTTAGAAAAACTCCTACTTAAAAGAATTCTTCCGATTTTAAATTCTCAAAACATAATCCCAGCCCATCAATTTGGTTTTCGCAACCGCCACTCAACTGTCCAACAGTGTCACTGCGTGGTAGACATTATTTCATCCTCCCTTGAGATGGGACAGTACTGTTCTGGGGCCTTCCTTGACGTAAGCCAAGCTTTTCATCGAGTTTGGCACCCGGGCCTGCTGTTCATACTCAAGGATATCTATTCAAATATCGTGAGATGCGGTCTGGTGTGTGATGTAGGTATCAGAAAATCATTTTCTTTATTGTGCCAACGTTTCGATCTTTTATTGAGATCATCTTCAGGGCCCTGACATTTCTACACGAGAAGAACCAAGATTATGGGATTCTACGAACAAATTTCATCTACATACGGACACACAGCTAAAAGTATTCTGAAGGACATCGCCAACAATGAGAAGAAACTCGCATCGGCCATCAATCAGAGAACTTTTTTGCTGAAATGTAGACAACACAAGGCCCTGAAGATGATCTCAATAAAAGATCGAAACATTGGCACGATAAAGAAAATGTTTTTCTGATACCTACATCACAACAGACCGCATCTCACGATATTTGAATAATTATCCGTTAACGGTCACTAATCTCTACACATTTCTACTCAAGGATATCCTTCCATCCACCTACTATCTCGTACTACACAGTTTCCTCACTAACCGATTCTTCCAAGTCATAGAAGGCCATTCCCTCTCTTCATATTTTCTTATACATGCTGGTGTTCCTCAGGGTAGCGTTCTGGCCCCTACACTGTACCAGATTTTCACAGCTGACATGCCAACTCATCCCGAAACCACCACATTCACATTTGCAGACGATACGGCAATTCTCTCTAGCAAACCCGACCTTGTCATTTCCACTCGAAACCTCCAACAACACCTCATACTACTAGAGTCCTGGTGTAAAAAGAAAAGGATAAAATTTAACACGGAAAAATCCACCCACATTACCTTCACTCTTCGTAAAAAGATCTCTCCCCCTGTTTTCTTAAACTACACTCCCCTCCCAACTGCGGACAAGGTGCGGTACCTCGGATTGTACATCGACAAACGCCTGACGTGGAATCCTCACACAAGATTGAAACGTCAGGAGGTTATGACAAGATTTAGAATTCTTGCACGATTTCTTGACAAACGCTCGAATTTACCTCTCAAAAATAAAAGACTACTTTACAACACCATAATTAAACCGATTTGGACTTACGGACCGGAAGTGTGGGGTTCAGCCAAACATTCCAATATCCACCGCATTCAAACTGCCCAGTCTATAATACTACGAAAAATACTAGATGCTACATTTTATGTATCGAACCAAACTACGCATACAGATTTACATATTCCGTTTGTCCAAGATGAAATACGTTTCCGTTACCGTAAATTTCATAGAAACCTCCCAACTAACGTAAATCAACACATCAGAAACCTCGCATCCCGACGAATCCCCTCAAACCCTCCTCGCCGACTGAAGAGACAATGGCCGCGAGATCTTCTAGGACGTGATGGTGATAACAGTGAAAGTGATAATGACACACAAATCGATTGAACACACAATATTATTGTAACATTGGAGTAATACCAATGGGTGTTTTCTCCACTTTTGGTTTTAATTTTGTTTTGTTTTCATTACCGTTCTCACTGTTACTTATTACCTACTTTAAGGTAGTTGTAATGTACAACAAATTTGGAAAAAAAAAGAGATGAGATGACGAAGTCAAAAGAAAAAGTGACGTCATGGAATAAACCGTATGTTCCTCGATCTTTCGGCGGTTGTCCCTGATGGTATAGGGATCGACGATGGGACGTGACGAAATCGACATAGCAATCGGTAGGCCGAGGTACGGGAAATAGATGTTCTTTATTTCAAAATTGCGCAAAACCTGCCTTCTCGACGTTCACTCTGGATCAAGGGTGAATCGTGCTTAGTGCTCCGTCTCGTTCAAAGTGCGGCTAGCGTAAGAAACAGGAAGGTCGGTCCATTTTTTGACTTAAAACTGCCCCTATGGACACGTTCGAAGCATCCGTTGTCCGGCGAAATCTCTTCGTAAAATTCGGATATTGGACTATGAGCTCGTTCGTGAGCAGGGTTTTACAAACGTTAAAACATTCCAAAAATTCATAGTCTTCTTGCACCCTTTTTCAAACACTTAGTTAAAGACGAGGTCCTTGATGAATCTGGGGTAGTATCCCAGTAATCCTAAAAATCCCTTGATGTGTTTGGGAGGTTTCTCTCCTACAGACTGTGCCAGTTATCTCTACTTCTGATCGACACCACTTTTTAAAAAACACTTTTATTCCATATACAAGTTTACAAAATTAATACGATAAACTGAGGAGAAGTGCACGGCGCGGGGTCGAGGGTAGACTGCTTCCCGTGGAAAAAAAACGGCCTGTCGCAAAGTAGCAAGGCTGCAAATAAAAAATGCAACTGCTATATATATATATATACACACACACACACACACACATATATATACATACACACACACACATATATATATATATACACACACATATATATATATATATACATATATATATATATTGCTATTAAAAACTAATAAATTAATTACGAGGAAGTGGGTAAATGAACAACGCAATAAAAATGTATTGTTACTTCCCTGAATTTTCGTAAGACGCCACAGGTTTGTTAACAAAGCAAAGGCCAGAAATTATTTTGACGTTGGTTAGTGTAGTTCAATAATATCACATATATCTAACATATCCAGTGAAACAGTGAAAAAATATGTGGAATCCTTGACAAAAACTTGGATTTGCCCTGAATTTTTTTTAGTATAATTCCAACAAACTTCCCTGACTAGCATTCCAAATGCAAGCTCTAACATCATTTTTCTCAAAAGCTATTGGACCGAATTTCATGGGTAGTTTTTTTGCCTATTAGTAAGTATGTCGGGTTCGAATGCAGGGCCGCTGGGCCTTTTACCTTACAGTGATGAGCGCCTTGTCAACGCCTAAACCGTTGCGGCTACTGACGCCCCTGACCGAATTTCATGGTTGAAAAATCATTTTGAAGAAATTGTCAAGAGCATTTTATAACTGCAACCAACATTAAAATCGCACTATTATTTTTATTAAATATATTTTTTTTCTTATAGAAATATTTTATATATTTTAAGGATACATACAATACGTCATTAAAAAGCTACGTTCCTTTTCTTTCAAATAGTCACTTTGTTGCTAAAATCCTTTTAGGTGTTTCAGAATTATAGCCGTTTCAATCAGATATTCCGATAACTACATCCTAAAAATAAATAAATAATTGGGGATCAAAAAATCGATAACTTTAAATTAAACAAAAAAATATATTTAAGAATCCTTAGAGTGTTAAAACGAAATTTTATATTAGTTTAAAAAAATATGGCCTAATTTACTTGAAAAATATTTTGTATATTTACTTTTTTCGGAGGGATAGCGAAGGGAGACTTACGACGTATTTTTCCTCTGAAAATAAACAACCAGGACGGTTTGAAGTAGGTGACGCTACCTCCGATCTTTTTTTGTCCATTTTATGTCAAAAAACACCGTCAGGACACAGGCCCTTAGGAATTTATTCTTTGTTAACAATTAAGGAAATAGTGCACGATCGGACATAATTATTTTCTTGCCGGCAAGTTTTGAAAGTTGAAGGACGGTGGCAGTAAACGTTTCATTACATTTCAACCTCCGCACATCTGGGCTTTAAACAAAAATGAAGACCAAAGCCAGACCTCACTTAGGTTCAGAAATTTAGAAACCAGTGAAGTCAAATTTTCTGTTATCTGATCTGACGAGTACGTTGGTGGACAAAATACTGCCAACTATACGGGCAAATATTAAGAAAAACTTTTAACAAAAACTGAAAAAATAAAAAGTAAAGAAGATAGGCCTTACAAAGGGACGACCACGTCGATAGTATTTGAGGGTAATTAAAATTAGCATAAATCTTATTTAGAGAATAAATAATATTATTTATGGTGTATTAATTTCATCGTCTGTTAACATAAAAACAAAAATGTACTACGCAAAATATTCTAATTTGATATGATTTATAAAGAAAAAATACGGCTTTTTTCATACTTTAACAAACATTCTGCAAGTAAGTCAGAAAATAGTCAGAATTTGGGTTTGACCTCAATGACGTCATTTGATGCGTTGTTCATATCGCTGATTTGAGTAAGTAGAACGGCGAAATAAAAATATTAAAAAACGGAAATTTTTTATTTTTTGGTGGAAGTAAGGTCTGCTATCCATAAGAAGTAGCGGCAATATTGCGTGCCTAATATTTTGGATTGCAGAATCACGTTTTTTGACCTTTTCTATGCTGGTATCGTTTATCGTTGTAATATGTTTCTTTATATACACGTACATATCGAAAAATAAAAATCGTAGACTGTCGATATCCACCTGACCAAAGGCATTCTTAGTCTCTGAAGATAGTTCGTTGTTACAGTTTGTGTTGTTTACAAATTGTGAGTAAGAATATCTTCTAGAGTTTAAATTGTATATTCACTTCATGAAGATGTCCCAAATAAAGTTTGACAAGTCCAAAAAATAAATAAATAAAATAACAAAAGGATTATTCTAAAATACTTCATTCCTGACCGTTCCTCATTACTTCAACAAATTATTCTTATGAAAGTTTGTATGCTTACGTTAATCATCTACACTAAACAAAAAAAGAGGTGAAATCAATATGTGAAAATTGTCAAAAACGGAGATGTAGGCGAAAACACTTCAATTTAAATTTTCCCTACGGCAGCGGAAAATAACTGAAGGGAGTCAAATAGGTAGAGATGTGGAGCTATTTGAAATGAAAGAAAGAAGATTATCCAGGACGAAAGGGGAGCTTTTGTCGACATGTGTTCGACAGCCGCAGTGAGAGAGCTCGCGGATTTTACTCGGTCGAAAGCTTGTAAATAATCTTTTCCCATCTCAACAGTTCATTAGCAGCAACTGCTTCCTTGGAGAAACCACTCCAATCTTTCCCGTTATTGCTGGGCGATGATTACTTGGTTTCTCAGTTTTGGTAGCCTTGACTAAAAAAGAAACAAATCAGCCACCCACGTAAAACTCAACACAAAATTAAACAACACCAAGAATTAAGGCAAGATTTTTTTTTTATTATTTTACTATTTATTATTTATTATTCAATAGAAGGAGACAAGCAAAAATACGTTTTATAAAAAATACGCCGATAGACATAATTATTACAATTAACGCACCCCCTTAATTTTAGTGTATGTTTGCGTGTATCCAATATTCCAATATACAATACACAAATTCCACCAATAAGAATCGAAGCTTGGCCACCGTCTGAATTGTGGTAAGATGAGGTTCACGAGATGGGTACCCGGCCCTCAGGTTATTTTAATCGAATTTTTTTCTTACAGCCCTGGAAGAAATCGAACATTTCGGACTTGTCATATCAAATTTCTTATCAGATTTCTCGTAATACTGCGGTTTCGTAGAGCCTGATGAATCTAATTTCTCTTGTCTGTGTACCTAGGGCGACCCTCTCTCCTGGCCTAGTGTGAAGCCGTGTTTCTATGAAGTTCTGAACTACCCTTCCTATTGTAGAGTGATTTACACTCAGTTTCCTGGTGACTTAGCGCTGGCTGTTTCCTTCCTCTAATAATGTTATGATACTATTTCTTATTCAAATCTCTGACTCAAAAACGGTTTAAGAATAAGAATAATATCAAATGAAATCAACGAAGGAAAAAGATTAACTGAAAGCGATCTTTAAGCGGAGCAGTATGGAAGGGCTACGTTTTGTGCAAATGAAATTAATCATTTCAAAAATAAATAAATGAAATGAACAAAGTATTATTTACTTGACTACAATAGCTCCTAATTACCTGAAACTTATAAAAAAAAATTATAGATTTAATTATAAACTAAATAATTTGAGTGAAGCGTTAAATTTGTCGGACATTGTATTACAAAGAGTAAGATAAAAAGGTTTACTTTTTTTGTTACCCAAAATTCCTTTGTGCCCTGGTATCCAAGGTTTTGTTGTTTCCCCAGGTCTTTGAAATTTTGGATGCATCCACTGGCTAATTTTGAAGTGGTTTTTAATAGCTGCTTGGCTGTCCCATCTTATGAGGATAATTAAGAATAAGTTGATTAGATATTTATTTGTTAATAATACCATGCTGTATTTTATGAAAAATTACCTATAAGTAAAAAATGCGTTTGAAATTGGATTCGACAAGCTTTTCCTAGTAGCAGTCGTGGGGTAATAAATAATCCGGAGGAGTTCCAACATTTTCCGTCCCCTCGTGGGCCGGGGGCTAAGAGTGATGAAGAACGGCCGATCCGTCAATCACTGCCATGGCAAATGGCCCAATCGGCCCATGACAATAATGGGTCATAGGAGAAGTCCATGGACTTGATTACATAAGGAGTTTGCCTTCCCGTCAATCGGCTCCGTTGGGTTGAATGTCACAAGAGGTTTTATTACAAAAAACAGACTATGACGAACAAACAAGTTTACCCTGTGGAAAAGAGGCCTGAAGCAGATTTCAATAACTGTATGTCATAGGAGTTATAACAATAATCAAAAATCGCGAAAACGTTGATAATTCGGCTGCAACTAACTGTAAGTGTTGACTGTAAAGGGCTGGAGAGTTAAAACAACATAAGATAGCAGAAATAGAGTCGACAAAATCCCCTTGGTGGAAATTGTAAACGGGTCGAATTTGTATTTCTAAACGGCCCGAGAACTCCGAATGTAGCTAATCAGTTTATGAAGTTTTCAAAACACGACACTCACTTTCAATCTTGGCTCTTCTTCCCGGTACCGCCCACGTTTTCGCCCACCTTCGGCGAAATTGACAGATATGGGTGGTCTTTTATTGAGATCATCTTCAGGGCTCAAAGTGTTTGTCTTCTGTGTATTTGTGCCATGTCGTGTTGAGAGTGCTGTTCGTGAGTTCTATATATAGCACGATGGTTCGCAAAGAAGAAAAACGCTTTTAACCTTTACAATATAATAGTATCGCTACAGCAACTTCAACACAAAAATACTGCCGTAGGGAAATATATAACAATAGATTTATGAATAAATTAGATAAAAATTGGTCACTAAAAATGGATAAACAATATAAATTTATTTTATAATACAAACTTCAATCCTTTCTGCTTATTTGTTTAGACAAAATACAAAACCGATCATAGGAAATACCTTACATATATTTTTACATATATTACATGTTTGGCTTTTGTATCAATACTCAGATCTCAGCCGTAATTTATTTTTCAAAATTCGTTTGCAACTTATAATGAGGTAGAAACGAGAGGCTAGCGTTTTAGGATAGGCCAAAGTATACATATAAAAGCAGAGACAGTAACAAGATCGCTACCCTCAATGGCTGCAAGGCTCTTTGGTCGTCCATAGCTGATCAAATTCAAGCTTTTATTACAAACAGCAGGCACTCAATCACACAAGATATCACCAAGACTCTTAACATATCTCACACAAGCGTTTCATCACATTTTAGACTAGCCGGGTTATTTACCGGAGCGATATTTGGATTTCTCACGGGTTGGCTAACACCCTAACCATCCCTAACCGTCTTGTGGTCGATGGAACCATCCGTAGAGATTGATGCGTTGTATTCTCACTACTGCTTTCATTTTGCAAGAATTCAGGTATTGCGATCCGACGATCGCTGCTTTATTTGAATGGGTTGATATTATGCGAATCCACTTCTGTCAACATGTTGTCGGGATTCATATTTCTACGATTGCTAATAATTTTTAGAGAATCACGTCATAGGATTCCACTAGTGCTACCAATTTGTCCAACCAATTGAGGTCATGGGCTCTCAAAACCAGAAACATGCCAATGTAAGTTCTTTTCCTCGAACGAATAATTAATTTCACATGTACTGTACAGATTTCCATATATTACAATAGAGCAATTAGATAAAAGCGTAAAATTAGTAAAACTATTTCAGTAGTTCTTTTATATGGTTTTTTTCTTTATAAGTGTGCATTTGAGCATTAACTTAATCTGCAAAAAAAACCTAACGGCATTAAATGTTTATATGAAAATTGGCACCAATGAAATTATTTTACCCTGAATTTGTCACATCTTTATGATCAGTCGACTTAATAAGTTACATTTAAATTCTCACTCTCACAATCTGTTCTCGCGTTTGTTTTAGAGAGGCATTTCAACACTACGTAGGCGCAGTCTCAATCGTTTTCCTGAAAGGATAGATGTAATGTTTTTCTCACGTGTAAAGACCAACTTGGGAGGTATTAATTGGGTGCCAAAAAGACAACCTGGGTGGATATGTGCCATATGACGAGCAATGGATCTAGGCGGCTTTTCGACTCTTCTCTATTTTTTCGACTAATCTGCCATTGATGAACGAATGAATGACTTGTTGCACAATACCCCCTCGTTCACTTAATATCGAAAGGTAATTGTGTCAGGAGTACAGAGAAAATCGACCTTTTCATCTACAACTAACTTAATCTAAATGTAACCTAGTACTTTTCAAATAAGGGAGAAAATGTAATAGTTTACTTGAAAGATTTAGAATATTTGGTTAAACCAGGGTATAGATATAATAATCTTCCACATGTTTCATTTACAGTTAGTTCATGCAATTGATTTTATGCGATGATCGTTTTGTATGTCCAAAGTACCAACAGTTGCATCTTTCCTCTAAATTAAACCGATTGATTTTTTGCCATCGGAAAAACATCCTTTTTGGCCAGTAATTACCTTTGTCCGGATTTACAATGGTTGACAAATGCTGGTGTTGTTGAGAGCGGGATCTGCCAAAAGCAGGTAGTAAGTTCTCTTCCAAACCTCTTTTGTCTTTTTTCATTTTACCAAGCACTTTATAGCCTTTACGGCTAAATCTCAATGAGATCTACTCTCGTTACGATTCACAAACACGCACATATCAGCGCGTAACTTTCATTTGTGAACCTGAAAGACTATTTTTTCTAAATGAATCACGTTAGATGCAGCATAATGTGCTAATCATCATAAACCAGTGAATTATGTAAAAGTTGATGTTTTGTAGGAACACACTCGACTTTAGCACAGTCTTGGGTTTGTTAAGCAGTAAACAGAATGAAACTTTTAAATAAATAGCTAGCAACTCTTCCTTTTTACTTATTTTTGTTTTAAAGAAAAAACATAATCATTATTTAATCAATATTCATGAACAAAATTAATCAATACCCTGTGATCTTCGACGGTTGTTTTGACCTCCCTAAATATCAGAGAATTGTTAAAATGGAGTTGATTTTAAGTTAAGATCTAAGACTCACCAGATATTTTTATTGCAACATTTAAAACTTAGTAAACAGATTAGCAGGGCTTAAGGACTTTGCTGCAAACATGAAAGCGCCGTTACAATATTTCCCTTCATACTTTACTTACCATTAAATCTGCCTGATAAAAGAGAATGTTCTGTGCATTTTGTTAAAAAAAATTCAATATATATTAAAAAAGGCATAAAACGTATATGCTATCAGTATAAAAGTCGACAACCTGGAATGAAACAGAAAACTACCTAAGTCTGCGTTGGATGAAGGAAGGATTTTTCAATAGGATCCTCTCTTTTCATATATAGAATGGGTTGGACAGAAAGAAAGGGTAAAATGATAGATACGACACTTTACAAGCGCATAATAATTTTTGATAAAAGATATGACTATTACATTACGAAAAGGAATTTTGTCAAGACTACTCTGTGTGGGTGTTCCTTTTCCCAAAGTACATGATTATTTAACTGAAAAATATTGTTATAAAAACGTTTTTTGTATGTAAAAATACGCAAAATAGTATCCCTGTTGTTTTACAATGAAACCTGTCTATTTATTTAAAGGAGACCAGATCAGGTATTTTTGAGCCTTGAGTTTTTCTGTTCATGTTATGTTTTCAATCTCATTTCAAAGAATTATTTCCTATGCTTTTGTGGTCTTGGAGCACCGTCGCTCCATTTGCATATTCAAACGAGTTTTCGGTTGGGTTTCAATAGGAAAAGAAGGAGGCGTGCTAAATAAAAATGTACAGCTGATGAAATACACACAGACGAAGACAGTAATTATGAAAGTAATTTATTATTATATAGAAACGAAAGATTTCTGAAGAAACCCCTTCGACCTGGCCATAATAGGGATTCTTTTTTAAACTACAGGCATAAACCGTTCTTATAACTTCGTAGTTGAAATATCCTCGTTAAAAAAATCACATTATGTAAGAACAACACTTTTGTTGTTAACACAATTTTATCGCATATTGTCACTAATTTAAATCCAACTCCATGAAATTCAAAAATAAATGCAGGTCATCTCCACATGTCTATACAATGTCGTACTTTCCTTTGAATGGCCACTCATCACTGAAGATGACTTTCAGCATGAAGGTCGCTCTACGGTGTTCCTTAGTTAGGCATCCTAGATCAGTTGGTTAAAGTTTGGGGCTCAACTCTCCTGTGATAGAGGTCTTGGTCAATAATGTGGACCTCTTTTATACATGTACAGCTTTCCCTGTGTTCTGTAAGTGCCACCGTTGATCTACTTATATGTGTTATCCTTCTGTGTTCCTATCCAGCATCTCTGAACCCAGTGAGGGGAAACCTTTTGGTTACAAGTCCAACGCTGAAAGAAGCCCATTCCTGATCCCATTTCGCCATAGTATTTTCTCTAAGCTTTCTTTTTGAGGCATGTCAACGGTATCTGTTAACCTGTCGGTTTTAAGGACAACTATGTCACCGGTCTTCCACTCTCCGGTATTGAACTGCCTTTCGATCCGTTGTAGGACATTCAAAATAGCTACGATCTCTGCTTGATTGTTACTGCACCAGTTAGGTAATTTATACTTTTCATTGTGGATCTTTGTACCGCCTTCGTGCTACGAAGTATCTACATCTGAGTACACTTAAATCCTACTTATTTCTTCTTCTGGGTCTCTTCCAGGCAAACAAATTTTTGCTCGGTGTGGCCTTTTCCTGTCGTCCAAGGGACTCTCAATTTCAAATTCTGGGTACGTGTCATCCTTTATGATGTTTTTATTAAGAACAGCTTCTCAGCCTCCCACACCTTCAAGTCGATTGGGATGATCCCCGGAAGAAGCACCGCAGCTTGGTAGATGGTCTTGTATTCTTTGATGATTTTTAGTATTACCAGACTCTGAACACATAATTTTTCAATTGTTTTGTACATATAAAGCTCTAGATTAAACAGGCGCCGTGTTTTCGACAAACCTGACGCCTTTCACCATTCCTACGACAATGGAAAAGCTGTATCGGCCGCTCCTTAGCCTCAAGCCAGATAAAATTGAGATTTAATTCTCATTCGGCGTTCATAAATTAATACTGTACCTTTCTGAAAACAGATTATTAATTATATGGGAGAGAATGCACGCATGAACCATTTTCGGAAACGGGAACATTTCGAAAACCTAATAATACATATGAAAGGATTTAAGGCTTCTAGCACGCTACCACTTTGCACTTCTGAATGCAAGAAGTAATTTAAATGGTGAAAAGTTAGCTCGGTTAATTTTACAAATTGGACGATTTTAATATATCCGTATTTGTCTAATTAAAAATGTTTCTTTAAAAATATATTTATTTTACAAGTGTAAACAAAATGTAACAATAAAAAATTATGGTATTACAAGGATATACATATACACATATTGTATGTACATGTACATAGCTTGAGGTCAACAGAGACCCTAGTTGTAGAAGCTACACAATCAGATGGTCGCGAAACCACTTTCGCACCACTCTCCTGGGGGGAAGTTGAGCGGGACTGGTTAAAGAAGTAACAGAATCAATGTTTTGCAAAAAGAACTTTGCTCACGTTACTTGGAAATATCGGTTTATAGGAAGAATTTGAGGATAAGGTAATGGAAGAATGCACCTTAGGTTCCACTAAAGCCCTCATGCCATCCCCCCCCCATCAAAGGCCTTGCATTATCTGAATCGAATTAAGGAAAAGAGCCGGGCATTATCGTTTAAATTGTGGAGATAGTGTCGACAACGCCTAATCAGTTAAATCTGCAATTATCGTCCTTCTTGTTATTAGCCTGTATCGACCGTATGCCCGGTTAGAACAGTCGTTCCTAGATTTGCCCTGTATTTACTTTGAACCACTGGCAACAGTGGGAATAAATATCAATTTGGCCTACTTGTTTGCATATAGCATGATGTCACTAATTGAGGAATCATACGACATCAAGCCTTGTAAATATGTGGATGTAGTTGAACAGCAGCCTTTCGACCCCTGCAAATAAACAGTGATTTTAAGATCCCAAGGCAGCAGTGGGAATATAAGAAATCATTCCATAAAAATTAGTAACCATAGTGGGAATACCATACTCAACCACTACAAATTGGTGGTGGCGGTGGAAACAAATCGTAGAAATTGGTAGTATTGTTTTCATCATACATCGATATCGCGTTTAGTTAATGGCGGCTGTAGTAATACTGTAACAATAGAAACAAATTCCACAATATTAATAGCTTCATTATGAATACCAGACACCGCTCATAATAATAGTGTCAGTAATAGAAAGACCAGGCACCTATCAATGATAATTAGTGGCAGCAGTTGAAAACCGAGCACTCCACGATGATTAAAAGACACAATAGGAATACCAGACACAAGTTCCTGATACTAGGGCCAGCAGTACAACTACCCGACACCCTTCTCTGATAGATATTTACTGGTAGTAACAGGAACTCTAGAAACTAATCCTTGCAATTTACTGGCAACAGTAGAACTACCAGACAACAATTCATGCCAATTAGTAGATTTCATGTACTGGAAATAATTAGCACTTCAATAATCAACTTACGACATTCGCTACTCGTTACACCATACGATAACTTCACGTATGGACTGAACTTAAACTTAAAAAATTACCATTTTTTGCTACCAACATGATTTTATTAGTTTCTATCGGATAGTTTACTCTTCTTTCTAGCCATGGTGTAAAAATACAAATCCATTTATCTTCAGTACTTGTCGAGAACATTATATAATTAGAAATGACTAAAGAGTGGAGCAGTTTTTCTTCTAGAATTAAACTCCGACGGGAAAACGATTTATAGCTCTGTGACAACGCAACAGGCGACAAAAGAAAATCCCAAGAGGATTCACCTGCAATTCGAGTAAGTACAAACCGACGAATATCACTTTGCTGTTCCCTATAGCTTTTCATCTTATGGCAACATGCTGCTGAAAGCTTAAGAGAAAAGCATTTAAGAAAACACACAGATATTTTTCGCGACATGATGGTTGCTACAGCTCGCTTCCGAGGGTATTTCGTTTATTCATTCATCTAGATGTAATGCCATTCCCACTTTTTCATTTCCTAGTAATGTATTTAGGTTTATTCATCGTTTGCATACCAAAAACAGGTTTGGTAAAACATGAAACATTTAAAAGGAAAATTCCAATTTCTCTACGGTGTTGAGGGTTGAAACGAGGGTTTCACCGTCGTCCTCGTCGCTTAATTTGGTCCAATTTTTCGAATGGGTTCAAATTTGGACTTAGACCTCGCCACACCAAACACTCAATTCCAACATCATTCAGGTACTCATCTACAATACGTGCATTATCCTACATTATACGATGAATCCTTACCGGTTAATGTTCTTCAATTATGTCTTGTAAGTACCACTCTGAAGTTAAGAGATCTTCCTTGCACAACAACTATTTCGGTGCGGGCACCGGGTAACCTCATTTGCACAGAGATATCGTCCCCAACCCTGCCAGTGTCGAATTTACATGTTCCCTTGCCTGGCCAATTTCTGAGTAACAAGAGGCCAACGAACACTGTGATAGGCCCTGCAATTATTTTCTTTAAAGCTTCTTCTTACAGTCCTGGGGGAAATCGAAACAATTCGGACTTGACATAAGATGTCTTAGCTCACTTCCGGTAATGCTGCTGTTTCATACAGCCTGATGACGGATGAATCAATTGTCTTTCTAATCTGTAAACCTATGATTTTCACTGGCTTTGGCGACTTGCGCTGGCTGAAGCCATTGAAAACGTTGAAGTGTAAGAAGGATATCAAATGAAACCACGAAGGAAAGAGATTAGCTAAAGCGATCTTTAGGTGTAGCAGAATGGAAGCGAATAATGCTACTCTTTGTGCAATTAGGAATAATCTGTACAAAAGTAAGTAAATGAAGTAAACCAATCACTACATACTGTTTATTTTGGCTATAGCTACATATTAGCTGTAACTGATGAAGAAAGATAACGGATTTAATTTTAAATTGTACAATTGAATGATACGTTAAATTCATCAGTGTTTGAATCTGCGTGAAATTTTAACAGTTTAATCTTAAAATCCACCTAACTGCCCCTGAATCCTGAATTAAAAGATCTGGTGTTATAAATCATCTTTTCTATGTGTTCGTTACGTCGTCCCTTTTGTGCGCGACTTCCTAGCCGATGGAAATCTTAGGATTAGATTTAACGGAGGTTTCCTTCAGAAGTTCCTCGAAACTCAAAGGTCAGCGCAGTTGGTTATTTGCGAAACGGCGCTTATCAATGGGCAAACGCAGTGATTAATCTCATCGCCTTCGTATTCATACAGGTCAAGTCCATTGAGAAAGGATTCCAAATGCTTGTCGTTACTCTTTCCGGATTAATTACTTCGGAGCCAAGGATAAAAGCCTCCGGCGAGACCGTCGACTGTTCATCTCGCGGTTACACGTTATTAAACCGAATTAATAAGAAATGAGCCTACTGATTCCCCAGCTACTCCTACGCTAAGTGGCAACGCCCTAATCAACAGCTAGGAACAGGAAAGGGGAATAGGTTAATTAATAAATCAGAACTGGCGTGAAGAGGGTAAAACCAAAACTGAACCGTTTTAACTGTGTACTTTACTTCTCTTAGCCAAGTCGATTCTGATTAATAATCAAGTAAAACAGTTTGACCCACACATCGAAAAAACACTTCTAATTTGGCATTGTCGCATAAAAATATGAAAAATAATAAATATATTTAATTATTCTTTTTATAATCTTATTGAGATGACCCCCCCCGCGAGACACAAACTTTTTCCTCTCAACCAATACCTTACATTAAACAAAATTAATTGAAAGAAGTAATTTGGTCAATTAGACCATTAAATATGATGGGAATAAATATAGTAGTGCTTAGAGAAAACAAAATTTGTCTTTTTCTCTGGAAAGAGAAGATTTCCATTTAACAATCAACAGAGACGGCATGACTAGGAAAATCAGTTTAAAATATGAAAAACGAAAAAGAAAGAAGTGCATACTTATGCGACTATGTTAAACCATTCGGAATACAGTTGATAGGGAATCTTCTAGAAAGCAACCCACATAATCCTTGAAAATTTCATAAGAATCTGACAAATGGTTTAGAAGATAAAGTTGTGTACGCGATTTTACGTACTTGCGCAGGCGATACCGTTGATTCGAATGGGATGGAATTTACAGAGGACCGTCTAGTAAAAACCCCCACAATCTGAAAATTCCATAAAAATTGATCTCCTGGTTTCCGAATTATGCCAGTTTCAAGGAATTGACCATATATGTACTGACACGGCATCAAATTTAAGGAAAATGCTATCAATGCATACATAAAAAGGTTCGCTAGATGTGGCGACAGCCCATACCCGAGGTCATTAAGTGATATATCGAGCGCTATTCGCGCGTCTCGAAAGGATTGGTAGGCAAAATGCGAGTGGAAATTTTGTTTTTGGAGGACAACAATTTTACCACTTCCCAACTTATTTATAAATGTTATTGATATTTTATTGTAAAAAAGTCTGACTATGTAAAAACTTAGAGATGTAACGTATGTAATGACGTGATTTTACAACCCCCAAAAAGTCGTCTTATGCAAGTTCAACCCTCTCTCGGCTCCACGTTTCAGTGGGCTATTCCCATAGCCTGTTGTGAAATCGGCAAACTATTATACCCAGTCATTGAAGATGCTTCACTTCTCTTTGAAAAAAATGCTCTTTATTACCCCGAATCGAGGCAAGAGGGAGGGTGAATCATAAACGAAGATCGAACAGACATGGAGCCGAGCGTTCTCGTATAAACACTTCAGTAATACCAATTTTTGGTGCATTGCTTCAATCTGAGAGCAATACATTTCAGCATCAATTGTTTCTCCAGAATTCAAGAAGCTGTAGTAAATCAGCATAAACGAAGACTACCAAAGCGTGGCTCCACTGGCCAAAACGTCTGCTGTTATCGTAGAGAATTTGATCACAAGGAACGGAAACAAGTATACGGAAAGCGTCGTTTCTGTTTCGGCAAATATGTGTCTCGTAAACGTCATAACGATGACTTTTTTGGTGGTCGTTTAATGCTCGGTCGTTAAAGGAACTTCAAGGTGCCTTTCCACAAAACAGGCGACGGCCAATTTGCTAACTGAAAGATTATCTACAATTTCTCAAACAGTTTGTTCAGGGATTTTCTTCGATTAAAGCTCGCAGAACCTCATGATCTAGGGAAGAAATACTTCCACGGTTTTCTTTACGTTCATGACTAAAATCTTCCTCCCGAATTTTTTAACCCATCTCTGAACAGTGCTCTCACTCACACTGCCATGGCCTCAGACTTCATTGATGTTTCTGGCCATTTGGGCACCGGAAATACTACAGAGGTCAATAAACATTTTTGTTTGTAAGAGGATTATGAAGTGTTGATATTCAGAAAAAAAGAATAATCCAATGTAAACTGTTTATTACACAAAAGGGTGATTGAAAGAATATATGAAAACCTGCGTTCTTTTCCTGACAATCCAATAATAAAAGTTCATACCCGAATCATAAACACTTGCTTGATGAAATTCCACTTTTCTTGTTTTTCAATTTTTTTGTGCTCACGCCGAAATTGGACGTTCATGTTGCATTTTTTTTTTAAATTTCGCCTACTGAAACATTACGGAAACCCAAAAATTGTTTAGCACTTTATTTTTTAAATCCTAATTTTTAAACACACTGGAACTTATATACAATAAAGAATGATTGGAATATAAATCCTCAGTAAATTTCAATGTTTCACAGGTAATCCCAGCATTGTTTTAAATTACAATTATGACTGAAATTATGCTCCCCAAGTAACTGAAATTTTAAAGGCCGAAAGGTGCCAAGTGACTAACGATTGTTCTTTTTTAATTCTGACCCTATCCCGGAATCACATCTTACACTATGTACTAGTCGATAATCCAGTCATCACATTCACCTGATAATAACTGCCGTGAGGATGATCTCATAAAGGCCGAAAGCTTGCCCTACTCTTTATAATAATTTTAAAAATCCCAAATAATTCATTAAGCTTTGTTTATCATAGGATTTGGACGGTTAGCCTTTCAAAGTTTTATTACAAAAATACGCTTAATGCAATGGATGTTTGATGTAAGAATATTTATTTAAGGAGGATAAAAAGTGAGGAAAAGGAGAAGGTGAAAATAAACATAAAAAATGGGAGCTCTGCAGGTTGTTATCACCGCAAGGTGACACGGCTGTTACAGTAACGCAATTGTAAAAAAGTCTATTGACACATATCTGTACGTTATTACATAGCTAGCACAAAGAAAATAGTTTCATTGTTTAAAAACAAATTTACACAGATAATCGCAAAATTTAAGAGTGGTGGTTGAGTTAAAAAAAAATTAAATTGTCCTTTTAAACTTTACAACAATCCAGAATCAAGAGTGCAAACAGTCAAGGAATTTCGTCATCTCTTCTCTGTTGTCCCTCCAAACACATTTCGTCTAAGGCAATGAATGTGCATACGGGAGAGATTTAGAAATCAGGATTTGAAAGACGCTAAAAGCAGAAGAGCCTTTTTCGCAACAGACATTTTGCATTTAACGCTGCAATTGTTCCGACGTTGATTGAGAACAAAAATATTAAAACTCGAAAAACAAGAAATTTTCATTAACTGCTATTCAATTCCGTTTTAGTGTAAAAATAATGCTTCCACACAAACCGTTCTAGATCCCAAATTTACAAGGACACAGAATCAATGTGAAAGTTATTTTCAATTAATAGAAATTAAATACCGAATTACATATAAAAGAAATCAATCTGTACCACTCCTAGAGGGGGCGTTATGCAGAAACGCGCCTGATTAGAAAACAACAGCGAGAACAAGCTGTCACAAGAGATGTCTGCGATTAACTTGTTATATCAATCAATCAAAAAATAACCCATTCGATGTCATATCCAATAAATCGTCGTTAATTGCATAATGAACCCATTTTCACGTTACTTAAAAAAGTTTATTTAATAATAATAAAGACAAAAATATTCATTTAAGTCTTGTATTGATGATCTTAGCTTTCTTATCCTTGTGTTAAAAAAATTACTACGCCTTCTATTTAGGCTTAAGTATTCTTAATTTATGGAATATTTATTTTTGCTATTATGGCCTTTTTTAAATATTAATAAAATAATAATTATATAAAGATGAGTTGAGAACTAAAAAACTATGCCATGCGGTTGACCACTTTCTATTTTGCTGCAAAAACCTAAAACAAAATCATGACATAAGAATTTATTTCAAGGAAGCGTAAATATCTTGTCTTTAAATGGGATTTGGAGTCTTGAGTAACCGTTCATCAAGGATAACTGTGGACCTAATATGTAAAAAGTATTATTTATGTATTTTTACCTTTGTAACCACTTGACCAAATTTAATGAAATTTTTAATGCTCGATTGTGATTGCATTACGATGATTTTGGATGGTTGTATTTTGAACATTTCTTTTTCAAACGACTTATGTTATGTTTAAAATCAAGAATGTTGGTTATTTATTTGAAATAATTTCCACTTATATGTATGCAATATATTTCAGTTGTTAATGCAGCCACGTCCCTGGT
>CM077102.1:35810885-35836247 GCA_039619505.1 Cimex hemipterus
CTATTTCTCTCTCTCTCTCTCTCTCTCTCTCTCTCTCTCTCTCTCTCTCTCTCTCTTTCTCTCTCTCCACCATAACTCTATTTTCTATATCGCACACATGAGAAAATCCATGCTGACTTTTTACATATATATATATTTATTGCTATACCTCTGCTCATTTCCCTCTTCTTTTTTTTATTGTCTCCAGTTTTTTATTTTTCATTGTAGGCTACTAGTAATAAATTATTCTATACGTATTGCAGGATATGATATTTGTAGTTTAATTAATAACACCGAAAGTAGGAATAATAAAATTCCAGCCGAAAAGAAAACTCATCCGAAAGAAGGTCAGAATTGATTAAATCCAGGATGTACGATCCGAGGATTTGTAATATATGCGCCAGGTAGCTCAGCCCTATTTATCAAACCATCCTATTTCTATTGGTTGATTCTGCCGTCGAAGAATCGTTGAAAAAGTCCAGATGAACGTTTGCGTTCAAATAAAATTCGCCTTCCATAATGCTCATTACCGAACTGCATTGTCATACAAGAAGCCACTTTTCATCCCACGTCTTGGGCCCGAAGCAAATAACAAACAGAAATTTCATATCTTTCTTTCCATGTCGCAGCAACGTAGATATGAAAATACGTTTTGTTTGGTTTTAGGGTATACTGCAAGCCTCGTTGATTTCGGTTTACTCGTGAAAAATCGAACATTTTAATTTTTCGACAATAATTGATATATCTCGTTCAGTTTCCGAGAATGAAAAACAATTGGATATAATAAAAAGACAATTTATTTTTGTGGTAAACATTGCGGATTATTATGTAATATTCGTTCATAAGATATTTTCCAATCTTTCAAATGTAATATTTTATTTATTCAAATTATTGCTAAACATTTTATACAATACAAAATGAGAATTGACGTTTACAATTAATTCTGCCGAATTTAATTCTATATTCTAAGCCGGATTTCTTTACAACGACAAAAACCCAAGAGGACGAGAAAATAGACGCCACCAAATCAATAATTCCTCACAATCCAGTGCCAATTTGCTTCCGAAATGCTTTCAAATATAGAGAAGAAATTTCCGTTGAATAATTAAACGAGGAAATAAATCCTTTCGCCTCGACAGACCAGCCCGTAAAATCCGTGCAAGACGGCGAAAACAATACCGGCTGCCAACCTGCCAGTTATTTCGGTTGATCTGCTTTATTTCTCGGTGAGATCTAGCGTAACGTTTACAACCGTGTTAATGTGTGTAGATTAAAGTTTTGGTTTACGCTGGGAAGAAAAATCCCCTAAATATAACATTTCGTTCAGTAGAACGTTTATATATTAGGGCATTTAATGAATAAATAACCGTTTGCCCGTTTCTTCACCCACCCTCCCTTTCATTCTCTCTCCCTCTCTCATTCTCTATCTATCTCGCTCTCTTTCTATCTACCTTTTTCCCTCTCTTTTGTCTCTCCACTTCTCTCTATTTATGTATTTGCAGCCCTCACTAATTCTTATGGTTATACTTTTTGTTTTGTTGTTCTAAACGGTACCGTTTTCCAGGAGATAATAATGTTTTTCGTTATTTCTTTCTGTTTCTCTCTCACTGCTCTCTTTCCATCACACACACACACACAAATTTGTTTTGCTTTTATTCTGTTTTTTATTTTGACTATAACCAATAAAAATTTGGTATTACATTATTATTACGTTCTATTCTATGTTGTTTATTATATATGTGTTAAATGTTATGTACGTGTTTTATTAAATATGTACTATTTTATGTTTCTTTTATTCTCTCTCTCTCTCTCTCTCTCTCTCTCTCTCTCTCTCTCTCTCCCTATATATATATATATATATATATCACTTCACTTAACTAACCCTAGGCATAAGAATTTTAGAATATTCTGGCAAGATTTGGAAGGAAGGAAGGGAGGAGGAAATAAATTACTCAATATACTATGCGTTCTGCCCTTCTTTTTTGTTGATTGTACTCACTTGATTGGTTCGAACACATAAATTAATGCAGTAACGGGTGACATTGATGGGCAACGATATTCACAAACTGACTTAGGTACATGTGCATACATATCTGAAATACGGAGCCAAAATAAGACACCGAGAAGCCATGGGGTCGCAAGCTAATATCTTCTATGCCGAAGCCCAGACAATTAAATCTTACAACCCTGCCGACGGAACACGGAAAGAATTGATCAGCTAGCAGGATAAAAGAGAGACAATTGAGCTGAGTAAGGGATGGAATTATTTCCAACAAAATTCTTCCAGATTCGGTTGAGGCAAATTTTCGTGGTAGACACCTTTAACCTCAGATTTTGAGAGAAAGAAAGTTAACGGATTGGGTAAGATATGGTGCAGCATCGCTGAGAGTGCCAAACTCGTCTGAGACTCTGCCATTATACGAATAATCCAAACATCTCCTTCTGACTCAAAGCTTTTGTTTTTCCTCTGGGCATTGAATCAATAAACATCTAGCCACCTGCTGCCCATCCCTAGAAGAAATTCAACCATTATATATACGGTCAAGAAATCATGGAGCCCCCAAATAACCTTAAATTCTATAATAAATCAAATTTTTGAGAAGAATAAAGGTCACTGCGGTTTTTCTCAATATACTACTACTACATGGGAGTTCAATTAGTTATGGATGTCACGTCGTATTTGATAATTATGAAGGATTTATTTGCCTTTTAATCATAGATTAAGAAAATTTTTATACAAAAGTTCTAACAAAAAAAAGCACAGCGAAGGCATTAGAAAACATATATAAAGGCTCAGAGACTGCGACGTAAAAACGCTATTTGGTCGGCCAAAGGTGGCTTTGGTTTTCTGTTCAAATTGGTTTCCATATAATAGTCGACTTTTAAGTCTGCTTCCGCCCTGATTACCGTGAAAGGGTTGCTGCGAAGCTCTCCCGTTGGCAACTCGAAAAATAAATGAGAACCGATTGACGCCCCTCACTTTTAAACACGACTTCACACTTAAAACTTGAGACGACGAAGCTTAGTTCGAAAATGTTTCTTCTTATTTTCTACCCGATTACCGTTTGCCCTTTTCCACGCAGATCCGTTCAGACAGTTTTCGTCAAATTTGTGAGATCATAGAACAGTTTGCATTTCGTTATCCCTGTTTATTCCGTGGTTTCGCCCAGGGCGTATCGTTGTTTGAACAAGTGGCCGCGCACAAATAAATCGGACGAAAATATTTTTCGAGTTGCCACGCCCTGGCCAACTGCACTGTCACGTCCTGACGTGCGTATGAACCCCCCCCCCCACAGGTGTTTAATTAATTAGTCCGACCGAAGAATTTATCGGCATTAAACACTTTTCACCGTATTTGGCCGTACGCGAACTTTTACTGGCGAAAGAAAGTGAAAATTAAATGCAACTTAGGTCGAACCTTTACACGGCTTTTAATTCTACAAAAACTAAAATTGGATAAGCACCCCCGCAAGAGGACTATCCTATAGATTAATTTCATTATTGTGTGCTCGCCCTCTTAAAACCCATTACCATCGAATAACCTATCACAACCTCTTACTATTTTACCTTTTTCAAACCATCTGATATTCACGTTCTACAAAATGTCTCCTTCTATCGTAGTAAGAACAATTACCATCTAGAAATGTTTAAGCAATTTAGTCAATAATATGGAAGAAAGAAGTTCGCATTTAAAGGTTAATATTAGATATTCCAAATTAATGCAGCTATGTTATATAACTTCCGGTCGTTTAAGAATGTATTCGTATACCGACTGCTATAGACCGTAGTACAGGTTGCATTAGGCACACATAAATAAAGAACGAATTTAGTATGTATTTAGGTTTAGTCCTATCGGGCAATTAACAGCAATGTAGCTTAAGTGCGTAGTTCGGAACACGGCAACATACTAAAATGTACTATTATTTATTATTGCTTAATGTTATATGCCTGTTACCTGTTTCATTTCTATGATTTAATTCCTTATTGCCGGTCCTAAGCGTTTTTCATCGCGATGTTTGTTAATTGACATTCAAGTTCCACGCGATTGGTCTGGCGGTTCCGAGGTCTCTGAGCGTCTATGGATAACTAGTGGATGGCAATGACTAACCTACATGAATAGTCTGGTTCCGGTCTTGCTGAAGCATGTGGCATTTTATTCATAATTCTAATCTATTCATTCGGCACAATATTAAAACGGGCGAGAGCTAGTTTTCATGTAAAATACAGTGTTTTAAGGAAAGGAGAGAAGAATGAAACCAAAGGAGAAAAAAATGGCCACGGAGTATAGAATTGAACCCATAACTTTCGAGGCCCAAGTCGGCGATCGTAACCACTCGGCCAAAGGCGCCAACTGAGCATCGCCGACGAAACTTGGCTCAAATCCATTCTCCAGACCGATAGAGATAGAAAAAGGTTGAGATTCTTTAACGTCCGCACCTGTCCTACAAGTCCTTATCAGACGTTTTGATTCTCAAGATGAGAGCTGGCGCACTATCACATATGACGGAGTTACCGCCGCAACGTTGGTACAAACATGCTCTCCGCTTGTCCATTCCGAAGGTCTGGCCCGCATTGTCCATCGGGTCGCATAGCGCTCGGCCTGCCCCCCCCCCCAGCGAGTACTCCCTAAGGTAGAGAACGCGACTCTATCTCTCTGAGTGTAGTGGCTCCTCTAGCGTCGAAACTTCCAGGAATTCCCCGACAGCGGTTTCGGATTTACGGGAGATTGTTACTCACCCCCTAGATGAGCACTGCCTATGGTCCAAGGTCTCTTGTCGAGCTCAGCCTACACCTGGCATGCATATTCGAGGGTCGCCATAGACCTAGCGTAGGTGGTCCGATCCTTCGCTTCCCCTAGGATACCACGCCGGTCATACGCACAACAACCGTAGCATGATCATTACGTCCTCAACGCTTACATCCTGTCGTCCGGTCGTAACGTCTCCCGTGATGACCAGGCGTTACTACGTTGGCCATACGCGGCTTCACGAAAGGTCGCAAAATAGAAGACAGCCTCTGTCTAAGTTCCCGCCAGGGGCGCCACCACGAACCACCACTATTCCATTCCCAGTGTTAATAGGACTGAAATTTCACACCTTCCCCCGTCTAGGCAGACAGGATCTATTGCACTGGCCGCTTCGTGCCTCTGATAAGACCTCCGTGCCGATCCTGGGCCGACAAGAGTACAGCTTGTGCTTTAGAGAGGTTGTCACGCCCTCTGGGCTGCACCATTATTTTGTGCCCGGATACCCCCCCCCTCGCAACCAAGGGGGGATAGAGAAAGGTTATACTAATCGCTGGTGCCTCATCTGTGCTGCTCACAAGGGGTGCCGTGAACTGCAACAACAAAATAGTCAACAATTCGGCCTTACGCCGAACAAAAGGTTTACAACAAAATATTAATAAAACCACTCCATTTTGCATTGTATTCAACTAATATTTCTTACATTGCAAATAAATTTCATAAATAAACGAACTACTCGGCTACACTAACTAAACCTGAACCCTTTAACCTAAAATGCCTAGCTGCATAATAAAGCAAACAAATCTTAAACCCAACAGAACAAAACCAATGATGAAGCCTTGAAATATGGAATGCTCGCGGTAGCCGAGTGGTTAGCGTGAGAGACTCTCGGCTAGTAGACCCCGCGGTCGCGGGTTCGATTTCCGCTGTCGTCTCCTGGCTCTTTTTTCACGATACTCTTCCCCCAAAATACGAATAACGGAATAAATATATACAGCAGTCTGGCTAGATATGCTTAGTTCATGAGGCTATTAAAAAAAAAAAATTAATGTGATTGCGCACTCGAAACGATAAAATAAGAATATTTTACCCTGCCGACACATGTATTTCGACATGTTCTACTAGGCGTTATTTCAGTTTTGATGTAGAGCGGAGTTGAAATTATATATCACGAATTCCAGTGAAAACGAAATTTTTTCTTTGCCCAATAAAACGATGTTTTGTTCTTTGTAACTGCTAGAAAAGCTTTTCGCACAAAGAAGGCGCGTTTAGTATCAAAAACCTCACCAACGTTCTACTTTCTTTTGTCCTTGCTGTCGATTGAGGGTTTTGGCCTTTTCCCCTTAAGGCCTCTTAAATCCTCTTCATTATTCCTTTTAATTTTGTCCATCTATTGAAGCAATGCACCATCTTCCTTCCATCTCATGTCAGGTCTTACGCATTTTTCTTTTAGAGTCTCTCGAGAGGAAATAGTATACCATATCTTGTACTTTTCGTGGGCAAAAAATGTGAAATCCACACTCAGACCCACTTGTGCGCTCGTCTGAAAAGAATTGATTGTCACCGTAGATATAAAATGAAGAAGAGACTATATGACAAAAGTTTAAAATAACATTACGTAACAAAAGATATTATATCCTTGCCTAATCGCCGTAAATGTGGACATCAGGACTTCTACTCTACGGGACAGCCAAACATTTGAATCTCAACAAAATTCAAGTCCATTCCAAAATCTTTGGCACAGTAGTTCATATTACATTTTACGCCACCAATTGTACTATGCATTCTCATTTCAACATACCGTACGACTCAAAACCCAGTGAATGTCCTTCTGAACTAGCCTTTCATGGCACCCGATTAATTCGCAACCTGTCCATCTCACCTCTTCCTCCAACCGCATTGAATATAAGCGCAATTGGCTTCGCGGCAATCGGATTGTTTGTCTTCAGCAACTTGACTATGCTGGCGAATTCACGCCATTATGACCAATTAAGTCCACTTTCATTGGTTGGCGGCAGTTCAAATCATTCATCTCTGACTTGTAAATGTGCATACCGTATTTGTGAATATATGTATATCCTTGTAAGCAGCAATTTTTGCGTGTTTCATTTTATATGCTACTGTAAAATAAATGGACAAAAGAAAAGTAGTCCGACGTTTTCTACTCTTCCGGATGTAGCCGTTCTTTTTTACTAATAAACATAATAATTGCAACAGTTGCCAGAACACGGCTACATTTTTAATGCGGTCATTAGACCTTTTTGGACTGCCTATCATTTGTTCCTACTCGGCAAGGACAACCCAGCAGGAATTAAGCACGTTTCAGCATTGTAAAACAGCCGAAACACTTAGGATTTGGAGATATTGTCCATACTTAGAAACGTCAAATGTGTGAATTGTATAATATAATTAAAATAAGCCCGCATTGTGACGGATTATACTAGTTTAGGTGGACCGTCAATGAAAGTGTTGACCCTCCTTCATACAGAATCGCAATAATCCTGTTTTTTAAATTTTATGTTGCTTTAACAAGCAGAGTGGCTGCGGTGGTATAAAAGTACAGAGTCGCACTGATAAGCTTCTCTTAATTGTGAATAAACTTATCTCGCGGAGGATTATTCTCATTGCGTAATTGCACGTTTTTGTTTAGTTTATCTCCCAAAGGGTTGAATAACCAAATAGTAATCAGAACGGTTAACTCGTCAAAATCGATTAGAGGATTGCCACCGCAGGTCGTCGAAACGGGAGGAATCAAAAATTGTTTTAAATGGTTCATCTTTCCCCGGATTGAAAAAAAATATGTTAAGGAGGCCGTAACTATTATCCGCAGAGAGTTAATTAACGGCCCAGATTCAGGGTGCCGTTAATTGGAGGGAGGGAATTTGGGTCGGAGGCGGACATTTCCCCTTATTTATCCGGAGGGGGTAATCCTTTGGGGCGGGTGTATACCTTGAATTTTTGATTTGTTGACTGTCCCGACATTTATTGAAAGACTTCAACCTGATAGATAGCTATTCGTAAATCGAAATGTTATTCCGAGGCCCTTCGAAAGGAGATGGATGAACCGCAGCGACTTTTACAGTGAAACGTTATTATAATGTTCGATTGTGAGATTTCCTCTTGAGATCTGAGGAGTAATGAACCTGTAGTTCGTTCGATAAGGCGACATTCGGAAATGGGTCAGACAACCAAATAACTTGGTCGCCAAAACTTCAACCAATTTGCAGCATATCTAAAGCAAAATACATGGAAAATATCTTCTCTTGTCCAGATCATTGCGCCGGAGTTAAGCTCACCCGATTCTATTAAGCAAAGCAACATGTGTTTTCTACGCCTTTCACCATAGTATTAGTCCATATTAGAGTTTAGGACTGCCAAAATTCATTCTATGAAGTAGATAGATATAAATATTTTATTTATTCTTAATTTATTTATTAATATATTCTTATTGGTTTCGACGGACTGCACCCTGAGGGCGCATTTGAAGAAACCATCGAAAGTGAGGATTAAGGGGTGATGGGTTCTTGAGATATATCCGGAGTAGAATGAGCTAGGATGGATCGAAAGGATTGATTGAAAGGATCAATTCATTGTGAATTATTTGGAGATCGTGAGGTCTCTTCAGGGCTCAAAGTGTTTGTTTTCCGTGTAAATGTGTCATTTTTGTCGAGGGTGTCCTTCGGACTTCTCGTGTAGAAATGTGATGTATTTATTGACCGTTTCTTAATGATTATTTGGAGGTCATAAGGTGCGGTCGGGTGAAACGTACGTTTTAGAAAAACATTTTTTTTTATCGTGCCAACGGTTCGATCTTTGAGATCGTCTTCAGGGCTCAAAGTGTTCGTTTTCCGTGTAGATAACGAGGGCATTCTAAACACGACACACAAGAATGACACATTTACACGGAAACCCTTTGAGCCCGGAAGATGATCTCAGTGAAGATCGAAGCGTTGGCATGATAAATCAATTTTTTTCTAAAACCTGGTCGAAATAAAATTTTGTTCAAAGTTTGCTGTAGTTGGTCATAACATATTGTGGTCCAAGAAGTATTTACAGTCCAAGTCTTCTGCTTTGTAATTAGTCTTAACTTCTAGAACGTATGAGTGTTAAACGTATTAAAAGAAGTCTTTCGAATATTTCGAATATGTTATACATCCCTAGAAGGATGCGGGTATATCTGAAGGAAGTTAGGTGGTGTAGAAATGAAATAATAGAAGGATGTTTTCCTTGTAATACACAGTTGTTCACAAAAACCTATGACTATTTGAGGGAGATTTCTACTTGGGGATACGTAAATGTGAAACTTAACTACAGAAGTTGAGGTTAATTATGCGTTTGTCCTCTTAAAATGCAAATAAATATTGATAATTCAGGTTTCGGTCGAAGGGTTAATAAGAATTCAGCAAATCCCGTGACCCCGGAGGAAAACAGGCTGATTTCCATTTGGGTGGGCTTTTTTCGGTCCAACTACAAAGGGAAAATTTTATCAGAATAAATGTTTCGTTGTCCGGGACTCTTGGGCGTATTTAATTAAATTACCAGGTTACCTTTGTTCTACATCCAATTTGTCCACCTGGATTCCCAAACGGCGTTAAGCCGTTTAAACTAGAATGCCAGCAAACTAAACGCAAATTTTTTTAACCGTCCTCAGTATTTCGCTCAGCTCAGAGCAATACTTTCAATGTGAAGTGATTTTTGGCTTTATATATTTTTACGACTCTTTTATGACTCCTAAAACTATTATACTAGGATATTTAATACGCCGATTTCTAAGTTGATTCAAAAATCTTTATTTTACAAGTAAACGTTCAACTTTTGCAACAATTCCAATTGCAATGTAGTGATAGCAGTGTCCAGATTTTTATTTATTTTAAATCCCCAGACTTTCTTGACTTCGACAGCCGTCCGGTTTGTATGTCAAAGAAGAAAAACATCTTCCATACTTCTGTACATTTTATTCTGCTTGCCATCGGGATATAGGACTATAAGCTCACCAGATGCAATGGATACTTATACGGCTGCAAGACTCCCTATAAAGATAACTCGCTGGTTTGATGTAATTAAAGAAAAGGGTACTCCGCAACAAGCTTATTAAACGACAACGTTATTATAAAATTTACCTAGCTCTTCCATGATTTTTTCTAGTGAGGTTGCAAATTTAGTTTTTTTGCAAATTTTAAATTTAGAAGTTTTAAAAGATTTAGTGTTTTTTTTACCAAAAAATATATTGAAAGTTCTAAAAGAGGGGTTATCTTAAATGAAATTCTTTAGTTATTTTCAACGCTTTATTCTGATATCCCCAAAAATGAGTAGTTCACGAGCTCTAAGTAGATATTGCTCCAGGTAGATTTAAGACGAAAAACTAAAGATAGTCAACAAAACAAACATGAAATTTTCAAATGTTGTATATCTGCGAAAACGTTGAGGATCTGACTATGGTACATACGAACTTTTTTCTTGCATTTGACGTGTAGACGCACCTGAACAACTTAATCGTACGAGTACTAAATTAGCCTGTATAGTGATATATGAGAGAGTTTTGTACCGTCGAAGAGATATAAATAAAGAGGATTTCATGAAATTAATATACGTAAAGATTCTGAAAAAACGAAAGGTCAAGCAGGTCTTAGGTCTTAGCAAAGAAAGAAAGTAATATGAAATAATCCAAGTAGCTTAATAGTTTTCGATCATTTTTGTCTGCCTAGGTTTGGAATGTTGATGGCACTGTTTAGCGAAACACGTCTGACCAAAACAGTGAGGATAGCACAACTACAATTGGTATTGTGTGGTTTCAACATTTGAATTAATTCTACCTTTCGAATTCTTATGTTTTAAAGATTGAAATTTTTAATAAACACGTAGTATACACTTTTCTACTTTTTTTAAAAGTCAATATCTCAGGTTGTATATCTTACGACATCGCCCGTATCAGTTTCGGCCCTAGGGCCTGCTTTTTTCTATAAAATCTCATTTGGATCGTATTACATTTCTTTTACATATTACCCTCTCCCACTTTTGACATAAGTAATGTTTTGCTGTCGAACTGAGCAATCGCCAAAAATGTCCGCCTATTTAGTCTCACCATTTCATGGTTTCTTACGAATTATCTCCAATGGTGTGATTAAATCGCTTTCTAATCGAATTGGTATTGACACTTATTATCAGCACGAGTTCCTTTTATTGTTTATTATTTGTTTGTTTGGACAAAATTATTATAGATTTCCAAGGTGCTAAAGGAAACTCGCCAGAAAGCAATATCAATATATATATAAAACATCCATAAACCTAAAACGATTACATAATAAGTAAATAGCTGTATCATTTCTGAAATTAACTGCAGTTGTTGATCACATCATTTCTAAATAATAGCAATAATATTACGTTTCAATGTTCTGCTCACGATTTCCAGGCTGGAGGGCATATCTCGTTACCACCTCGTGCTAAATAATGCATGAGAGGGCCTTATTCTGAGAATAATTATGCAATTTTTTGAGATCAAGACGGTCTGCACTTTAAACGGGCAAGTATGCAAAGGACAAGTTGATATATTTTCAAATCATTTCTGGGCTATTTTAAAAACATTTTATATATGTAGTATTATAAATGAAACGAATACGTGCTTTCTGATAAATGTCCCCCATCTTTACAAATTCATTTTGATGACTAGTTTCCACATAATTTTTGCTGTGAACAACTAAAAGTCCCCCGTTACATGCTCTATCCCCCCGCAGATCGACAAAATATTCATATTAGGATGTGAACTAGGCCGAGGACAAGGATAAATGATTATTTAATGGGAGAAAGCCAAAAGATAGGTTCATTATCTAGGAGGGTGAGGTAATCGTTTTCAAAGAGGAGCCCGGGAATAATAAAGTCTATCCAGGTGACGGTGACATATCGTTCGTCTTTCAACATGGGGTCTTTTTTTCTTATCCAAACACTATTTTTGTGGTTTTTTCGACTGTGAAATTGTGTAGAAGTATCAAGGAGTCTATATAAACCGGTTATTCATTTTATTTTAATTTGTTTAATGGTCCTTCTTGAGGTGGCGTTGTTTTTCTTCAACGTCAAAAAATAATTTTTGCTTAGTGTCTTTAATCATGCAAATTTCCTTACCAGTTTGAACCATAAAAATCGTGTCGGTTTAACCCCTGACATTATTTACTAAACAAGTTGCCAAACATATTGTGATAGAGAATATATTGGACTTGTTTTATCGTTAGCGTGGACGTCAATCATTAGTGCCTTTCAAATAAGTAAACCTAAGGTGATAGGCGTTTCAGTCGGCGTTGTGGACAGTCAAGGATTTTGTTAAGGAAATTTGGCTTTCTAAGGGATTCGGATGAACAGTGACCGAAGAGAGAAATTTGTTATATTTTGGTTTGATGCTTGAGAAACATGAGGTATGTTGTGGTCAGGTTGAGGGTACGATTGGACACGTAGGAGCATTTGCAACACAATGGAAAGTTTTGGTCTGGAACGATTGGATTCATAGGAGTTTGATGATTTGACTGAGTCGATGCTCATATTTCCATGCAGTCAATGTAGGTTTGAGTAATACATATAAATGCAACTTTATTGTTAAGGATAGTTTGGACTAGAGTAGAGAAAAAAGATTGTACCGTCTATTACTTGTCGGTTAAGCCTGGTATATGGATTCCACGTGAGGCATTTGTCGATGTATAGTACTAAATAGAGAAGGCAGTTTGTCGTGGTTGAAGAAACACGGTTTAATGAAGAAGAAGCAGAGGAAACATGCCATTTGCCCGCAGGAGGAGTTTTTTGTAGTGTACAACCTAACCGTAGAAGAAATCAACCACTGAGACTGCACCAACTAGTTCCTTGATAGACTAGTGTACTAAGAACGGGGCATGCAATGCTCTCAAAGGGCATAGTATACCATACACCCCGATAATACATCTACATGCTACCGATTTAGCAAACCTCCAGCAGAAGAAATAGCTGGTGTTTCCTTTCTTCTGAAGGAGGACCTCCAGGTCCAAAGTTAATTTCTGTTTTAACCCCTTAGGTATCTATCCCACTGATCTATCCTTGTGATGTGACTGGATCGGATTCCAAAATGAACAATAACAGCATGGGAAACCATAACCGCCATGAACGGCCTGAACAAATTTGCAGGTTGCTTGTTATCGATATGCTATTCGCAATCTGTTTTCTCATGTTCATAAACCCATCGCATGATTCCAACTATAGTAGGGGAGCCATTTGCCCCAAAAAACTACTAGTATCTGATTTTAAAAAACCTGACATGAACTTTTTCATATCCAAGATTAAAGTTATTGCTTCAATGCGAACAACCTGCATTTTTTATAAAGGATGGTTGAGTAAGAGTACTCAACCCCTCCTTTACCATTTTAACCATTATGTGTGTTAGCATATTTTCTTTTTTTAATCCTCTAATCTAATATGCAAGCGGCCAACGTTTCCCAGAATCTTGACGCTTTAACGCTTTTAAGCCTGCAATCCCAAGAGTGAATTGGGGTTAATTACCCCTCTTAAAACCCAAGACGCATCATGGACAGCTCGACTGGAGAACGAGAAGGATTCAGCAATCTCTCCTTACTCCGAGAACTTAACTGACATTCCGCATTGCAGTCGGCCGGCGATAAAGCTCCCCTCCCCCCGCGTAAATATTTTTCCTTCCAGTTAAATTCAATTAACGAACGGAAACTTCCAAATACCTAATTTTCCTAAAAGCCCTTTCCTTTAAGGAAACAGATTCGTTTAAACCTCAAGGGCGGCCCGGCACTTTTAATTGATATTCTCTATTAAATCAAGGGATAAATCTACCCTTTTTAAAAAAATCACATTCACTCCCTTCAACAAAAGTACCATTTGGCTTATTATCTGTTTATCAACTGAATTAATTAATCTGCAAAAAATTAGACTCCAGTGATTCTGGCTATAATTGGGTATTTTTATGCCCTCTTCAAGTAGCCCAGAATAAGGCAAATTAACCAGCAGAGGTTCTCGGTCATTGAGAAATCATACAGCGCAGGTTATTTTTATATTTGACAGTATAATTTTACACGTTTTGTTAACGTCAAAGGTATGTATATTTGTCATAGCAGGCAGTTTTATTAATGTGGAGCGTCTTTTAACTTCTTACAACTTTCAAACAACGAAATTTCCTGAATCTTTATCTTTAACAGTCAAACATTTTTTAAGAGATTAATTTTTTTAAGTTTCTTTAACTATATGTCTGTTTCTCTCCTATTTGACTTTAGAGTTTGTTTTGTATGTCTTTTCCTATCGTACTTCGGATACATATATTGTTGGGTCTTTTTCTTTTCACAGCCTCTTCACTATTCCTTTACATGTTTTTGTATCTCTTTAAACAGTCCACCGCCTATCTTCTGTTTACTATGCAGATTAGACGTGAAAACTAATGATTTTATATTTTTGATTTTAGGACTTTCGGAAGATAGATTTGCAAATCATTTATATCCACTATTACGCTCAAAATAATGTTAATTTGGTGAACGCAAACAGAAAAACACGAGCAAGATTCGAACGCAACTTAATTCTCGACTGCTCAAACTGTTACATTGAGCCGAAGGTCGCGGGTTCGAAAAGAATAATTAATATGTTGAATTATAACCACTAAGCAAATATGGATTAATTTAGTGTTAATTATGTTTAGAATTAATTAGACGTAGTGAATACTTTGTTTGGAATGACAGCTAACAATATTAACCCCTTTAAATAGTTATAATATTAAAAAAAAAAAATTTTGTTAGAAAATATGTTGGTTTTAGAAAAAAAATTAAACAAAATACATTTTTTAGTATAATCCAGTATTGTGAGATTTTCTCTCAGAGATAGAGAGGGTCGTTCAAACACTTTGTTGTATGGTGTGTTGTGGGTGAATTTTCATATTATCACTTTTATATGCCTTCTTTGTATGAACTCTAGTAGTTGATCCGTGTGCTTTCACGTTTGTACGTCCTATTTGTAGAACTCCGAAAACCTTTTTTGTGTTATTTTAGTGCGCCTAGACTCAATTGTTTGTTATGTGAACGCATTTCGTCTTCCCGTCATCTTCAGAGGTGCGTTTTTCTAGTGGTTTGACTTTAGTAGAATAGGGAAATTATGCGCATATAGAGACGCGACGCAGCCCAGCACGTCTGTGGTCGCTGGCGTTACGTTTGAGTCTGGTGTTAATCCTTTTAATGACCGTTAGGTGATCCTCTTTTGTCATTCCGGTTCATTTTCGGAAAAATTTGGACTTTAATGTCTTCGCTAGTGAATCTATCCTTACTTAACATTGCGTTATCTTATACATTATATGCATTTATATGTTTTTCCTCGCTTTTGGAGCGAACATATGAACATGAACGAGTAAGCGCACAGACAAACAACTACTTATTTTTCGTCATCGTGGAATACCGGAAATCGTCTAACAAGAACAAAACAGCGAGAAAGTTGGACCAAAATCATCGGAAACGACCAAGCTTCGCAGTCCTTAAAAAGAAACATCATAAATATATTTTTCTTCTCTCATATATCTTTGAAAATATTGGTTAAGGCATGGTTGAAAAGTACGGGGATTGTGGGCAGGCGACCTATTAATATACTTCTTCTTTATATATCCTACTTCATTTTATAATACTAAAATCTATTTTATAAAAGAAAGAAATCTACTTTTAGAAAACGTACTTTTCTTACAACTTTGTGTCCCAGTATTCATTGCATGAATAAGGTAGGATAGCTGCTATAAACCGATTCTGTTCTTACTGGTTATTGTAGGTGAACAATAACACTCTTATGATTAAATGTTTTCATAAATCTAAACTGAGATAACAAAGTTAAGCGTTGATTTATACCATGGCCGGGCCCTTTTGTGAAATCCATTAACCTAATAGATAGCAGCCACTGCATAAGAAGTAACGTCAATCCGACTTAATTAATGCTACAATTTGGAGATATTTAATTTATGAAGAAATATAGTACGTTTTTAGCATTTTATACAATTTTTGAAACGTTTTGTCGCAACTTTAGTAACCCTACAGATTAGTAATTTATTTTTTCTACCTGTTCTCGTTTGGCTGTAGGTATTTAAACAACAAAACCTTAATCAATCTTAATTATTGGTATTTTAATATTCAGTATTTTGTACATTAATTTTTAATTATATATTTACCTTAACATTTTCATGGTGGTTAATTATTAATAACAATTATTCGTAACTGTAGTTATAAAATAAATTATAAATGCACTTTACTGTGGTAATTTAATTTATTTAAATCAAAATATGTCGCAAAATATACTGGTCTGAGCCCTCTGTCTTCCTATACATAAATATTCTGTCGGAAAGAGTGGAGATCGTTGACGTAATGTTCAATTTTACATTATTCCTGATAACATCGTCATATTTGCAGAAAGCCCTAAAGAGCGCCAAATCTACATTCCATAAATTTAAATACACTGGTAGCTTTGGGTTATATGTCGTAAGTAAATCGTAATCATCCATTAAAATTCGTCATAATTAGTCTTAGTCTGTTATGTACCGTTGGGATGGGGGCCGCGGTAGCTGAGTGGTTAAAGCGTCAGACTCTCGGCTAGTAGACCCCGCGGTCGTGGGTTCGATCCCCACCGTCGCCTTTGGAATTTTTCTGACGCTTAAGGGGACCGGTGGCTGCAATTAAAAGAAATAGACACGGCACTCATCAATGGAAGGGGCGGGACCGGATCTCAGCGATACCGATAGTACAGCTGCAGTGCTCAGGAGGGAACTCCTCCAGTCCCTGGGATATCCATCCACCGTTGGGAAAACCTTTTGTATGCTATCTTTTAATCGTTTATTGCCTTTTAATAAGTAATCCTAAAACTGTTGGCTTTTCCTGGAAGACAAGAAGATTAAATAAAAAGGATTGGTGCTTACCCATGTGGGCTTGAAACTTAATGATTTCACTTCTGATATTATTTTCTTTTAAGGAAAGGTTTTGCGGATGTGATGTACTTTTGGATTTTGATATGTTGGTTTCTAACTTTATGGATGGCTACTCTGCAATCAGTGTTTATTAAAGTCGATGTTATGGTACCACCTTCATCAGCCCACCGATTTATCACTCCAGCGCTTTCAGTATGGCCCAAAGCTCGGATTTGAACAGTGTCAGAAACCTAAAGCAAGTACGGCACCTCCTACTTGATATCTCATCTTACCTCCATCCGTATAGCTGTTTGAACCTCGGATCAGTACGTCTGCTCTTGAGGTAACCTTGCAAAAAGGACTTCCGGATAAAGATTGGATTGCCTTACACCCAAGTGTGAGCCCCTTAGGCCCTAACACAGCTGATTATAGAAGATTTATTAGATTTTATAAAAAGGCTCTATAGTTTACAGAAAAAAGAAATTATGAAAAAAAACGAAATAAATTTCCCTGCGGTAGAGGGCAGTTTAATTGCTGTGATAAATTGCAGGCCTGCCCCTTTTTTTCTTTCAAATGTTTATTTTCGAACAGAACTATTTTATTTTATCCCTTAAAAGTAATTATTATTAATCGTGGATACCGGTAAAATTAGTGCCCGTAGACCTTTATTTCAGGCCTTCTCTGACTTTTTCGTCGCAAATTTAATCGGTCCGGGTGAATAACGAGATTACTCTTCATTTGTCCTGCCGCTTCCATAAATCAGACATAGCGAAACCTGCCTCCCCACACCTCACGATCTATAATTGGATTTATTTTACCTCTGCTAGTAGTTACAACTTTTAATCAAATTAATCCTCCTAAAAGTGATTAAATGGCTAACATTTATGGTTTAATTTTCCCGATCATCGTTACTTTATAATAGATTAGAGGAAATGGCGATAATTGGGGTATTCCAGCAAACTGCGCGAATCGTGTTAAGATGTATGCTAAGGACAGAAGTTTTGTGACGCAAGTGTTCTATTTCGGAACTAATAGCACTCTCGACACTAGCCTGTAAACTGAAAAGTTACGCTTTCGCTTACTTACCAAACATTAATTGCTTATAATGGAAGCGTTGATAGCACTGTCAGGAAGGAAGATATAACTCAGATTAGAAAGGGAAAGTTAAATCAAAATACGAGTTCCATAACAGATAAATCTAGCACCACAGCATCACCTGATATACATAGTTCTGGCAAAGTCAAAAATTAATCATTAATCATCAAGAGGAATCAACAACTTTTTTGAAACCTTGATGCTTGAGAAAGGCTCGAAAAGACATGTGCGTATAACCATAATGTCTTAATAGCACAATAACTCATTTAATAAGATACGATGGAATGTTCGTTGGCTGTTTTTAACAACATAGTTTCCCATTGAACTATACAAATTTTGTTATGTTGGGAAACCAACAGACCAGAGTAACGTGAGTTATTACTATACATTTTAAATAATTGTTTAATCTTTATCCTTGCTTCCCTCACTTTAATTTTTTGTGCTTTTATATTTCTTAAATTAATAAAATACTGGTTAAACTGTAAAATAGTTCTAGATTCTTGAACTTTGCGGGGATGGATTTGTACCTACGTTCACACTGGTGGTTGTTTACGTTCGATACCGCTTTAATATACTAAACTAGAGAGAATATTCAGCTCTTTTTTTTTTTTTTTTTTTTTTTCTTTTGGAAACGACCAAGCTTCAAAATATAACTCAGGAATGTAGGAAAATTAAGTGAAAGAGGTTTTAGTTCCTATTCTAATGGTTAACACGGTGTTAAAGGGGTATTTACGATGTTTGTAAGATGTTAACTAAAATAGAGAAATGTACAGTAAACTCCTGAACGACCCCTTCTTTTCTTAGTATGTTAAACGTTCATTTTTCTGCAATGCTGCTCGGGGCGATTGGTGGAACCGAAAATAAAGCTATAGTAGCCCTTGAAAATTATCAACCCTTTCATTCAAAATGTCATCTATCTACTCGACAAGTACTAACAAATGGCATGCTTTAATTTATGTTGACATACCTAACTTGTATCCTAACGTCTGACAACCACAGCTTTATAGGATAGGGGATCTATATATTATGAATGAGATATAAGGACAGCTCAGAAATTAAGAAAAGAATGTATTAGTCTGATTTAATTAATGCGTATTTGAGAATAAAAATTTGTGCAAACAAAAAGCAGCTGTTAAAGTCATGGCTGTCATGTTGGTTTCCTACGCCCTAACTGATCGCCAGGTGACTATATTTTCGACCTAACATCTAACTTTGGTCTTGGCCTGTTAGATCTACTAATGCTAGCAATCTAAACAAGCTGATTCCTACAAGTCTACGCCATCATTTTCTAGATCTAACAGGAACTAACAGTAGAAATGATAAATGGTGGGGTGAGTGTGGTGTTCAATACTTTCCAAACGGATACAGTAAGTGTACTGTGAGTAATAACTATCCTTTTGGGAACTAACAGTGTTACCACAGGGATCGTTAATATCCCTATTATTTCAGTGAGAGTTGGATCGAATTTTTTATTGCGATGACATTTTTCATGGCTCCTAGATTTGCATTTTGATATAGGTTTTGAAGTGGAAAATAACAACCATGATGACAGAGGTGTTTGATGCTCCTCATCCACTATGAATTACATCATTTCAGTAGATCATGTGTAAATAATAACATTTAATCATATTTAAATAAAAGTCAAATTTTATCAAGTACATGGATCTCGTACGATTCCCTCTCTTGGGCTTGATACGTCCAAAATCCAAGCCAAAAAAAAATTTCTAAACCAACAGCACACAAAACCGCATCTTATGATTTCTATATAATCGTTAATTAACGATCACTCAATACTACAAATTAAAAATTGTAACGCTTTAAGTCTGGAGGTAAATTAATATTCCTTTTCTCATCATGGTTGTGAAAACAGGCTTAATGTTTGTTGTTTCAAAACCCCAATATTTAGAATAATTTAAAAATCAAATGCATTTTTATTTTATAATTTTTTTATATAATCAAATATATATTTTAGGCAGATACCTGGAAACGTACCACGTTTTATAACTAGCATAGTTCTGTCTCTTGACTATAGTATCCAGATGACAGATGAAATCAAGGGGCTTACGTCGGAGAACACATCCGTAGAACACAGAAGGTGTGGTGAAGAATTTTCTACTGATGATGAACGTTCCTCCCGTGTTCGTTGGATTACGTTTGAAAACCGCAGGAGAGGATTAGCGGCGCTAATCTGCCTATCGAATCCGGCTATCCTCATATTTTGAACAGTTAGTTCCCAAATCGAATATCGCTGCCTGAATTCCCAACAGTCTACTATTTGCGGTATTCCTACTGATCACATTTGGTAACGAAGTTTCACTCTTCCTCCCTAATAAATCCAGCACAAATCCGCATTTTCTCTATAATGTACGAATTCTTTTACGTCCTTTTTTCTGGGAAACGTTAAACAAAAGTTGCGAAAATTCATGCATGAAATTTGCTCAAATGTTAAAATTATGCCAGATTTGATTTGAATCAGAGTATTTGATTAAGTATTTTTAAGTTAATTTTTCTTTTTGTAAATCCAAACGTCTGAAAATTTACATTTATTTTTCATTGCGTACTGCTCTTTAGTTTATCCTTGACCAATTAGACAAGTAAATTTTCGTTCGCGCCAATAATTTCTTTTTAAAATTTTTGTTTATCAGTTAACTATTATCAGAATTAATAGTTAATTAAAATGGAAGCGAAACAAAGGCCGAGGAAGAAAACAATCTACACCTCATAAACGATGGCAATTTTTACAAAGAAATCGGCGAGGATATATCATCAAAAGTGCAAAGCGACGGAAACCGTATAAAGTATATCCAACGAAAAGAAAAAACAACACATCTGAAGGTTACGAAATCTGCCTGGGTGATAAGATTCGTTAGTAAGGTGGTAATAAGATGTGAATTAGCAACTGTACAAATTATACAAATGAGATAAATACGATTTTATCGTTCACTTATATGTCGGATGGAGCGAGGAACTAACTATTGTTACTCTCCCAGCTTTATGATTAGTTTCGTAGTATTCGTATAGATATTCCGATGCTATTTCTGCTTAGCCTGGAACAATCACACGACCCGATGCTACCCGACAAAAATATAAAGTCCTAATTCCATTTCTGCCCGATGATATGCAACACTGGCCAACTCTACGCTCTACGATTACGATTGGAAGTGTTTGTCTGATGGAGAAATTTGGCAAAAATTGTGGCTTTACCACGATCGATCATGGCCCATGACTAATCGACTCGAGAAAAAGGGATAAAACCACAAAAACAATTTCTCACTTAACGGGCTTATAAAATGCATGTCTAAGAATAGGGTATTTCCCAAATATATAGAAAATTTGGTGCTTAAACCAATAAGGAATCTGGGGAAACGAGGAAGTGATGGGAAAAGCTACAGGTATGTTGCCAGGTTTAAGGCACTGTCAAATGTAATCATGGCACGTCATTACAGTAAAAGTAATAAATGCTATCTAAGTCTGCCTCACTGACAGTTTATTACAATAAATTAGAAGGATTTGAAAGGAAAATGCGCACTATAGCATTGTTTCTAGATATTTCTTTTTCATATAATAAAGTATTAAATATACACAGGGACTGCGATACAAAATCAAAAAGCTTAACTTCCCACATTACTCACTATTACTTCCTTCTCAAAGAATAGAATATTCAGTGAACAATGTTACATCAATCATCGCAGGTGTTTTTCACAAAGGTGTTTATCTTTTAAGGTGGTCTAAAACTGCACGTATATCAATGTAATATAAGTGTTGAATAACGATACAAATAATCGGGCTATAATTATTAATGCCAATTTAAAAATTCTACGGTTGAAGAAATCTCACACCATAATTATATGTTGTAATTTGTAATTTATTTAATAGATACTTTTACGTACATTTTGTAAAAAAAAAAGGTAATAAAATGGGAAATGTCTAAGACATATATATACATTTTTTTTTAAATTTGGTCTAAAGATATAAAGAACAGTGGTGAAAAATTATTGCAAAAACCACTTCTAATAAGACTAAATAAATCATAAGTGCAATAGGCTTAGGATACAGCGCCTTGTTTGACTAGAATTGAATATTATCTAACTTAAATACTTACACATTTACTTCAAGAGATAACCAATTACATTAATAAATAAGCAATGTACTAAATAATTACATATTGTACATTATTGAGTAGACACGTACAATAGATAAGTTTAATAACAACACATTTACCTTAATAATAAGTAATATCATGGTGGTTAGAAATTCCACTTAAAACAATAACCGCGGCCGGGGCGGATCAGGTAGTTTCTACACAATGCGGGCCCGAACCATTCGGAGTGGACGACAAGCGGAGAGCAAGGTTGTCCAATGCTTCGGCTGTAACACTATTCCGTCGTATGCAGAAGTGCAGTCATCTTGAGAATCAAAACTTCCGATAAGGCCGAATAGGCCAGGTGCGAACACTGAAGGTCCTCTAGCCTTGTGACGACGAGTATGCGAGACGTAATACCTTTGCGCCAAACCGTATGCCTTCTCCATGTTGAACAAAACTATCCCCTCGTGTAGGTTTTTATATTAAAATTTTGTGTCTCGCGATCGACAATGTGGATAATCTAGTTGTTGTGCTTAGTCCGGGACTTCTGTTGGCACTAAGAAATTACGTTATTGGAGAACAGGTGACGGTTTATATGTATCGGTAATATTTTTTCAGAGATTTTGTTAATTTTACTGAGAAGGCTATATATTATATATTATTATTATCTGGATCTTTTCCAGTGGAATGTAAAGTGACCGTGAGTAAAAGGACAAGCAAGAAAAACTAGTCCTTTCCACGGTAAGTTCCTTACCATCGAATTTGTAATCCAGTCAAGATTTCCTACTATTACGGAAACTTATAATGGATTTAATCTCTTTATGAGAAACACGAAAACAGTGTGAGGGGACGGTGGTTGTACTCAACATTTAGTTTTCTGCACTTTTAGAGATACACCTTTCAAGGAATTTGGGCCCTGAGGTGTACTGAGGAGAAGTATTCACCCAATTTTGCAACTCTTTCTGTCTCATTTTTGTTTCGTGAACCGTCGAATAAAATTTGCTTTTAATGATTATATTTTTTTCTTTCTGAATGGTTTAACTGCTTTTCATATTCAGTTGTCGTTGAGTTTAACAGATGTTAAATAGTTATTACACTTCCTGTTTCTCCAGAACATCATGTCTTTGATAATTTGTTCAAGATAGTTAACTAACCACCTAATTGCGGGATGCACTATTTGAATAGAGTTTTACCTCGGTATGTTCGTATATAATATAGTAAATACGGAATGCAACAATAATTGTTGAGGTCTTCGAGGTGTAAACCATTAGTGTTCATTTTCGAAAATTTTGGCTTGCATATCGTTATCTGTCAGACGCGTATTTGTGGACTAGTGGAATTGTTACGAACAGTACTGCATACAGGCACCTCTTAAGTAATAGTCAGATCAAGATGACTTCCTTGATTACTGAAATAAAAAACGATTATAAACAGCCTTGTTTGGATCATTAGGTACTGCCAAGAAAAAAAAACTTAAATTTTAAAATATTTATGACAAAGCTGAATCCGTAAGGACATCTGAAGGACGATAAAGTACATTGCTGACGTTTCGACTGTATGATTATTTATCAGGACAAGTATAATTTATTCGCTTTGCCAAAAATGGTGAACAACATTTTTTAATGATGCTAAAAGTATATATTTTATGAAGAACAATATTTTTAAAATTTCTATTCACTTTTTTCTCTTTTAAATATAACGAGAACCTTTCAATTAAAACCACGAGATTGCACGTATTTATGTTCACCGCACTAATTCCACCTTAATATTCTAAATTTAATGAAACGAACGTAGAAAAAGGGCTAATTCGTTCATGGCCAATGCATCTGACCAATGTCCAAAATTTACAATATAACGGTTACTAGAATGAACATGAATGATGTATCCGGCGAGACTACGCAGAACAGGAAGACCGGAAAATACTAAATTTACTAAAATGAACATATGGAAAAAGAAAACGTTAAAATAAAAACTGGCATATCTACAAAATTAAGAATGTAACAAGTAATTATTGTAAAAGTATTTTGGACGCTTCCGATCATTCTAGTTTCTCCATTAATTTTGGACGTATATATCTGGCCGATATATTTGGTGATAAGTTAGTGGAGTTCGAACGAATAAGCTCAATCACTAAATATAATAAAATACCAAAACATGGAAGAAAACAAAAATAAAGAGTCCGCAGTGATAGGATACGACCAAACTATATTATATTATTTCCCGTTGGATTTTAAATCCAATAAAACGAATCTTAGAAAAACGTTAAATTCAAAGAAACTAATCTGTTCGTTACCAGAGCAGCTGACCAACGTGCTTCAAAGAGGCAAATACCCTTGGTTAGTTAGATCAAAAGGACCTTTCTCCTGTCGTCTCCTTTGAAAGGATCGCTGCTCAAAAGGTTTATTTCTGAAGTTAAATACGTCCGGGTCCGGGATCCGATTCTTTCGTAGCGTTTGATTTTATTTCTGGGCGAATGATATCAACCGCGCATCATCAGCCAAGGGCGTCGGCCCTGAATCACGGGAGGTGCTACGCGCTCGGCCCTGAGCCCATTGTTTTCGATGACGGCGAATACGACTTGCGTCAACGCCACCAGTCGATCCTGGTTTTAGAATTGTGCGTCTTTGTTGGTAATGTTACGTAAGGGTGAGCGGCATTGCATCTGGTTTTGACACGGCGAGCCGCTCAATCATCGCCCCTTTCAGCCGCAGCCGATCCTCGAAATGCGCACAACGTTCACCGAGGTGGATCATCTTTCTCGGCTCAAACCGCGACGTAACTGATATCAGCCAAAATACGCAATTCTTCCAATGTTTTTTCAGTAAAGTTAAATTTTACGCTTGAGAAAATCCGACTTCGTATTTGCAATTGGCAGGTGTGAGCGTGCGTTGGCATATGATGCGTGGAGCGAAAGGTTTTTCTCCACTTTAGACTTTATCCTGAAAGTTTTAAATGAAAATGTCGCAGTGGCGTTGTTAATATTATGGTTGCTCAATATCTATGTTTTCCCAAACACCTTCTTAATCGTTAACCCTCGGACTCTATGAAGACCCATGCTGCAGCTCTTTTGGACAACCAAATAAAAGGCACGACTACATAAATTCTATATATTTAGGATATTCACGTAATCATTTTGTCGTGTTTCATTTATTATTGTGCTATGAAGACGGTTCATGAAAAAGACGTCGATGTATTCACGTGCTAAAAAACTGAGCAAATTCAGTTGTTACTGCCCAGCGTTCGACCTATTTTAAGGGCAAAACAATATAAAATACGTTTAAATGTTGACAAAATTAAGTTTTTTCATAGGCAATTTCGAATTACTTTGGAGGCCGACTCAGCCCCATCGTTGCCAACGGCTGTGGGTGAACCTGAGTTTACAAGCGAATTTGCTTTTTCATCATGTAATCGGTTCATCTAATACTTGTGAGGTCTTGAAATGAAGGAAAATGAATTCATTTTAAATACAAAAAAATCTTGTGATGAAATTTAATTTTATCATGTTCTGACCACATTTTCGCCTTTTTCTTTTTCAATATACTTGTTTTTCCCTTTGTAATTTCATTT